>CM035591.1:138171737-138771737 GCA_020423425.1 Chrysopa pallens
TATTACGGGGTTCATTTATATAAATAAAATTATATCCCCTCTGGTATTATAACTTTTTCACAAATTTGTTTCTAAAAAATATGTTTCTGACCATATACTTGAATAGTTAATGATTCGTAACAATATTTACCTTATGTTTATTGCCATTTGTATGTTCACTGAAAATTGGATCAACCACAAAACGTCTGTATCCACATTGAAATATTAATCGTTCCTTTGACTTAATTGGTAAATCATAATTGCTTGTACGCTTTAAAAGAACATTTAAAACAGACATTTTATGTTCATGTGGTAAAACTCCATATAATATTAATGATTTTGATGGATTTGATTTACAATATGTCTCCCATAAATGTTGTGGAACATCTTTTACGTAAATTGTTACATACCAACCAGGCTAAAACATCAATTAAATAATTTTAATTTGATCTATTGAAGGAAATCATTTTATAAATGAATACAGCTTAAAATTTTAGTGTAAAAAATTTAATGAAAACACTCGAAAATCGAAGTACTTATTGAGAATAACAAAACCAATCCTTACCATTGCACATTCTAACATTTCTTCTTGATCTTTCAATATACGTTTTTTGGTTCGATCAAAATTTTCAAATTGAAATATTTTTGCGTAATCTAATGGTAAATTTTCTTTTGGATCCCAAGGGGACGTCCTATAATAAAATTAATTTTTAATACAAAAAACGCAATTCAAATAATTATCAAATTTTACCTAAATGATTCTAAACCACGATATTTTTGAAAACGAACTCGTGCTGGAATATTTTGTGGTGTATCAATTTCGTCAGGAAACATTGCATCACTTTTTGCAGCTTTAATTTTCTGTAAATCTTGTATTTCTGCTTGTATATCCATTTCTTGATCATATTTCTCATCATTAACGCCTATTTCAGATTCTGTAACAACTGTTTTAAAATCATCTTCATCTTCTTCAGAACTACTTTCAGATTTTGCATCTGAAAAATTCATATCCTCATCTTCGTCTTCATCCTCATCATCGTCCCCAGAAACTGATTCTGCATCAACATCAGGTATCCATGCAGCTTGATAATCAGACCATCCTTTCGGTACCTTTTTAATTATTTTTTTTGCTTTTCTATCTTCTTCTGCTTGCCTATAATCTTCTTCATTTGGCCATGTTTGTTCGCCTTCCATTTCATCAATCTCGTTTTCCGATGTAAGTTGTTCTTGATGTTTAGAGTCCGCATATTTATCATAATGCATTATTGATTTTAGATTCTCATTTAAATCACTGTCTTTGGATTTACTACCAAAACTATAAACCAAATTATCAGCCTCAATTCGGGTCATTTGAAAGTCGCCTAAACCAAGTATATGGATTAATCCATTCACAGACAGACCCGACCCTCTTAAATATCCAGATATTTTTAAGTTTCCAATAGTTTCATTATTTGGATTTATGTATTCAAACGATTCAGCGTATACATGTGGTCTACGATCACGATAGACTATCGACTTTTGTTTTTGACCACCAATTTTTCGAAGTAAATTTAAACCATCAACGTCTTTATCTAACGTAATTAATTTCTCTTCTGGAAGCCATTTGGCAACTAATTTTTGAATATTTTGTTTTGTTTCATTTCTTTTTTTCGGATGGACACTTTCTAAATCCATTACAGCCACACTTACTGTCGGTAAAGCCTAAAAATATAATGCAATTAAAGTCCACAATGAAGAATAATTATAGAAGAATAATAATTAGTTCAACAAAGCAAGTTTTCATTCGATTCGAACTTATCATTGTGAAACATTTAAATACCTGTGCAACAGCAGCTGAAAGAATACGATTTCCCCAGTCATCAATTGTTTCAGCTCCAAACTCAACACCGGCAACAGCAGATATTAAAAGTACAGCAGAATCGCATACTTTTAACGTATCTAGAATTTCTAATTCATTGTCTTTTGGTGGAATTACAAATGAAAAACGTTGTTTGAAACGTGATACTATCACATGCACGACACCTGTATCAGATTTCGAAACAATTGCTTCTGGATCACAAGTTTTCAAAATAGCAAGTGCTGATTCGGGATCCATTTGTTGATGTAGTGGTATAATACATACTAAAAAGAACATTTTCAATTGACTATTTGAAAATAAGATAATTATACGAATTACTTACCCAAAAACGGGGCATTATTAGCACCACCTAAGCCTCTTTTTTTGGCTAAAATGTCATCTCGTTTATTACGTCGGATTTGTTCTGATTTATGTCGGCGGGCTTCTTTATTTAGTTCTTTCTTCTGTTTCCGTGTAAGACTTTTTAATGACACACGGCCTAATATTAAAATAAAAATTATTACTTACAATTGATAGACACTGTCATATATTTACAAAGAAAATTTACTTACCTTTGGTGGTCAAGTCGATAGAACCCTTAGATCTATGTCTACCATGCTTGTGAAGTTTATTTGCTTGTTTTAGAAGCCCTGCCCTATGAACAGCTTGTGGTTTTTCAATTCCCATTTTAATATTCCACGAAAAAGTATTTTAAGGTTAAGCACGTGTTTACATTAGAATTATTTTTGACATTCCTGTAACTAGAGTGAAGTTAGTTAAAAATATTAAAGTTGTATAGTGTTTTTTTTTTTTGCTGTTGTCAGCAGTGGAGTTTTGTAACTAGACAATTATTACGACGAACAACAATTAAATTTTAATGGGCGGCGCAATTGCAATATATTGAATTTTTTCGCTTGCACTTATGAATGGACAATTCTATGAATACCGATTATCGATTCAAATCGCTTACGTTTCTTATCAAGTTTATTTATGCACAGTAGCACAGTCGCTTTGAATCATAAATTTAAAATCAAATTAATTTACCAATAGGTATTGTTGTACTTTTTTTGAATATTGTAATTAAAATAATATACCTAATGGAGCATTTTGAGTTTAGAACTGAATTAGAAGGTACTCAAGAATACAAAAATAGCGCGTTGTCAATCAAATTGTGTTAAGAATATTTTCAATCTTAAGGATTCGGATGTTGACGGGCAAATTTTTGGTCGAAATTTTTTTAAGACCCCTCCCCCTTTTTTGATGATCTATGAGATTTGAAAAAATTTTAATGATGTTTTTGAACTTTTGTGATGTTTTTGAAAAATGCTCAAATTAGCAACTATTAAATTTTTTGAAAATACTAGTAAAAAGTCATATTTCTGTGCTGTATATATCTGATAATTTTTCACGACAAATTAAACCACAAATTTGAACAATTCCTTTAATATAATGCGGCGCTATACAAATTGAATTAATTATTTAAAAAAGTTAAATTAATTTAATTTAATTGTTGAACCTGTATCTGAAAATCGAATTTCAATAAAACCAAAATGGAAGAATTGTCATATAGGAATTGTTTTTGGTTGATATTTAAAATGTAAATGTTTAAATAACAAAAAGGTTAATTTGTCAGTAGGGTGGTATGGTATATGAACACGATATTCACTCATCCATTTACAAAGAAACATAAACGATAAAGATTTCAAGGTCTGCTTTATGATGAGCACTTATGTTTTTATTTTTATTCTTTTTGTATACAAAAGAAGGACAATTTACTGTTATCGCGAAAAAAATCACTATTGAACTCCTGAATAGAAATCATCTTAATGTAGCTCATTTTATTTATGTTTTTCTTTTATAAATACATTTTAATATCATATATCAACTTTAAAGAAAATCCGAAAAAAACTTTGCAAGAATCCTCGTCTAAATTAAATTGTTTCTAGGCATAATCTAGTAAAAGTGTTTCTAGCTAGATATTTGTCGATGATGACTTTGATCAATTATGATTTGAACATTTTTGTAGACTAAAATTTACTTCAAATACATGACAAATGTTTCGGGTAAATCAAAACGTTTTAAGAATTATGTAATTTCATCTTACCAAGAACTAATTTATTAAAAACATCTTACTCATATTTTTATTTCCTACTTCCTCTTATTGTCACATTTTTTATGAATAAAAAGTTCCGTATTTCTATGAAATAAAAATTGTTTGTACAGAAACAGGTTTAAAAATTTTCGAAAAAATTTATTTAGGTAAAAAAACACTAGGGGCATTAAGAAGGTAAAAGAAAATAATTCGTTTCAAGAAGGATGATTTCAAAAATCATATTCTTGAGGATATGATGAATGATTTTTTAATTTTAATGTAATCAGAAAAATTTTGAAAAGAAGCAAAAAATGACTTTTTGGAATATCCGTATCAAAAATAAAAATAATATAATTGTATTCGAAAATGATATTTTTTTCGTCAGAGCAATTTTTCAATTAATCAACATTTCAAAGTTTATTCACAATTTTGTTTCATGAAAATTTACGTACAAAATTTTCCAAAAACCACATCGACAAATAAACAATTCTTTAATTTTAACAATTAGAAATATTTGGGAAAATTTAGTCAACATTTCAAAATTTGTTTAAATGAAATATTATGTTCAAAATTTTTCTATAAAAAAAATTGATAAATTTTGGATTTGCTTTCTTGAATCTACATGTTTTGACACGAATTTATTTTTCGTTTGGACGAATAAACTAGTCAAGTAAGCAGAGCAAAATATTCAAAATTTTGAATTTAAATATGCTCAAAATTACGTGCTACAAATTAAAATTAGTTGCTCAAATTTCTAATTAAGAAAATTTTATCATTATGCTGCACTATTGCCGTGAAATCACGCTGGCAGAGCATTGTGAAAGAGAACATTTATAATATAATGTAAGTACCAGAATTAGGCGCCTTTTAGGTGCTTTAATTGTGTGCATTCAATAAATCAATTTAATCAAAATTACAATGAAGATTCACTAACAAGAATCACTGCTAAAAAAAGTGTCCGTGATATAACAGAAAAAAGTATTAAAAAATGAATTTAAATATACTAAAAATTAGGAGCTACAAAATTAAATGAGGTATTAAAATTTTTAATTAAGAAAATTGTGTCATTATGATTTGTGCTGCAGTGATATCATGCTGGGGCAGCACAAATCATTTTTTAGCTAAATAAATGTGTTTTTTGCGTCATGGAATCCTACAACATCAAGGTCTTTTAAAAAAATCAAATATAATTGTGAAAAATATTTCTTTAATTAAAGAAAAATGAGATATATCAGAGATAAAAGATTACTATAACGTATACATTCAAACACAATGTGTGCTTGCATGGTTAATCTTCGTAGTTTAATATCTATATATTAAAATTTAATATATTTTTAAATATTCATAAAAATTATTAGAGAACTTTCTATATGCATATTTAATCATCTATGATTATCAGTTTCAAAATGCTTTCTCTTATAATGTATTTTCTTACACACACACACACACACACACACACAATATTATTATCCATAACTTGAACTAATTTATTAAATTTTTCATTCATATTTCTCTTTTGTTATAAATTTATGTACATCTAACAATTTTTCATAATTTAATTTAAAAATTAACAAGTGAAGATAACTACTAATAAAGTTAATTGTTTAGATACTCGACATATTATTGAATTTCATTGTTTGGACTATTTTAAAATTAGCATTCATAAAATACTATAAATATTCAGTCTATACATGTATACATGCATAATAATATGTATTGTAATTACCAATATATGTTTATTAGTCAAATTTGAGCTAAAATTGTGGAGAACTCAAACATTTACGAAAAAATGTTTCAAACAAAAGTTGCTTGTTTCATAAAAATAAACAATTTTTTTTAAAAATCTTTTATAGTTATCCTCGACCCAAGATCCATTGAACTCAATGGATCGATTTTGCTCATTCACGAACTTAAACTCACTTTTTATGTTTAGAGTACGTTACCAAAATTTTAGTTCGTTATCTCCCGTTGTTTTAGAGTTATTCTGATGACGGACGGGCGTGCGGGCGGGTTTTTACTCGTGGTTTTAATGTGAGAAATATTAGTTAGAAATAATCCCGATTTTTATAATATTTAGGTTAGAATTACCTTATACAAACCATTTAAAATTAGATTGTATTTGTGTTTCCCAAAATATTGTTACGATTGTCAGTTACATATCCTGAGAAAGAAGCACGATTG
Source organism: Chrysopa pallens (assembly GCA_020423425.1). Classification (NCBI taxonomy): domain Eukaryota; kingdom Metazoa; phylum Arthropoda; class Insecta; order Neuroptera; family Chrysopidae; genus Chrysopa; species Chrysopa pallens. Next base: position 138,177,827 of record CM035591.1, read on the forward strand.
CTATCAGACGAGTCCACCGCACCAATTGTCTATGCGATAAGAAAGAAAACCTACGAAACCATTTTACATGAGTAGAACTGTGTGTGACCCGGATCATGTTTATAGGGTTGCTGATTTGGTTCACGCTATCTGGCAGTCAGCAAAAAACTGTATAAGTTAGAAAATGATGTTGCAATTGCTGATTTTTATTTAGCACAATAATAATTCTATTTAAAAGTAAACTATATTATTAAATAAATATATATAAATCCTAGTTATCAAAACTTTTGGATAGTTTATGGCTTTGTCATATTTGGAATTGGCTATTTTTGGCTACTTGAATGCCTCGAAATGACAATTTTGTTAAAACTATCTGACTACTCTGGGTGTCATATCTAGACAATGCTATTTCTAGAACTTTATTGATAACTTCCAAACAAACAGATAGGAAGAGAAATGGATTAATTAAGTGATGGCATGGACCTTTATCAAAATCTGGTAGTACATTCCATATTTCCTATCCTTACAAACTTTGGACTAAATTAGATACACCCTCATATATTTCATAGGTAAGTAATTTATATATTTACTTACATTACAAAATTTAGATAAAAATTAATATACCCTTATATATTTTATTAGCGGACGTCATGCGGTTCCAACCTGTAGTATCCATTCCCATGGGAATACAGCGATAAAAAGTAGCCCGGGGATAGTATAGCTTCCCAACGGAGAAGTAATTTTTCAAATCGGTCCAGTAGTTTTTAAGTTTATTTGTGACATACAAAAACACAAAACTTCTCCTGTTGACAAAACTCAATTGATAAAAATTAAGCATATTCTGAAACAAGACCTGTGATATTAAGTTGTTTTTTTTTTTTTTTTAATTACCGGATTACCCACTCCAAAGTGTATTCACCTGCGTCTATCATATAGATATAAAGAGCCCGTAATAAGGTATAATGATTAAAATGAACTTCACCTGTTTCCCATGCATATATATGTATTTATATTATTTAAAATTAATATTCCCACAGAAAACAAAAGTAGAAAATAAAAAAAACAACAAAATCGTCACAGATGTTCGCCGAATAATGAGTGTATTGTAGTTTATGTATTATGGATATAGGGTTAATAATAATGGTGTACATTAAAAAAGATTCACCAAGTCTACTAAGAATTATTTATATATTTTAAGCAAATTGGATGAATAGACGGACTATAATAGGGTCTATGCTTATATCTATAATGACTCGTTAAAATTATAATAAATGATAAATGTAGACCTATTAATGAAATTTTAATTATAGTAGGTATCAAAATATACTCCCGCAAATGAGTGAACATGTTTTTTTTAAAGTTAATAGACAATTACTACGAGGAAAAAGATTTATTGGTTTCTATAGCCACGTAGAAAAAAAACAGCAAATCTTACGGACTTCGTACCTTTATCCAGAAAATTTACTTATAATATGATTTACTTAAAAATATTGATTTGACGAATGTTATCTCAAAATTTGCTCACATTCAATCACTAAAAATGGTTTTGTAAATTCTCAATCTTATTTTCGGATAGGTAACGTTATTCATAGGCCCCGCTGTTTGCAATTGCTAAGGGCTTTGTGGTGGCTTAATCCGACACTGTTGATAATGACATTTTGCTAAAATTATTAATGGGAGACATCATATAGTATATACACTTTTTTTGTGGGAATATCAGACAAAATTTCTTAGATTTTTATTCGAATTGACTTAAAATATTGAGAGAATATTCTTAATGTAATATACATAGAACTTTTATCAATTTTCAGACACAAAAAGCTCAAAAAAGTATTTATTCAAATGTTACGAATTTTGGTATGCACAATTTGAACACAATTTGAGAATTATAGAAAGTATATAGAGAGGGGAACAGCAACCGAGTCCCTTGTACTTAAACCTTTTGGTCCTCTGTACCCTCTGTTATAGCACTCCATCACTTGAAGGCAAAGATTTCTTCTAACACAATGTGACGTTTATTATGTTGTTGGTGGAGCCGATTACTTCGTTCTTATCCAAGCGACGCCTGTGTGATCAACCAACCACCCCTTTTCTTATAATTATAATTGATCAAACTCCCGCTGCCTGGATTCGAACCCACAATCTCTGGTCTAAGTAACTAATGAATGAAGGTATTATTAGTATGTTCACTCACTGAGCGTGATCAATTTTAAATGAAGATTCGTTTATGAAACAAACTATAATACAAAATGATAATAATAATAATTCATATATTATTATTAAATGCACATATAATATGTTCAGATATTTTAATTCACCCTTCATGTTACCTGTTGTGTCTCACTATAGGTATATCTCTTCCCCGTCCGTTTTTTTATTTAAAATTTTATATTTTCACATCCGGTGTTTGTTTATATGGTACCTGCTGTCTGTTGTCTTATTTTGAATTAATTTCTTAGTTGCATTCTCTCCAATCCCCACTATACTCAACAATATTATTATTTACATCTTTAATGTTTTTTTTTTCCAAGTTACATTATTATTCGCTTACAACAATGATCAATGTACCATTACGAAATAATTATTAATTAATATTTATTGTTGAAAAGTTCAAGAAAAGTTGTTTTTATTGTTGTGAAAATTTATACACACGTGGTTTTGGAAGTTATGTGTGCAGTTGTGTTTGTGTGGTCACAAGTGAATGATTTTATTGTGTTACAGTTTTGAATTATTTTGAAGATGTTTGTTTCAATATTACTGATTATTTGGGATTCATTTTCCACAAATTTTATTTGTTGTTAGTAAACTACACAAATTATATGAGATGTGGTAGAAATTATTTTAAACTATGGAAAACAGTACTCAATAGTAGGTTGCACGAGATTGCAATGAAAATAATTTCAATCTGTGTTACTTAAATCGAAAATTCATTAAATAAATTTTCATTAGTTATTTATTTTCACTTTTACCATGACAATTCTTCCTAAATTCACGTCTGTCAATTTTTACGCGGTGTTGTGATAAATTTCCAAGTTCAATTTTAGCAAAAATTCATGAAGGAATTTTCGATTTATGCAACATAGATTACTTTCAGATAAAATTTTACAAACTAATATCCTCCCACAAACTCCTCACAGGCAGGCAGTGAGGGTAAACTAGGCGTATTTCTTGTAATAAAATGTATGAAAATATTTTCCTCAAACAATTTTAGTATTTTGAACATTTGTAGACAATAATCCCTGGGGATAGATTATGGTTATGGGGAAAAAATTTAATTCTTTAAAAGTTTTAAAACAAAGTGGTCCAGAAAGGGGCTGTACGCGACAAACCATTCACAAAAATTTGAGTAATCAACTTAAGATTATCGTGACCATTTCTAGATTCGGGATATTTATAGAAATTTTTATGGAAACACAGCCTAAGAGATACTGGCTAGAGACTGCCCATTTATTGTAAGCATATACGCTATTTCCTTCAAGTTTGTGGCGGATTGAATCTCAGAAGATAAGTCTAATCGAGTCCGTGAATGCTGAATGGTTAAGCTTCTTGAAGGATTGTTGATTATTTGATGGGGTAGCCCTAAGAATCTGTTTCTATCTTATCTGAATTCATTTCCGCTTCAAAAAATTCCGCGTATAGAAGAATTCATTTTGTTTAAAAATATTAAACACATTAACAACAGGATATTTGAATATTAATTATGTTTGTTTATCCATTTTTTTAAGTATATCGTGCTAAAAAATGCAAAACACAGAAATATTTTTCCTTATTTTAATACAATAGTTTATTAAAATTATTTTTAATAAACTAAAACAATATACTAAATAAACCTAATACTATATCCATAAACAGTTATTATATATTCCAATCACAAAATCGTACAAAATCCAATAAATATATTATGAATAAATAATACTTACGTGAGAATGTTTCATTATTCATAAATTAAATTATAAGAATATCAATTTTTGTATTGTCTCAATGGTTCTCTCTGTCTCAATTGGTGTTGTTAGTAAAGTGGAGTTGGTTTTGGCAAAAATGTTAGTGCGTTTTGTGATAAAAGCATAAAATTTTCATCATTTTTGGTACATTTTGTTAATGACTTTGAGACACTGTTATTTTGCAAGCGTCTTTCTTGAATACAAACATAATTGAATACAAACGATTTTGATTAACTTTGTTGATAGAGAGATTTTAAGTTTGAATCCCAAATATAGACAGTTTGTCAATTATAATTACCGGAGCAGTTAATTGATGAGACTACCGGTGCAGGCAGAGGTTTCCTATAGATTTATTTCCACAACTCCAGGTCGACATAGTTCCTTACAAAAGACAATTGTAGTTGTACTATCATTTCTAATCTCCCACACAATATCCTGTCCTCTAGGATTTTCAATTTTCAAAATTGTTGTTTGAAAATAGTTGGTATACATCACACTTACACAATATAGGATGGGACACCTTTAATGGTCCATTATAATACTTGCTGAAAAGCTACTCCTATTCTTTTAATTATTTGGAACTAATTTAGAATATTAGGCGGGATTTTACATCGGCAAGATCAGGTCCTAAAGAATGTCGAAGAATAACTAATTCAAATATGTTAGTTTTGTCATTGAAAGAGTTGGGTAATGACGGAGAATGAGAATCGATGTTTCTCCTTTTCAATATTATACACTTGGAGTACTGTTTGACTCACTCATTTTAGATGGTTACAACTCAGCCAGGGATCTTTAATACCCGGTATGATTTTACGAAAAAATGCATCTTCTCCCTTCAAGGGATAGTTCTTTATTCCTACTACAATAGGGTAGTTTAGCATGTTTAAAAAAGTATTTTGAAATATTAATTTCTGCAAAATAAACAAGAGTACTGGCATAAAATTACATTAAGATCTTAGCTTTTTTTTATAAAAGTAAAAACGCTGGATGGGTTTTTCAAGCAGATTCCATAGTCTTTAATATCTTAAAATCATATTTAGATTATCATATGATGTACTAAACATTGATGATATTTTCAATATTTTATCACAAAACGAACAATTCTTATACATTTCCATAATATAACCGTTTCACTATTATTGAAAAAAAAAAAAAAAATTACGAGAATATCAAATTTTTTTGTCTTAATATTTTTTATTGCTTTATTACGTATTCAGGTAAACACTTAAATGTTTGAAGAAAATCAAATAAATATGAAAATGATTGATAAAACGTTAAGTAAAAAAGACACAGATGAAAATAATTTGAATACATTAAATCGTCGAAATCGTCGATCAAGACGTTTGGCATCAACACGTGGTATTAAATGGCATAATTCGGATTTAGATGTATATCATACAAATGATAATATCAATTTCTCCGGTTGGATACGATTATTTGCCGGTCCCGATTATGGTGATGAAACAAATATTTCAAGTCTATTAGAAATTGATTTAGATACAACAGTTTACGATTTAGTGACGTTATTGTGTTTACCAAATGAGTTAACGATTTATAAACAAATAGGTGGCGGTGTGAGTGAACGTTTAAATGAAAATGCAACGTTATTAGAAGAGCAAGATGAATTTTTAAAAGTTGTGGGTTTTAGTGATCATGCAAGACGTAAGCGTTTAGGTGTTGATCCCGATTTGTGCCATTTAATTAATTTTCATTTAGGACCTGCTGTACCTTTGAAACATTTGAGTGGTTTTAAAACATGTGGCTCAGTGTATGTGCTAAAGGGTTTAGTGTTCCCACAATGGAAATTACGTCCGATGACAATTTTTGGACCGATTTTATTCATTTTTCCAGGTAAGTTTCATACTAAAATTATTGATACTATCAGTTTTTAGGTATTTCCTAGTTACCTTTGAAATTATGTACCATTTCATCATAGCAAAAATTTTCGTGAAATTCAATTTTGATTTAGTCCCATTAAAAATTTTTTATTCAATAGGCAATTTAATTTCCTATTCAATCATATTTTTACGTATATCAAATTTTGAATACTTTTTAATAGGAAATCCTTTCCTATAGAATTCTATTCAATCCTATTCAAATTTTGAATAAGTTTTAATAGGATTCAATAGGAAATGAAATTTTGATTTTTATTAATTATCAATTTTTAATAAACAGGCTTTAATACGTCCTGGGCATTTGAACTGGGAATTTGTAAAGTTTGTCCTATGTGTAAGATATCAAATTATTTAAAAAAAAAAATTAAAATTACTCAATAAAATTAAGGAAATTAAAAGTTTTCGCGTATTAAGTCGAAAAATAACTATCTCAATATACTGAAATAGAGTATAAAAAATTTCTTAAGAAAAGCTGAACCTCAGAACCCGGTTTATTGTATCAATGAATATTTGTAGGCAATAAAAAGTGTCTGCACCCACAATAATCAAACGTATTTTACAATTGCCCATTCAAGGGCTGTTTAATTAAGGTAAATTTGTCCCTTTGTCATTCTGTACATGTGTAATTGTATACTTTTCTTGTTTTGTACAAAGTAAACGCGAATCTTTTCCAATTAAGGTTTGTGATTTGTAGTTAAATTTGTTATGAATGTTGATACAAATTGTATATCACATACGCTATATGCATTGCCTATAACTTTGTAATAAATATTAATTAAATTTAGGTTTTCGTATTGAATAAAAAATATTTATCCTTCACTCGTAAGTTTTCGCGAATATAAACTAAAAGAGTCTAAGAATTCGGAGAATTGGAAGAACGAATTAATATTTCAAATAAGTTTGAAACATTAAATTTCAATTACATGTCGATGATATAGAAAGTATGAAATATAACAAAATTCATAAACATTAAAATTACGAAATCTTGGTTGTTCTCATCCATGATGTAATAACAAAATAAATAATAATTCTTGGGAACTTAGAAGTAAGGGTTATAAGATGGTAGATTTGAAAAATCATCTCTCCGTTTCGTTGGTAATTTAATTTGCGACTTCTTCAGGAGATCTAAAACATAATTGTAATTAAAATATTTAAATTTAATTATCCAACGAGCCTACGAACATGTCAACCTAAGCCTGCGAGCTAGCGACTTGTCAATACAGTAAATCTCTTACTGTCTGACTCCGTTCACTTATCTACCAAGGGATACTTCCTGACTTCGTTCAGTTAGTGCATAAACTCCTGTTCTCGAAATGACAAAAAAAAATAGACTTCCACTTCAAAAAATAGAATCAAGCTATGATTGCTCAACCTGTTGCATATTATTTATTTCGAAGTTAATCTCCATAAAAGTAGGCAAAAATACGCACCTTAGTATTTTGTATGTCTCAACTAATGACTATTTAAATTCCATATAATTATAATTTCATTATATGTCAAATAAAATAATTTCCTGTAAAGTTTCAAAATCTTCAATAATGATATATGTTAATTCAAATGAAAGCATTAGTATATGATTAATTATTATGAAATAATAATAATATAATTAACTATGTAACATCTCTACAAAAAGACATTAGGAGGATTTTAGAAATATTATATTCTAGATAAAAAGCGATTCTTAAAGAATCTTAAAATATTTCTAAAGAAAACTTGAGCGAAAAATTAAAATTATTACTTGCACTTACATCTGTCGTATAACTATTTTGATTATCTGGTTATTCACTTGAAATATTGTTTAAAAATATTTCATTAAAAAAATAATGTACGCAATATGAATAACATTAATGTATCATAAGTTGCCTTTAGCAAAAAGTAATAAACAAACTATAAATAACATAACTGTATTATTAGTTGTCTAATAGCAAAAAAATAATAGATTTTTCCTGAAAACTTGAACGAAAAATAAAATTTTTACTTGCACTAACATCTGATTTGTTGTATAACTAAGTTAATTATATGGTTATTAACTTTAAATATTGTTTAAAAATATTTCATTAAAAAATTATGTACGCAATATGAATAACATTAATGTATCATAAGTTGCCTATCGCAAAAAGTTATAAACAAACAATAAATAACATAATTGTATTGTTAGTTGCCTAATAGCAAAAAACTAATAGATTTTTCCTGTAAATTTGAATATAATAAATAATATTTTAATATTTTTTCTTCTTGTATTAAAAAGGGAATGTGGATGGAACACCTGAAGAAATTGATTTACGTAATGCACAAATATCAGTGGCAGAAAATCGTAATGGACGATTTGTTTTACAATTATCACCATCAATTGGACCATGTACTAATAATAAATCGGATGTGGTACATTTACCATTACGGCAAATTTTTTTGGGATTTGATCGATTATGGGAACGTAATTTATGGCAATCATGGCTTTCATCGGTAAGTTTTCATACTTAATATATAAATATGAAATGTTAGAGTATATTAATTTTAGTCTAAAATTTGTATCATTAGAAAATATTAAAGCCACATTACCCAAATTTTAAACCATAATATATTTTATGAAATGTAATCGTTAAAAATAGTTCAATGAAACCATATGTAGAGTATCTAAATAATTAACACTGTTATTTGTTATTTCACTTGTTTTTTATTATATTTATTATATTAATTGTTTTGAGTTAGCATTTGTGAAAATGTATTTTATGTCGGCATAAAATAGTTTAGTTTTGTGTTCTGCAATGTCCTATTCGTGAACTGTATATAAATTTATGACAAATTTAGAGAGAATTGAAGGAGATCTGAAACCAGTTCGTTCGGATAATGGCTTCTAGAAAACTTCTAACTAACGATTTTGAATGCATTAGTAAATTTAGGTAAAAATTCAAGAGAATTAAAAGCAGTTTTTGTTTTAAGTCTTAATGAAACACTTGGCTGATCTATTTGATTTAACAAAAAATTTATATTTGCTCATGTACCATAATGGTCTATATTCTATATAAAAAAGTTAGTAAACATATAACAGTTTTTGATAATAATTGATGAACAATTTATTTATAAAATAATCTTTGAAATTATTCGATTCCGTTCTCTTAAATATTCTTTTAATTTTATCAACAAAATACACACAATCAAAATAATTGAACAATGGATTTAAAATAATATTTATATAATTTATCTATATTTAAATATAAATAATGTATTCATATTAATTAAGTAACGGTTAATTTGATATATCGGTCATAATCATTATTCAGATAATTCCAAATGACTTAAAATATAAATCAAAATAATTTAATTCTTTTTATTTTATTTAAATGCAGTTTTGCATACCTAATTAATTGATGTTGCATAATTTTTTAACCCTATAGAAAGATAATCTACGTTTTAAAGACGTAAGCGAAACACAAAATTTGTCCTATTTTTTATTTCGCATCGTAACGCGGTGTCTGTCTCAGTATGCTTTATGGCTGGGTCGAGCTCACATGAGACGGTTTTGTCACCACGGTAAGTATAATTGGTACATGGATATTTACTCGGTGTACGTCTAACTGACGTCAGAATATCCTTTGTGTAACTTTCGGTGTTCTAATTTTAGGTAGAAGAGCAATCAATACTGAATTTCAACTTAGCATTAAAAAAGTAATTTTTTTTATAGTTTAACGATTGATTAGTGCTTTTATGAAACATTTAAAAAACGTGAAAAAATGTCTAATTGTGAAAAATTTATTCATTTTTTAATCACTAATTAGCATTTAAACTTTTATAATTAATTAAAAATTTATGCTTGTGTCTAATTGGAATTAGAATTGAAAATGTAATTTTTTGTCAATAGACAAAACTCAACGTCACCAAGATCAAAACTCAAAAACAATAAGAGCCAAGGAGTTGAAATTTTGGTGACGTATTTTAGACATACAGCAAAATCCGTTCGTTATATCCAGTGGGTCCATAATCGAATTTTTGAATCATAAAAGATAGAAGAAAATTTTAAAGATCAAAAATGTTAGCTTAGGCTCGTCATAATTTTAGCTCAAATTTATCTATTAAGTACCGATATAAATACAATACATTTTATTATAATATATATATTTATAGCTCTATAGACTGGATATTTTGATTATTTAATGATTAAAAATAATTCAAATTATTAATTCTCCAAGGTCTTGTATTAATTCTCCTGAAACTCCAAGGTTTTAAATATCTTTCTGAATTTATACTCCACTATATTAATCAAAACCTTCATATTAAATTCATCAAATATAATAATTATTTGGTCATTTTTTTGTTACTATTTGAAGGTAACTTATACGTTAACGTTATATTCATTTAAACAACAATATGTCTTCTACACAAAAGCTACAAGATTATAGTTAATAGTAATTTTAGCTCAAATTCAGTTATTAAGTATATATAAAAATACAATACATATAATTATAATATATTTATAACTGTATCAATTGGATATTTAGATTATTTAATGTCTGCTAATGATTTAAAATTATTCAAACATTGATACTAAATCAAGTATGTGAAGTATCTAAACAATTAACTCTATTAGTTTGTTATATTCTGTCTGCATTTATACTTTACTTTATTAATCACAACCTTCAGCTTAAATTCATCAAATATAATAATTATTTTGACATTTTTTGTGTGTTATTTTTTTGAAGGTAACATTATATTTATTTAAACAAAAATTGTGTCTTCTACATAAAATCTACAAAGATTATAGTAGTTAAGAATACAGTTTTTGATATATATTTGCCACGGTTGGGTTTGTTTGTTCATTTATTTCTATCATAAGCATGACAATTTCAATGTAGGAACTTTGCTTTAAAAAATTATTGTATGACAAATAATAATAGTACTTCTTATTAAAATGACAACATTCTGTCTGTTCTTATGACAAACGTATCTTACAAGAGTAACAAACAGAATTAGTTTTACATTGTAGTTTGTTTAGGAAACATAAATTTATTATTAAGAAAACTGATTAATTCCATTTGATTTTATATGTCTTTAATGAAATAGGAAAAAAATTGATATTGTAGCTTTAAATTTGATAGAAAAGTGAAAATTTGTGTTGTTGAGTGATTTATTGTTAAAAGTGTGACCAATTCTTTGAAAACGATAGAGAAAAAGTTAAAAAGTGTTTTGCGTTATGGATTTGTGAATATTGAAAATGAATATGTCCAGTTCTTGATTGATAATTAACTTGTTCAGTGTTATGTGTTATGGTGGCCATGTTTCAATCAAGTTTAACGTCATGGCAAACAATGAAATCATTAAAGGATTTCAGTATTCGTACGGCTAGTGTTGATTGTTTAGATTATGAATCGCCATCCGATGTTGATTCATTGGAGCCTCCGTATGATGTGGCTGATAATGTAGGTTTCATTTTTCTTCAAATTTATTAATTTTTTAGATCTAGGAAATGAGTTTCATACAACGACGAGCTCGCTCCTTTCGTGCTGTAAATATTTATCATAGATCAGCCGTGGGCTTCCTGGGTATTCAACCATTGATTGCTGGAAAACTGGCGGCCAGTCGAAGTTGTTATACCACTTCCTGCATAAATGCCGGAGTTTTCCAGTTCCAGGGCTTATAACAGTCTATTTAGACATTGTTGTTTAAGAAAAACGTGTTCAATTAAAGATTTGTCTTTGAAAGTTAAACAGGAAATATTCATCTGATAATTTTGTTTATAGAGTCCCAAATAGGAAGTTATAGTTTATATGTTCGATTGTTGCCCACTCCAAATTATATTTTGGCCACTCGAACCCTAATTTTGAAGGTGGATAAAGTTTGCCAAAACTTTTCTTTATGAACGAATGATGTTTGGTAAAATTGAATTTATTTGTTTTAAATGAATTTCGAAAGAACTGCAAACATTAGCCTTGTCATAGTTACTCAATACTGAATCAGTGCCATCCATAACTAATTAGAGACTGTCAAATGGCTACATTATAACGAATTTTTTTTATATTAAATGTCTGATGTACGAAAGTATATACAAAATGTATAGAAAGAAATACAAATAACTTATTATTGGTCAATTTTTGGACGTTCCCTCAAAAATTAAGATTTATGATAAATAACAAGCGAAAAAATCGTGTAGTTATGAAAGCTCATTTGTTTTTGCAAGTCTTCTTGTATAATAAATAATGAAATAATTTTACTTATATAGATGCATTTAAATACAAACACTTTTTTCGACAAAAGCGGATAAAAGATAAAGGTAGAGATCTTAAGAACCATGACTTCTATGACGTTTTTTTAGAATTTCACTCTGAAACTCGGTTTCAAGAGAAAAAATTTACATAAAAAGCACAGGTGGATTTTGCGATCGTGATTGAACGTTAGTTTCATTTGGAGCTGGAAATAATTTTTTTTCAAAAATCTTTACATCTTTTGATATGCACAACCAATCACCTAAATTAATAACAATATTAATTAAGATGATTAGTGGTGCATAAAAGGAAGTCATAAAACGATATTTCATTTACAAATATGAAATATCGTTAATTAAATAAAACGATATTTCATTTACAAATATGAAATATCGTTAAATAAGTAAATAAATAAAACAATAGTTTGAATGTAAACAAATAACAGTAATAATGTCACTTAAATCATTATGATGAATTAGTTTTTCTCACTTTTGTCTAATTAGTAAATCTAATTGAGTTAATCTGTTGTTTTTTTCTTTTGTCATATAATAATTTTAAAATTAGAGTTCGGATTTGTATGACATTTTAAATGTATTTTAGCAAATACTAAAATTTTAATTTTAATTGGTATTTGAGTCCATTGTGATATATATTGATTACTTTAAGGATGAACAAATAATGTATGTAAAAATTTAAAATTATTTTCGCCAACGTTTCATCAATTTTGTTGACTTTCTCAGGGATCTACAATGAGAAACATGTATTTACAAAATATAGTTTTAATGTATTTTTTTGAAATTTTATATTTTGCTTGTAATTTTTTTTTTTAATTTAATATTTTGCAACTAAATGTTTCTCAATGTAGAGCCCTGAGGAAGTCAATAAAGTTGATGAAACGTTGTGCGAAAAGAAGTTACTTTTTATAGGTGTAAATGTCATGTTATGTATTTTTCCAATATTATGATATATTTGCGTGTAAAATGCCCAATTAATATTTTTAATTTTAATATCTGTAGAACAAAACGATGGAGTGCTGTTTTTTACATATTATTAAAACATTTCTTCATGCATATAAAAATACTTCGGAGGATATTGTAGTTTACATGCTTCCAAAAGGTAATTGACCCTCGAAATCACGAACTTCGTTAAAAGTAGGTAGTTCAACTGCTAAACGATAGAAGTTCCATTCTTGGAGACTTTGAGCCTAATGAAAAAGGAATTTAATATGCTAGATACTACATAAACAGAATTTTATACTTCAAATTAATATTCTATTCTGAAATTCAATTCTTCTGTCTCTAAATAAACACATAAATCCGATCTCTAATTATGTTAAATGTTAAGTATATAATAAGTTTAGACGCGTGTATATTTTATAATAATAATAAAAATAAAAAAGATTACTTCACAAAAGATACTTACGTGATGTATTTAACTCTTTAAAAACATTGACTGTACACTGTGGTTTTTTATGATACGGTTGACTTATCGAACATAAAAAATAAAAACATGACGCTATGTGATATGTTGTGTTTTATTTTGTTGTTGCTGTTGATGAATGCAATGAAAAAAACATTTTAAAATTTTAAAATTAATAATAATAATTAGTTTTTAAGATAAGTGAAAAAAAATGTGAATAGCAACCTTGTATTCATTATTTAAATATTTATTACGCTTTACAATAATAAATTTATGGTAAACATCTATTGATCCTTTGAGTATAAAATGAGCCTACTGAAATTAATCAGTATTTATGTTAATTATTTCTTAAGATTCCGAAAGACTGGTTGCCCTTTTCTTAGCAGTACAGGCGTTCTAAGCTCTTGTAATAAAAAGTAGGTTTTCTTAATATTTGATTATAATAACTACATCAGTTTAATAAATTTGGTTAACTGTTAATCCATTGATTATTAAATGTGTCAGCTGAAACTAATCAGGATTTATGTTAATTTTTACTTAAGATTATAAAAGCCTGGTTACCATTTTCTTCGTAGTATAGGCGTTTGAAGTCGTTGTATTAAAAAGTAGCATCATTTCCTTATCAATTAACTGTAACTATATTAGTTAAATAAATATGGTGGGAGCGCAAATAAATATGTAATGTATATAAAGTATTAATATATTAATGACTTAATAGCGCTTCCACCATTTCATTTCCTGTATCTACAAATCATATTTACTAAATTATAATTTTGGTTTTTCTATGTATATGAAATATATAACGGTATATTAAATTTTGTCTAAAGTTTATAGTGTTAAATGTTGTTGAAGGTACTACAACAAAACTATAGGTGCTTATGGAAGCACTTAATTGTTAATTTTGAATGTATGTCTGTGTATGTGTTTAAAATAAAAATAATAGTTTTTGTGCACTATTCCAGATTCCAGATGGGACTCTTACCATTGGGCCATGATTAACTTTTAATCCATAAGAGAAATATGAAAATACCAATTATGCAATTCAGTTTGTTTCTCAAATATAAAAAGTTTTGCGTGAAATAGTGTTTCGTAAGCTGTTCACATACACCATAATGTCTATATATGAAAAACTGACATAATAAGTGTCACATTATATAGTTTTATATAAAAATTTACTTTTCCCTCAAGTTTTCTCACTCAGAATCTCAATGAGATTTTCAAAAGATTTTTCACGCTTTATTATTATATAATGGTATTATATATTTAATGGTATCTTTTAAGTAAAATATTAAATGCACCCGACTCGATAGTAATTCTATTAAATATCATTAAAATAATTTAAACTTGTTTAGTATAGAAAAGCGGCCAAGTATCAACATTGACTAGATGATAGAAAATTTCTTTTACGACTGTGTCCGTTTTGAATGAATAATAACCTTTGATTCATCACCGAAACAATATTTTTCATAGATCAGATAAAAGGAAGACATTTAAATCATAATTTATTGTTATTCGTTACTTTAAAAAAAAAACGGATATTCAATATTTGATTTGTGTTTTAATAATAATTAAATATTTTATACAATTGATGCCAAGGCTATTGAACATTATTTTATTCAAAATAGTGCTTACTTAATTTTTTTAATAATTTTAAAATAATAATCAAAATTTTTTTAATAAAACCATCTCTAGGGAAATAAAAATTTTTTTTTAATGATTTAAGATTGTTGAAACTTGGGACAAAAAAAAGGTTTATTTTGAATTCGGCGAAACTTTAATAACTTTTACCCAAAAATTGGAGTCAATAACATTTACATTCTTAATTTTTGAGAGATCTTTTAAAATCATCTGTCGTAATGTTAATCTTATTTTAGTATTTTTAGATCCTTATTATCTTAGAAAACTCAAAAAACAGAAAAATATTTTTGTTGGTGAATTGTCGTGACTTATGTTATACAAGAATTTCCAAATATAAAAGTATCTATGATAATTAAGTGACTGAATCTATTTTGGATAGCCCCTAAATTCTTAATATTCCACAAAATATGAATGTGTTTCATAAGAAAGAAACGAAATTCTGTACAGATAATTCTTGGAAAAAAGCCTTTCTCTATCCAGGTGTCATTTATTTCTTTCCATCATCCATCAATATTATGCTCTGCTCGTACTTTTCACCGAATTTTAACCACTTCCCACTGATAAGTATTACCCAGTTTAGGAATCGATGGTCTTAATTAAACACATTTTTCGGTGTCTGGAGTGTATTGACTGTTTATTATCTTACTAAAGACTTTTTTTGGCTCAGTGGCTAAGTGAGTACAGGCACTTATATCTTTTCCCATTTGACTTCTTCGACTGGATGTTGCGATTTAGAATCCAGGCAGCCAAAGATTGACCAATTATAATAAAAAAAGAACTAAAAGGACGGTCAATTGATCACACTGCCGTCGTTTGGATAAGAGTAATATAATATAATATATTATCAATATAATTGTCACCTTGTGCTAGAAAGCATCTTTGCCTATAAGTTACTCCATCGCTTGGCTTTCAGATGATGGAGTGTTCTAAAAGAGAGTACAGGAAACTAAATGATCTTTTTAAAATCATATTTTTAAAATTCTGAGTAGAAATGAGCATAACTTGAACAGTCATCTATAACATTAACGTTAACTTTTGGAAATTTCTGTAATTATTTATTCTTTATTATTTTTAATAAATTTTATATCAATTATACTTTTATTGACCTCACGACTGGTCAATGAAATAAACAGTAAACTTAATAAAAGTAATAGCTTAATTAATATTTACATTGATTGAGTAAATGGCTTTCTGCACGATACCATGGTTACATTATTTACGAAACCATGAAATATTTCTCCTTCAACTGATTGGAATTTTAACAGTTCAAATAGAAAAACTTTTTGTAGATTGACTAATATTAATTAAAACAAGTGAAGATATCAACTAACAGAGTTAATTGTTGTGATAATCGATAATATATTTGAGTATTAATGTTTGAACTATAATTAATCATTAGCATATTATACCAGGGTAGATAATTTTTGAAAACAAAAAAAATTATAGTAGGATGAAACCAATTAGAAATGCAAGATAATATGATAAAAATGAAAGGAAAAATAAATTATGGGTGATCTGAGTTCGGGAAGTAGGAAGGGGGTGAGTTTAAAAGGGTAAAATTCGGTTTATCTGAATCTCCGGCAAAACTACAAGTCCTATGGAAAAAAATTAAATGGTAAAGTTGTAGGTAATAAAAAGATCTACAATATTTATATTAACACTTTTTTTAAATAACCTCAAAGTCTATGTGAAAAATTGAAATAACCAAGTTTTTGGTATTTATTTTTTTTCTCCGAAATTTGGTGAAACCTTTTTATGTCCCAAATACACTGTTATTTGTTTGATTTAAAATATTTATTTTTTCATCTTTATTTTTTTAATATTTATTTTGAATAAATATCGAAAAAGCACCCTAATTTTCAATCGAAAAATTTTGACTTTAAGTGGAAAAAGTGTTATTACAAAAGTTGTAGATCTTTTTATTACCTACAACTTTGTCATTTTACTTTTTTCCATACGACTTTTAATTTGGCCGGAAATCGAGATAAATCGTGTTTTACCCTTAAAAACTTACTCCCTCCTATTTCCCGAACTCAGATCGCCCGTAATTTATTTTTCCTTTCATTTTTATCATATTATCATCTTGCGTTTCCAATGAGTTTCATTCTACTATAATTTTCTTCCACTTTTTTAAGGCTTCTACTCTAGTCTTTTAACCAAAAAAAAAAAAAAAACCAAGAATAATTAATTAATATCAATTTCATTTTTATTAATAGGCGACATCCAGCTCAGTAATCACAGTGATTGCACGCAATGATCTTCAACATACGGATCACTTTATAAACAATAAACTAAACGACGTAGACAAAGACAACAATATTATTATAATAAATAACAATAAAGATGAAGAAAATAATAAAGAAAACGGCGAATGTATTGTAAAGGGAAAAAAAGATAGTATCCGTATCGATCTAAGCGGATCTGCACTTGAACAAATACCTGATACAATGTGGCATTCGTTAATTACAATCGCCACAAGTATAGATGAAGATGGTAATAATAATTCATCATCATCATCATCAACTACAATGTCTGAAACAAAACCACATATACCATCACCTCCACCGATGCCAATGGTCATCACAACCATTAATGGTAGTAGTAATAATTCATCTATAACACTTGGAAGTGGTAAAAGTACAATACCGTCTTCATCAACAATTATACAAACGAATTCTTGTAATAATGCAATAAAGAATCAAAACGATTGTATTGTGAATGGCGATTGTAACAATAAAAGTGTGGCTACAGTAAAACAAGTGGAAGAAATTGATTTAGCATATAATAAATTATCGGAAGATGTTGCATTGAAACCATTAACTTTATATGTGAATAATACGTTACGCAGTTTACGTTTAACAGCGAATTCAATACGAACATTTCCAACGTGCTTGTTTGAATGTAAATTATTAATGAAATTAGATTTATGTGATAATCAATTAAATTACGTGCCTACGGATTTATCAAAATTGGAAAAGTAAGTAGAATACGTTTTTATTAATTTTAAGATATAAACTTTTAGTTAATTTTTTCAAACTATTCTGCCGTTTACATTTTTATCTCCTACATATATAGGGAAAGTTCGGGGGAGATGGCCGTACTTGAAAGATGACCAGTCTAATTATATTTGGAACTCATTGCTATCTGGAAATTCTCTAAGCTTAATTTATTCTTGCCGACTTACCACGTTCTACAAGAAACCTATGACGAAAGTACTAAGCTTGAAACATACCAGAAAATAAATCAGACTGGCCATTTCTCCGGGACTTACCCTATGAAATATATAAGGGTATATCAAATTTAGCTTATTTCCTTTAATATTTAAGCTAGCTAAATGTAACTAATCCTAGCTAGACGACTGTCGTTTTTTTAAAAAATTTAGGTGCTAGACATAAAGTTTGGGCAATAGTTTATTGGGCCATTGTCGTTCATCTGCTTGTCCATCCATTATCGAGAAAATTCAGTCGAGCAGTGATTTGGACCTAGGGAATAAGCAAAATCGAGAAGTAAATAGATCTGTTTGTCTGTCTATTTAACCATCTGGCTTTCTATAGGTCTATTCGGTCATAAATTTTGATTTATCAGAAAAGCTCCAAAAATAAAAAGATTCACAATGCAATTTTTAAAACCATTTTTTTCTTCTAAATAGTAACAAAAATATAAATAATGAGTAAAATCTGAGACCAGATTAAAGCATGACACATGTTAGAAAAGAGTAAATAAAAATGTTTATTTTTATATTTTAATATGCTTAGAGAATATTAATTTTTGTCTAAAGTTTGTAACGCTATCTAATATTGACCGCACGATATCACGATAGCTCAAAAACAAGATATAACGAGCTGAAATTTTGGTGATGTATTCTTAAAATAATAAGTTCGTGAATGAGCAAAATCGGTCCATTGTGTCTAATGGATCCTTAATACAATTAATACATATTATTATACAAGTATATAGCTGTATAGAGTGGATATTTATAGTATTTTATGAATGCTAATTAGATATAGTCCAAACATTGATATTCAATCTTATGCCGAGTATCTAAACAATTAACTCTGTTAATTTTCATCTTCACTTGTTTACAAATTTTCCAGAATTTATTTATACTTGGAGAGTAAAAGCTTTTCATATATATACAATAAAAAGTGGACTAATATTGCCCTTTTTTAATAATGTTAATAATTATATTGTTGGTTTTAAAAACAAACAATTGTTGCTTAAAATAATTTTCTAAAGTCTGCTCATTAAATACTAAATACTAACTACTTTATGCATTTTAATAATGTTTACATTATTATTCTTAAAATATGTGCCGGATATCTAAATAATTTATTATGTTCGTTGGTATGTTATTGTCACCAAATTAGCAACGAGTAACATCTCCTCAGAGAATCATTACAACTAGCTAATTCTGATGATGGCTAGATTATAGTCGAAATACGTATTTATAAAAATACAAAATAATTTAATCTAGGAAATTGGGGCTTGTTTATTTTTAAATATGAATTAGTAGATTAGTAGATTATTAAAATCCCAAAGATACTCACTCTTCTTTAATTGGTTATGGAAACCATTCATATATAAGTAATTAGAAGCAAAAACTTTTTCTACAACCCTTTCACCTCCCAGATGAAAATAAAATTTGACCGAATATTGATAGTCACCGAAAATTGATTAAAAGCTATTATAGTATTTTTTAGACCACATGATAGTCCATTACTACAGATTAATCTAATTGTCAATTTTATTATTAATCGCAGTACTTATACGACGAAGCCCTTTGTTAAAATATATACGACACTTGACAATAGATAAATTAATTTGTTCTTTACGCAAATACACAACAATTCGCTTTAAAATATAATGCGATTAAAGTCTCATAGAACCTTAGTATATTTTAAAATTCCATATTTTTGGCACCTTCTTTTACGGTGCGTTTCTTTATTATTCAAATAGTATACGAAAGGCATTATTAATATATTAATTTTTTTTGTCTTTTTATTTACGGAACAATCATAATTATTCGCTATTAGAGAAAATCATTAAAAAAATATTGTCAATCAAATTTAATTAACTTTTACATTTAAAATTTCAATATATATTTACTACAAGAAAATAACAATTAATAATTGCGAATAAAAAAAGTTGTTTTAATATCTATTATTACAATCACTGACATACTAATCAATTAAAAACAGACAAATTCATACAAAACTTATAATAATAATTAAATATTTCCTATACGATAATAATTAATTAATTATTTTCCGTTCGTTCGTGTAATTAGTATTGACATTTTTAGGCTAGGCGTTTGGTTTCGGATAATTTGTATTGATGACTGACTGATTGGTTTATTCAGTAGTGGATTTAGGCTTAGGCCCGTGAGGACCGGGCCTAGGGCGGCAACTTTTGAGGGGCACCAACAAATTTTTATGATGACTAAAATTGAAAATCGATTGGGTTTTGTATAAACTGTAAGACCAAATTTTAAAGTTTATTTTATTGGGCTGTTACTACCGAAACCATTTTGAGGGTAAAATTTCTTTGTTAAATTAATTAATCAGGCAAGTACTAAAATTTGAAATTTTAAAAACAAAAAGATTTTAAAAATCTTTTTTTCAATGCTAGCATATTTATTTATTTACGAATTTAGATTTTTTTCATATTTTTCATTCAAAATTTAATTTTAACATTTGTTTGCGCTTTATTATAAAACAAAACATTAATTCACCATGATAAATTGTGCAAGTGTCAGTTGACTCATAAATTATTAATTTTGCCAGCCTCATGTCAAAATATTTATACTGTTACAAAAGAAAAAGGGCGCCATATCGTCTCGGGCCTAGGGTGTCTTCAAACCTAAATCCGCTACTGGGTTTATTGAATTAAGAAATTGCTCCTGATATGTTCAAGTTAATCAATAAGTGATTAGTCTACAATTTCATTTCACTTTTGCTAAAAATTTGAAACAATTTTAAAATAGAATAAAGAAACTAATCCTGTTTATTTGCAAAGAGTCAAAACATTTATTTTTCTATTTGTTTTTTTTAAAATAAACACACCAGAACTGAAAAACTGAAAGCTGTAACATCGTTGGCTTAATTCGTTCACCTGGCGCCATGTTGGAAAGTTTACAGGACGAAGAAAAAACTGAATAATTATTAAATTCATTATGTAATCAAAGTTCCAAAAATCTCTTTGGCTAACATAATTTTGCTTAACATTTTAAAAGTATAACTAGGACCATATTTTATACTCATATTACAAAATTCTGGAAAATAATGTAAATAACGGAGACCTAAGCGGCGTTTTACTTCCCCCCAATAAAGTAATCTAATGTGTAAGATGATATGCCAGGTCCTAAATACTTTGAGAATTGAAAATTTGGTTAAAAACAAGCATCTTATGCATCAATGCACAAATAAAACAAAATAATCCTTGTTAAGGACATAATATTATTTATAATTAACTTTTTATATCCCTAAATATTTGGATAAACCACGAAAAAATTTGGACACGAGTATACTGGCACGTGGGGGGGAGGGGTACAATATCAGTGCAAGACTGAGGATTAAGCAGTAGATCCTTTTCAAAATGTATTTTTATTTTTTCGACCATAGTAATACTCATTTTCGTCCAAAATAAACTTAGCAGATTAACGAATCTGATCGACAATATGTTGAAATTTTGTAATACTTAACTGTTATAGAAGAAAATTTGCCAGTAGAGGAAAATTTTTTCAATGATTACTTGAAGACCAAAAAGCAAATCCTTTTGAAAATATGAAAATTCGTTTCAGTTTGAAATTTTTTTAATTGAAGTTTTTATTGAATTATATTACAAGAAAGGGTTCTTTGTCCTGAAGGCGTTAGAGATCATAGAGCATGATTTTTTTTCGTCCAAAAGCTTCCAGTCTATAATCTATATATGTAAAATTTGGCTTTTCGAGAATACTGAAATTCTAAAATAGTTAAAAAATGGAAGAAGTTGCTGTAACTATAATTCGGGTAAGGTCAGTGTACTTAAAAATTTTACATTTAACAAATAAAAATAATTTAAAACACTCAAACGACCTCTATGTATGAAATTATTTGAATATTTTCATACAGTTATATAATTAAAAAAAAAATAAATTCATTACAAAACATGGTTTATTCACAAAACATTTTGAGGTTTGTTATAAAGAATAGAAAAATCGATTATATTATAAAAAATATTGTACCATTTAAAGCAACTTATATAAAGAGTTCTCAAAGTTCATAAATCAAGAATTGTAAAGTTCATAATTTTCTTAATAAACTAACACTGAACTCTGCCCATAGAGATATTATACTGATGGCTGACGCAAGCCATGCGATTCAGCCGTATAGAAAAAAAACATAGAGAATGGAATATTTCTTTGCCTAACAGCGTAAAACAACACATTTGTGCATAAAAAGATGAAGTCTCTGCAGCTATGACAACAGAAAATATCTGTAGACGTTATAACAAAGGCAGAATCTTCCTCGATGCTTGCAGTCTATTTCGATCGCGGTGACGATCCCATTTGCAGGCTCCTCTGTGACAATTCATAAGGTGTTTTTATTAATCGTAGTAAAAAAGTAATTAAAAATTACTGTGATTTTAGCAGCGTTTTATAAAAAATTTTAGATAAGTAAAAAAAAAAACCAAAGTTGCTACTGGCCATTTTTTTTGCCGACCCTAGAACTCGATCCACTGTAGCGTTGGTGGCCAGTACTTCAGTTTGTCACCAGGTAAAATACTACCAATATTTCTAAGATCTTCAACACGGTTGGGCTTCCACTCAATGGCTAAATTCTATCGAAACCCGGAACCATTATTATGGGAGCTCAGAATGCTATTGTTAAGACACGTTCTCTCAAATAAGTCAATAAATGGATCAAAAATAAATTACTTAAATTAAATTTGCTATAACATTCTCTACAGAGACGAAACGGGTAATTTGCGAGAGTATTTGTCAATTCACCAAGCTCTATCTTGATATGACGACGATGCACATCCATTTCTTACATATTTAAAAAGTTAGACATAATACGTAAAACTTCACAATTGATAACAAGTGATAAGTGTAATGCAGGTTCCCTATTTTATCCTGTATATAGAGGTAATGAAATATATTTAGGACATAATACGTACATGTGATTTAATAAGCATTATATTTACTTAATAACAAATAATACCTACATATACTTAAACTTTATACATACAAGATGATTTTTTTTACTTGACACGAGCAAAATAAACGACAAATAAGGTGAATAGTGAAAATTGTTTCAAACAAATTTGCAAGATCTGATCAAATTTACAAAAATAATTTTTTATACGAAAACTGGAGCTTTTTAAAATAAATTCGCTAGGGCCAAAAACTGCGTAGATTTTAAGGAGGCTCAATCCACGAGAATTTCTTTAATACTATAAATAATTATTATTTTATGCATAATCTTTGCACGTATGTTAAAAACAATGAATTTTAAAAAATTTGTTCAAATGAAAGTTCAATTTGTTTTTTAATAGTATTCAGTTAAGCTATAAGATATGTATATTCCATTAAAAAATATTCTGAATGAGTGTGACACAATGCTCATTGGCATTGGATGTTCTCGTAGGAAAAGAAGTAAAATTAATCGTGAAATATGCCTTTGTCCAACATCGTGTTGCACAATGCCTACTTGTCTTTCTTCGTTAACTTTTTTCGTTCTTGTAAAAAAAAAGAAGTATTTTGTTTCAGTTTTTTACTTAAAACTGTATGAGTTTTTGACTTGTATGTAATACATATCAGTAGCATCTAAGAAATTAAGATAGTAGTAGAGTAATATCCGAGGATTTTACTTTTGCGCATGCGTATATTAAATTAGGCCGTGCGCATACATAAACTTAATAAACTTATATGGCGTATTGTAAAAGACTATCCAATCGAGACTTACCAAATTTCATCAAAATCAGATAAGAATTGTAGGCGTGTAAGCTATTACAAAGATTTACGGACACATAGACCGACAGACATGGAACCAAAGTTGTTCAAATTGACGTGAAACGTATTTTGCGATTGGAAATTCGAAATCCAATACATTTTTCCCCTAAAGTGATGTAAAAGCATCCCTCTACCTTCGGATCCTACATCGAATTCATCTATATTCACTTGTATTCATTTTTTGAAACAATTTTCCTCTATTCAGCGCATTTTTTAAGTTGTAGATGTTTTTTATCAAATTAAATAAATAACCCGGTACATTTAAACTGATTATATTATGATTATTACTCATATTATATTTATTGTTTGGTAAAATAAATGAATAAAGATGGTGCAATATTATAACAGAAATTCTTATGTTACATCACACAACAAATTGAAGAACTTCCGTTGCTTCGTTTCGGACTCTTGCTCGACCGAAACAATATTTCGCATATATTAATTGAAAAGAATAAATAGTATATATACATATATACTACTTTGCTATGTGTTAATACAATATATATATATATATATATAAAGGTATAACAAATATTTATTTTTTTGATGTTACAATGATAGTATCACTAATTAACCCAACCCTCACTTTTTTTTTAGGTAATAATTAGGTTAATTTTGTTCAATTATGAACTATTAGATATTGTAAAAATATTGTTTTTAAGATTAATTTCATAGATTACTTAATGTTCTTAAAATAATATTCATTATTTTCTAAATAAATGAAAAATTTTAGTTTTACAAAGTTGGGATAAAAATTGAATATAATGAAAACATTTAGAGATGAGTAATTGTTTTATTGGAAGAACCCAAATTTTTTTATTTTCGTTGTTTTTGACAAATCGAAAACTTGCTGCACAAATTTTAAAATTCTGACAAATTCCTTGTTGAGATTTATCTTAAAATCCACGTCCATATAAGATTTTGGAAAAAGACCTTTATAATAAAAACAATCTCTAATTTAATATACTTTATAGAACCCAACAAATAATTATCGAAATGTAATGAAATTTGGTATATATTGACATGATAACAGAGAGATCGCGTTGAAAAGTTTTTCATAATTTTTGCTTGGATCTTCTTTAACCGGTGTTAACTTACTTTTTGGTTTAATTTCAATATTACTTTTTGTGTGATGCTACTAGCGTACGTTAATAGAAGTGAACTATCTATAAAATAAGGGCCGTAAGGCCATGTCCTCCGAACTTACCCTACTATTTTTCTTTTATTTAATGCATATTATGTGTAATTTTTTGATATATCTAATTTGTCTAACTAAGATGTCTAATTAAGATTTTGTGTACATATTATTTATATACTTTTGAGTGAGGTCTACAGTTCACAGAACTACTCTTAAGTGTTTTATTAATAAATATTATTTAAATATTATTTCTAATATTTACTTACATAAGTGAAACATACCGTAACATAATAAATATTGCCCATTGAATACTCAAACTGGTCAATAATTATAATATTATTACTTTGTAATCATAATGCTTTGTAAATCTATGGCGTAAATTGAATATAATTATTATTTTAATGGTTTTATTTCAATTAAAATTGTAACTATATACTTGTGTGTATATTATTAGGGACATGGTATAAAAGTATCGACACTATATTGAGTTAAAAGTATCGAAACATTTCAATTACTTTTCGATACGCCTGCAAACAATTTTTTATTTTTATCTTTTGACTGTTGTATACAACCACGAAAAAATTTTTCATTTGGATGAAATTTAATCTTGTTTTTACCTTTCTCTCCCCGTAAGGACATCAGCTCCTGATTTCTCATGGTACCACCCTTGAGGTATCTCATTTCCAACCAAAAAAGAATCATCAAAATCGATTCATAAACGACGAAATTATGCACGAAAACACATATAGCTAAAAATGGTTTTTGTCCCTACTCTCTCCTTAGTGACATAAGATCTAGACCAAATTGAAATGAGGTAACAAAATAATACTGTCAAATTGAGAATCTCCTTTTTTATGTCGATTTGAAATTAAAAACGTACTATAAATATTCCTGTACTTTTAGAAGAGTTGCAAGTTAAAATTTACATATATGCCAGAAGTTTCAGTTTTAAATTTCGATTGAACCAACTACCTTTTCAAATAAAATAATTTTCTTATTGCTTTCTATCCAAAATATATTTGTTAAGCGTAAAGTCTATAATGCGTATATTTTTTCTATAATAAAAAAAAAAAAATCAAATTTAATATTTAAATTTAGAATATAAACCGATATTTATTTATGATATATCATTTCGCTTCAGAAATTTTCACTTTTACTATAAAACAATACTTACAAATTTATTATAATAAAATTGAATACAATAATGATCGATTGTTATGTCAAAATTCATATTTGATATATTGATAATAAAACGCTTACAATTTTACTTTCAATTTTTAACTATTGTTTTTAAAAATAAAAAATTTATTTTATTATACGGCCTTCAAGCATTATTTATTAATTTCCGTTTTGTAAAAAAAAATAATACTTTAACTTTCATCGGTTGCAATTTGAATACTAAATTATAGGTCTATAAATTCCATTGAAGTTTATTTGATTTTTATATGATATATGTGAATTAAAGACCTGTCAAAATGACTCAATCTAATTAATATAATAAATTTTTAGGCATTCCTTTAATACCAATGTTGAAATTCACACAAAAATAATATATGATTGCTTCAAACGCCTTTATAATAATACTAGTCAGACCAAAGTATTCAAAATTGAATTTATATATGCACAAAATTAGGTGCTTTTTAGGTACTATTTAGGAGCTGCAGAATTAAATTAGGTGCTCAAATGTTTAATTTAGAAAATTGAGTCACTGCTGTCTATATTTATAGTTATATTTTTGAAGTTATATTTCTTTAGGCGCGTTATGAAAAAATTATGAGAATGAAATTTTAAGATACGCGCTATCACACAAAATTCACAGGTTCAAGGTTCAAAGTGAATATTACATTAAGAAAATAATAAATATTTAAAAAATGAATAATGTAAGAAAATATATATTTATTTATTTCAAATTTAAACTGAGCTTTATTGACTGTGTTGACTGATCCTTCTCCAGTACTTTTATTATTTTATTGTAATTAATTATTTGCATGCAATTAAAAATTGTTTTTTAATAATGCCAAAGAAGTATAACTTCTGACGCGCTTACATAAGTACACGCATCCATTATTTTTTTATGTAAGGGTAAAAGTTTGGTAAATCAGTGGACTAAGTATAATGTAATTAAATCAACCAATAACTACAACAATCTCCCTTGACAATAACAGTAACAGGTGTATCCATAGTAACTATAAAGCATGGATATTTAAAAAAAAAGGGTCCACTTATTTATTATTAATGCACCCAATTGTTAAACTTTCATAAACTTTATTAAAACATTTTGTTATGTGATGTCTTCTTGTTCTAGTCTAGAAGAATTGAAATTAGATCGCAATGAACTTGTGGAAATACCAGAAGCAATTAATTTATTGCCAAAATTATCAAATTTACAACTTGCTGAGAATAAAATACATTCATTACCGGAGTTCATGAAAATGCGGACAACAGTACTTTCTGTAAGTAAACATCACTGTTTTTTTATTTTTATTCGAAATATTATTTATAACTTAACTGTACCCATTTACTGAGAGATCCCGTCTCTTTTGGTACAGAAAAAAACAAAAACCGATAGACGTACATTTTTAAATTGTTCTTTTCAAACAATGGATGTACTCAGTATGGTTAAACTATTTTTCAAACATATCACCCATCAATTTCTGTTTTGAAGAGACAGCGGTCATAATTTACTTCTATTTTTTCATGTAAATGCCAATATTTTGTGAATCTTTCATCTGATTTTGATGAAATTATATGCGTGTTATGACATTACTTAATTTTTTATTTAAAATTTATTACATCAGAAAGTCAATCAAAAAAACTAAAAATTAGAACAGTAAATCGCGAAAACACAAAGCCAGCTGACTCCTGTAAAATATATATAAATTTGATTAATTTAAATTTCAGATAAATTGAATTTTTTTTATATCGATAATTTTCTGAAAATCCATATTTAGGAAAAAAACAAAACAATAAACACGAAATCGTGAGAAAAAAATGTTCGTTCGACAAAAAAGCACAAATGTCTGTTATACAGCGTTTCATAACATTTATAGTTAAAAATATCTGCTTCAAATTTGAGTTTCAAGCTTTAGAAGTCCACCATATTGGATTTAGAGTGATGCCACTTTATTCTTAGGATGCCCTTTCATTTAATAGCAAATTGTAGGAGTGCATTAAAAATATCTAGTTCACAATTTTTTGGGATGGTGTCACAAAATTAACCGGGGAATGTCATCCAAACTGAACATGTATACAAAATTTTAGCTCAATCGGCTTCAAAATTGAGTTGCAAGATTTTCCCCGAACAAACATACATACATTGCAAATTAAATAAAAGCTTTAAATTAAATTATGTGATTAAAATGTAGAAAATACATTTTCTTAACTCGTATCCAATTTTGAATGCAATTGACCAAGCTGTTTTGGATATATATTAGTAAACATATTCATACATTACGAGGAAGTTTTGTGTCTATTATTGGCAGTGGTTTTTTAATCGGGAAGAAATCAACAATATTTTGGCTGGTCTATAAACAATAAATTAAATTTACAAAAAATTAATTAAATTATTACACCATTTCATATTGTGGTGTAGAATCTTTAATTTTAAAACACTATGTACCTGCAATATGACCGTGACCTTTCAATACGCAAAGGAAGGCAATAATACAGATTACGAGTATGGGATAAATAAATTACTATTACCTACGAATACAACAAACAAAGTTGTTGTGTTATGGAATGAGGAAATGATTTCCACTATATTTTCCACTTTTTTTCTCTAATTTATTGATGTTATGTGTTTTACACAGGACTATGGCGAAGTTGGTGCAGAGTTAGAAGTGGATAAAATTAAGAAGACTACATTAAGCAAAGTCAATTTACGCGCAAATCAATTGAAAGGATGCATCATATTGGGAAATTATGGCGTAGGTATTAATTAAATGTAGTTTTTAACATTTGTTTAATGGAAAACTTTGTGGCATTTACAGAATCTCACACATTTGGATGTCAGCGAAAATAAGATTGAAAATTTGGATTTAAGTGCACTGGATAAATTGGAAGTATTACAATGTTCAAGAAATAAGCTTGTAGAATTGTCGTTAAATGGAAAAGCACTTACATCCATTATTGCTGGAAATAATGGTAAATTTCTTTTTAAAGTTCACTTCTGTTTAAAGATGGTTGAGTAACTTTTAGGGCTGCATCATCTTCTTAACTGTCTATTTATCCAAACTAAAGAACTGCCCTGTTAAGTCTAGAATTTTGAAGCATACCCCTTTTTAGCATACATAGAAAGACAATATGGGTGGGCTCTTTATACCGGAAGTGTCTACCCAGATGAACTTTGGATCAAGTTTTTTCACCACCCTTTAAATGAATTCATTGAATTTTGATCATAGTGGCTCAGTGATAGTACGCTGAGTTCTTATACCTATGATCGTAGGTTGGATTCCCGGCTTGGAGGACTTTTCAACCAAGCCCTAGCATGTTGAATATCTTGGCTATACCTCCCTGGTTTCACCATCCCACAATAATGCCTACATGACCTTATATTCCAAAAAATCAGGCGGCCGGAAAAATGGATGACCACCCCTTTATCGGCCCATTAGAATGCACCACTAGAATGGCCTGTAGTAACTCTGGCAACTTTTTGTTTTTCTCAATAAATTCCATGTTTGGCTTATCATTTATTGCATCACCTTTCGATTTTCTAGATGTATCGCTCTTAAAGTATCAAAAAAACTTAAAGCGCAGAAAAGTCTTATAAAAACACAAAGTTTTAGAAACAAAGTAATCGGATTGAGATGTTGGTACATCTTAATGAGAAAATCCTAAATTGAATTATTTGTTTGAATAAATAATTTTTTTCGTTTTTTTCAGAGCTAAAAAAAATTAACATAAATCCTTCACCAATCAATTTACAACATATCGATTTATCCCATAATTCATTGGGACATTTACCAGCATGGATAAGCCGTTGTACAAATTTACGAAGTTTATTTGCAAGTCATAATTTATTAGCAAGTTTACCAGAACATTTATTTTCAAATGAACAATCAAGTTTACGAACGTTACAATTGGGATACAATAAATTAACATCATTACCACCCTTACCACGGCAATTGTACATACAAGAATTATTCTTACAACATAATAGTCTTGGTTCATTACCTGATAACTTTTTTATTGCATTCAATCAAATTTGTGTTTTAAACTTATCAAATAATCGACTATGTCAGTTACCGTTCATGAATATACGTTGCATGTCATTGGAGAAATTATATTTGACCGCTAATTGTTTGAATGATGAATCTCTGGCAATGCTACGGAAGTGTAATAATTTGAGAGTGTTACATGCCGCTTATAACTGTTTTAATCATTTACCTGAAAGCTGTGTACAAAATTGGAGCCAACTTGAAGAATTAGTATTATCCGGGAATTCAATACAAAGTATACCAGACAATATAACATTTCTATCACATTTAACCACCTTGCGATTGCATTCAAATAACTTACAAAACTGCCCGATGTTAGCGAAGTTACCATCTTTAAAAGTTTTAGATTTAGCACATAATCAATTGGATCGAATTAATTTGGATACGTTGGTACCACAGCAGCTACAATTTTTGGATTTATCATGCAATTCGAAATTGCATGTAGATTCCGATCAATTTCATAGCTATCGAACACAAAGGCCAATGAGTTTAGTTGATGTTTCCGGACAAAATCGTACAAGTTTACCATCAACACCGAAACCATTTTTTGAAGGTGGTGGTGATTCAATTTTAGAACCACCTTGGAAAGTTGGATTCTCAGAAACTGCTGGCAATAAAGCCAAATTATATATTTCACAATTAAGATTACCTCTATTTTGTAATACGGAAGGTTTATTTGGAATCTTCGATGGAGAAAATAATAACTCAATTCCACATGTACTAGAGAAAACAATACCACGGATTTTATTAGAGGAACGTACTATGAAGGAAACGGCTGGTGAATATATGAAATATACAATGCTGTCTGCTCATCGCGAATTAAGGGATAAAGGACAGAAGCATGGAGTCTGCGCAACAGTTGTACATATTTCTCGTACTAAAGCAACGTCAGAAACATTTATTCCTAGCGCAAGACGATTTGTTTTGAGAGTGGCTAGTGTTGGATTAGCAAAAGTTGTGTTATATCGTCGAACAGGAGCGGTTTGCTTAACTCCAACTTCCCCCAAACGTCAGCTTGGATACAGTTCTCAATTTCCTTTAGTTGTTCCAGATCCAGAAGTCGCCGAAATTAATTTAGATGAAGATGATGAATTTATTATTATTGCAAATAAACATATTTGGGAAGTAATAAGCATTGAAACAGCTGCAGAAGAAGTACGAGCACAAAGTAATGCAATTTTAGCGGCAAAACGATTACAAGATCTCGCTCAAAGCTATGGAGCTGAAGAAAATTTAAGTGTAATAGTTGTACGTTTTCAATTAGCTGGGTCGGGTGTTGATCAATTAATGCGTGAACTTCGTCATACAATTCGACGAAATAAACATGCGTGTGAAGTGGTGAATTGTGAATCGGATATTTGCCAGTGTAGTTGTTGCTGTGATCCCCAACGAATAGCTTGTGTACATTGTGCACAAGTACCACCGTCTAAACGAAGCAGTAGTGGCGACCGATCATCACCAAGTGGACAAAGTGATCAAGCTTCAAGTGAATTAACAGTTTCGTCAAAATCAGTACAAAGATTAAATAATACAAATACAATGTTAAATCGATCAAATTTTGAAATGGCACCCCGAAAATTATCCTCAGAACGACGTAGTTATCGGGGTGTTGCTAAAGCAGTGCGTGCACGTGTTATCGAAGAGAAAGAACGTCCAAACAGTTATAATCGAGATAATCAGGACCATAGTGATTCAGGATTACCAGATGAACAATATAAATGCTGGGAGTATATGTTGGAGCAAAATACACAACTTCTATTCGATAAGGAACTGAATACATTATCTCGGGGCTTCAAGCGTAATCCTAGAGGTCGTTTATCGAATATTTCTTTATCAAGAAGCAGTCCACATTTGGCTAGTGAAGCGGGTGGTTGTACGGGCTCAATTGCACCTTTTTTATCTAAACATTTTGGTAGTGCTAGGTCATTTAATCCCTTAGTGACGAAATCTCAGACACGTATTGGTACCTATTTAAATGGCGGTCCTCATGCTGCATATTTTGGAAGTTTACAAAGATTAATGCCGTACAATTTGGAATATGATTTTGCTGTTATGCAAGAGCGAGGTGCTAATCTTGATTCGTTAGATTATGACAGTCGAATGCAACAGTATTGGGGAGTTGCTACCACCGAATTATAAATTCTTTTATACTTTTTATGACATCGAAAAAATATTTTTGTACATAATTTTATGATTTAAGAATAAAATTTATTTTCAAATTTATTGTATTTATTTTTGTATAGCTTTTCCATTTTCATTATTTGTCTCAGCTATATTTTCTATATTATTGAGGTAAGTAAATATTTTTTCATTAATTGAATTAAATTCAACGTTGTCGAATTGTTGGCTTTCTTTATGGATTCCTTCAAAAAGAACTTCACATATCTCATTCTTACGTTTTACAAATTACAAAAAAAGGAAATAATTCATTTTCCATTTTCTTTATTTGCTATTGTCTCAACTATATTTACTGATTTTATAACTATTAATGAGAACTCTAGGATTTTTCGAATGAAATTCGATTTGTTGCCCCAATTTCCTTGATCAAATTATTTTGTATTTTTATAAATACGTATTTCGACTACAAAGTAGTCATCATCAGTATGAATTAGCTAGTTGTAATGATTCTCTGAAGAGATGTTACTCGTTGCTAATTTGGTGACGGTTTGCACTAGGAAATTGGGGCAAAAAATCGAAATTCATATATTTGCTAAGATGATCAGATTTATTGAGGTAAGTAAAAAAATTTTTTATTAATTGAATTAAATTCAACGTTGTCTAATTTATGGCTTTCTTTATGAATTCCTTCCAAAAATCCGTCCCATTGCTCATTCATACGTTTTAAAAAATTCAAGGTAATTTTTGGCACAACTGTTTGAATTGGAAAGTATTTTTGGCTATTTAGTTCAATTTTTTGAAAATTTTTTTATTTTACTTTGAGTGTTAAGTACTTATTATATTTCTGACCTTCACGTTAATGTTATACAAATTTTTCATTTGGGTAAGTTTTCATTACTTAAAGACTTTATTTTTACCCTTCTCCCCTAGGCGCTCATTTTTGGACCACTTAGAAGCTATACTGAATCGGTCCACAAACAAAGAAGCGTGATTATATAGAATGAAAAAAAAATCAAATATACCTCTTCCTTTGTTTTACAGGCGGTTAAAAATACTTACCTTAACCTAAAAACTTATTGAAAAAAACAAAAAAATAAATAAAACATCAAACCGTAGAACCACTATGGAAATTTTTATTGATTTCTTTTTAAAAATGTTACATTTAAGCATTATAATGAGAATTCATGAAACACAAGTAAAGAGTTTTGTTTTTATGGATGCAAATAACAAATTAATTTGGTTGTTTTTTTATTTTTATTTATTTGTTTTTTTAATTAATTTAATGCGCAAGTTGATTTTTGTATACTTTTTTATTTTTTTTTTAGTTTTGTTTTATTAATCAAAGATTCAAATGTGAGCATGAATGCAGTTTTAATATATATTAATTTTAATTAATAATTTAATTTATACTTAATTATAATAATTAACAATTAATTAATAAATAATAAATAAATTAGAATGTTTTTATTTTAAATTGTGTAAGTGAAATATTTTTATAAAAATGAAAACGAACGAAATGACAAAAATTATGAAGAATTTTAATTTAACAAAAAACTTTTTTTTTTCATGTTCTAAAAATCCATTTTGAATTGTGTTTGATTTAACAAAGAACTATATAGAAGTCTATGGATTACAAGGGCAATGGAGAATGATGACTATGTTTTTTTTTTTTTTTGATTTTTAAATTTATTTTCCAAAATATATTAGTGAAAAAATTTTATAAAAATTTTTAGAAACATAAAAATATAAAATTTTTTTAATTTTTTCTTGGGGAAAAATTCCTTACATGATCCAAATTCGCAGCTCCTTTTCGGATAACCTTTTTATTGTTGTTGACAACCTTCTATTGATAAAATTGTTAAGAAAGTTGCATCATAGTGGCGACTCTTGTTATCAAGAACGTTCTGAAATGAGTTATTTGATTTTTTTATGGACCCTATAATATAATGCTCGCCATACATTAACAAACATTTCATCCAAGCCGTTGACAACGTTGTTGACAATGTTATTAGTCACCAAGGATATTTTTTCCAACATGATTAGTTTTTCAATTACGACAGAATAGATCGAAAAATAAAATTTTTTGGGGTGAATATTCGATCAATATCGACAAAAAATCGTATTAATTTTCAGATAAAGCAAAAATATTTTCACTAACATAGTTTATAGGCTATATATAATGAATTAAACAGAGATATTTATTCAAGATTAGTTAAAAAATATTTTCAAAGAAAATTTGTTATAAGAAAATGTGCTGGCCAACATCGTATGTTATTTCTAAAAACGACTTTAAAAATATTCATACATCTTAATTATGCATCATAACCTAACAATTTTCATAAGTGTGACGTACTCGTTCATGGAACCCAAAATAATTGTCGTTTCGTGGACTAGTGTAAAATTTAACGATATCCAATCTTTTTTGTTATTCCAACGTTCGACAACATGAAGTTTGCTTGGTTCGAATATTTTTCAATTTTCAGTTTGCTTACAACCGATAGCTCGTTTTATCAAGTATCGAATGATAGAATGAAGCATAAAAATTTTTCGAGTCAGGTTAGGAAGAACGCCGCATAAATTTTATAGGCGTTTTTATAAACGGGCAATAAATGTTGGAACACCGGGATTAAGAAAATTTTTGTATAAATATCTCTGTGCACAATCTGTAATATACTTTTTTTTTATTTTATCTCTACTGTAGCAGCGTCGAATGGCGGCGGACATTCAATATTTAACATTGAAAGATTCCGGAGCTTAATTTGTTTTTTTTGTAATTATAATTGTAGCCACAGCTCTTTGATATGCTCGATGCATCCGTCAAAAAAACATTAATATATACATTTAATATTTAACAAAAAATCTCCTTAGTGTGTACGTTATTAGCTACTAAACAAGATGGCGATTACTTTTTCTTTGCAAATTTTTAAAAGAGAGAGAGGTGATGTATTTAATAAATATTTAATTATATATATTAATGCATATTAAGTAGTTTTTGGATTTTCCCTACAATAGCATTTTTTTGTTTAAACTTGTGTGACTTTTTTAAGTACGTTACATAATCTCTGTTTTATTTTTAAGATCACCTAAATATTTTTTCTTTTTTATTATTTTTTATTTTTTTTTTTAATACTAAACTATTGAAATTACAGATAACACTTAATTTTAATTTCTATTACTTTTTTTCATTTAATAATAACAATTTTAAATATTTTTTTTTTGCAATACTTTTTTTTCTTCACGTTTTTAAAAACTAGCGTTTTAATAACAGTGCTTAACATATTTTTTATTTAAATTTTTAATATCGAGTATTCTTACATAATGCTTGTTTTGCGAAATGATAACGAATAGGCGAGTCAATTTGGGACAATATCTCGTAAAAAAAATAAATTATATCGTGTTTTGGAAATTCGTAAGAACACTATTGAGGCAACAGTTTAATGGATTTTATGTAGTTTTGAAATCAAAAATTGATAAAAAAATATATTCTAAGCAGAAAATGTCTCTTGAAATTTTTTCGAAAACTTTGTAGTTTTTGAGATTATCACAATTGAAAATAATCATTTTTGATCGATTTATCAAATAATTTTTTTAGAAATTTGAAAAACTTTTTTCACGAATATCTTGAACAAAGTCATTCATAGAAATTCTTTTCAGTATTTTCCCTAGAGAATAACTCAACTACTAGGAACGATTTTCGAAGGTAATTTATTTGGGACATTTTTTGTTAAGAATTTATTGCTTTATCCAATTTTGATTGAAAAATTTTCATAAAATATATTCAATTCACCATTTTATAGATTTGATTTCCAAGGAAAATTGCTCATGAACTTTTTAGTTTTAGATTTCATTCTTTTTACGAGATTTAAAACGGGTTTATGTTATGAAATTGACTCGCCTACGAAACGAAATAAAAATTTTGTGAAATTAAATATTATTATTTGTTTCTATACAGACTGCATCCACATTTTGTTATTTGTTTTTAAATTTTTTTTTTTTTTTTCAAAAAAATTTACAAAAAAACCATTGCTAATTGTAGTAGTTTTTTTTTTTGTATCTCAATTTTCTGTATTTGATTTATAAAAATTTTCAACACAATTCGGAAAAATCACAATATAAATAGTACTCACACCGACAGAGAGTATTTCGATAATTTTCAAATATTTTTTTGAGTACAAAATTGTGATTTTAATAATTACACTGGATACCAGTGCATTGTTTGTTTGTTTTGTTTTTTTTAAATAAAAATTTGAGCTGTTTGAGGCATTTGAAACAAAAATTGGGGAAGGATCGTATTTTTGGAGGGAATTTGAACACATTTTAAAATAAAAACTGTGCGCAGAAAATGATAAATTTCTGTAAAGAAGAAGGCACGCCATTTGAAAACTGAAAAACTGAATTTATTGTTGATTTTTTTATTGATTTGTGTATTTTTTTTTCGTTTTTTTTTAGAAATCAAACTTTACAACTTTTGTTTACAATTAGTAATAGTTCTGTATTACATTCAATAGATAGAGTTAGTAGTTTTGAAGAATATATATTTATATTTTGGATATGCATGTCCAAAAATATTGGATCCATAGTGATTTTAAAATAGATATTCATATAATATAGCTTATGACCGTTTTGTTTTTCCACGATAACAAAATTTGAGTATTTTTTTTTTTTTTTAATTATATCACTCGTTTTTTTTTTTTAATTATTATTTATTATATGTATATTCAAAGATTATTTATTTTATATTTACAAAAGCCAATATTTTTAGACATGCACAACGTAAAGTATTTTGTTTTAAATGTCTTATTAGCGAAATAAATAAATTAAATTAAAAATTTTTTTATTTATATACTTTTTTATTTGTTATTATAAACGCGATTTTTTTTTTAAATTCATATTATCGAACAACAAAATATAGTATCAATTAATTTTATAATATATAATATATACAGAACTTAAATTTATATTATTTTTTTTAAATATCTCCTACTAATTTTTTAATAATAATGGTTTTTTTTTTTTTCATTTTGTGTTTACATTATTTCGCTTCTATCACAACAAAAAAAGAGTTTAAGTGTATGCAACCAGTAATTTTGTCAAACGTGTTTTTTAGTTTTTAGGATATATCATCGCAAAATGAAATGATAATACTTATATTGGCCCGAAACCTCATGTGAATTGATGCTGAAATTAAAAAATTTTATTTATTTCACTCTTACAAATCAAAAATCACAGCAAAAATCGATAAAAAAAATGATAAAAAAACTCCTTGTTTTTATGTCAATCGCGATTGAATTTTTTTTTTTAAATAAACAGTTTTGAACATTTTTCAAAAACTTGATGAGGCATTTTTTCTTTTTTGCTCCATCGATTTTTATCACTTCTTCCAAAAATTATTAAAAAAAATACTAATTAAATTCACCCTTGTATATTTTTATTTTTCAAGAGTAAAATATATCCAAATGATCACATGATTATTTGCGAAGTTTTTCCCATCGTTGACAAAATTCTGGTATAACAAACAAGTGCACTACATACGCGCAAAAAACAACTTATTTTTTTTAGTAGTTTTTTATGTATAGTTTTTTATTTTTATTTAGTTTTTTTCTGTTCCTCTATATAAACTCGTGTATATACGTTGCGCTAAAAATAATGCGTTCGTAATTGCTGCGTTAATAGTTTTTTTTTTATACACAAAAAATTCGTTATATTTTAATTTAATAAATGTATCCTATTTTTTAAAACTTTAAAAAAAACCTCTTGAAATAGGAGATTATTTCTTAAATCAAATTTTTTTTTATTAAAAATATACCTTACAATATATTATTATTTTTTTTTATTATTAAAACAGTTTTGGTCACAATCAAGTCCCCAAATTCGTATAAAAAATAAAATACATTTTTTAAATACTTTTAAAATATAACCTCAAACGATTTGTTTAAACTGATTCGAAACCACTTGATTGTTTTTTTTTTTTTATGAACAAATCGTTTTAAAAACATAAAAAATAATTGTGAAAAATTCTATTTAATGCAGTTTTTTTTTGTTTATTATCTACACAATTCTCGCGATCTGCAAGCCCGCCAAAAAACTAAATTAGAAAGTTAATATATTTTTGTTGAGCAGCCAATTTTTTAGTTTGTATTTAGTTTTGTAAATAGCTGGAATTATATAAATGTACGACTAATCAAAGCGGACTTGTATTTTGTTTTTTTATTAAGAAAGTAAACGATTTTAAATATGAAATTTAAATTCGATTTACCTTGTTATTGTACACAGACTACATTTGATTGAATTATTTAAGGACTATAAAAATGCAACGTGGCAGATGTTTTTTTTTTTTTGATTTTTTTTAAATAGTTATTTTTGTCTTCACTACTGTACTTACATTCAAAACTATCTTTGTTTAAAATTTAATTATAACTACAGTTACCATCACCCAAGTTGGACTCCATTTTTTTTTTTTTTTGTTTTAAATAATTTCACATATTTTTTTAAAATTATTTTAAATATTTTATTTTAAAATTACTATCTACACAACGGAACCATCTTTACTTTTAATTTATTTGAAATATTTTATTTATTTATTTAAATTTTTTTTTTTTTTAAATATATTTATTTGTCTCAATTAAAAAATATAAACAAAAAGATTTATTATTATTATTTTATTCAATAAATATACAATTGCTATAATTATATGAGAAACAGCATTTAAAAAATTATAACAATTTATTTTTTATTTTTTATAAAGGCTAGTTTATTTATTTTTAATTGAAATATAAGTTTCTTGAAACATTTCAAGAATCTCAATATGTAATAATATATATATATATTTTATATATAAGTATTTTTATTATATAAATAATTTGTTATATAATTAATATTAATTTAATTACATATTATAACATTTTTGTCATAATTTTTTACATGCTGTGACCAGTCCTTGATTTTTTGTTTAAATAAATAAAACATTTTTTTTGATTTTTTCGATGGTTACTTTCAATAAATTAAATTTTCGGTGTGTTAATTTTTTTAATGTATTTTTTTATTTTCGTTAATATTTTTTTTTTAAATGTAGTTTTATGTTTTTTTAATGGTTTCATGTTTTTTTTTTTTAGTTAAGTGTGTATTTTGTGAAATTGGTGGCAGTTTGGTGAGCCCGTGTGCGCGGCATTATAGTGAAGTTTCAACGGTGAAACTTTTTTTTCCATAGAAAAAAAAAAGTATTCACCGCATTTAATCCACCATTAATTCGAAATGTACTGAGCCGCGTCGCTCAGTGCGATCGTGTTTAATATTATTTGCCCAAGCCTTGCATTCGATGTTGATCAATACTCCAGCTGAAATATCAAATATTTTTATTAATCTTTCTATAAATTTTAAACTAACCAAAGATTTTCTCCAAATTTATTAAGACTCTTAGATTTTTCAGAAGTTGTGAAACTGCATGTTTGGTTTGGTTAAAATGGATTAAAAAAACTATTAATTACTTACGTTTTGGTCTTTCGAAAAAGACAGCTACCAATGGACTAAGATATCCTTCATCATTTTTGTATGGGAAAAAGTAACCAGGGAAACCACGTTTTGGAAAGTATTGGATTGGACCAATATTTTCAATATCAGCTGGATTTTCACCTTCACAACTCACCCATACTGTGTTAATCTATAAAACAAAAATTTTTTTGAATTTTGAATCAAATAAAAATTTTGAGACATAATTATTCAAATATGAGAACAAAAATCATGATACTCAAAGTAATATTTTGAAATTTTACTAAAAAAAAAAACATTTTACTGATTAATATCCCGTTAAATATTGATCATTTGATTGAAACAAAATCATCGCTAGTAGCAAAAGACATAACATTGATAAATTTTCTTTAATTTTTACCCACTGTCAATGTGTTTTTTGGGCGTCTATGTATGTAAATTTCCGTATAACCTCGTATCTTCCAAACGGCTGAATGGATTTCGACAATATATCTTTATATTCCTCTTTATAACCTTAAAAAATGCCAGATTTTTGGCGCGAAATAGTAATATATTAATTTTTTAAAAAATTAACCAAATCTATCAATAGAGTATCAAAATAAAGGAAATCAAAAAATGATTCCAAAAATTTATAAAAATGTGTTTTAAAGATAATTAGAAATAATAAATTGGTCTTAAAAGTGTGTAAGCCAATGTTTTTTGTTTATAAGAATGTTGCCAGAACACTAAAAAGTCTGAAATAATATATATAATTAAAAAAATCAAAAACCTACTTCAAAATTTTAACATAATGTACAAAACAAGATTTATAAATAGCAATTGGGTCCCGTCTACTACTCAACTGGTTTTTAATTTTTATTTAAATTTAAGCAATCTTTTTTTGACCGTTTTAGTGTCTTACGTTTAAATTTTCTGTTTTACAATCATTATTTTTTTTTTTGTATTTTTTAAATTATTCATTTTATTACATAAATCCTGTTCTAAAAGTATTTTCGAGAATAAAGTTACCACAATCTGAAGTCAGTTATTATCATAGTCTCAGGTCAGTTATATTTATTTGAATATACTTACGAATTTAGGATTTCGATTGGTCTCTAATTGAATATGTTGTTTTAATTCAGCAGGCATTTTGCTTGGCAAATTATTTGTATCGTTGTAATAATGTGGCTTCCAATTGTAAATTTTGTTGAGCTTTAAGAATATACATGGAGCACTATCAGGATATTTATAATCATTGCTTGGTATGCATGGTGACCATTTTGTTGGATCAACTGCGCATGTTTCACCATCGCCTGGTAAACGATCATAGTCACAATGGACTTTGTTTCCTTGTCCTGCTTGCATATTAGGAGATTTGTAAACTGCAAACGAAAAAAAGGTCACAATATTAGATAAACATGTCGTTATTTTTTATAGCCGTTCTTCTTACTTTCTAAGAATTCATCCAATTTGTTTGTCCATGATTTATAATTTTCTTTGTCGCTTGCTTTATACCAAATTAATGTACTTTCTACGTTACTGTCTGAAGGCATAGGCCGAAACCCTAGGCCTGTAAAAACAAAATTATTTAGTAAATTGTATATAATTATTTTCATATCAAAATTACAAAATTCTTGCAAAGATATCTTTGTAGGAAAAATCAATCACAAATTACTAATTATCAAAACAATTTTTTTTTTCAAATACAGTCCAAATTTTGTTTTGAAATTTTTATCTAAGTCCTCACAGATATCAATAAATCAGTTTTAACAAAATTAATTATAATTAAGTTGGGAAAAATTAACAAAATTCAACGTCTCAAAGTATGGCCCTCCATTTTATAACCCTAAATTTTGGCAAATCTTTGTATTTCAAAGTCACTAAAGTCAAAACTTTTTAAAGAGCTCTGTGTGTTTTTATGTATTTACGTCCGTTTTTTTCGTCTCAA
Organism: Chrysopa pallens; assembly: GCA_020423425.1. Lineage (NCBI taxonomy): Eukaryota > Metazoa > Arthropoda > Insecta > Neuroptera > Chrysopidae > Chrysopa > Chrysopa pallens. The sequence goes on from CM035591.1 coordinate 138,219,772, forward strand.
TTATCTCGAAAATAATGGCAATGGCATGGAAGCAAAATAAGCAAAATCGGTGCGACGGTTCTACATGCACTACAATCTGCTTTTTTGAAAAGAAGGGCGAATGGATAACTTCTTGAACATTATCAGACTTGTTTTAATTTTCTGAATAGGAATACCATACTCTTTGCATTAGTGACAAATGAAGGACTCTCGGAGGTTACGTACATCTCGCAGTAGGTGTCTTTTCCGAATGATAGAGTGCAGTTTTCTTTCCCGGTATACGACATTCTATGTAAAAGTTATGAGCCATTTAACCCTAAACTAAAAATCTGACTGCAATCTATGATTATTAACCGAACCCAAAATTATTGATTAGTTTAACTACTTAGTAGTAGTTTTTTTATTGATTTGTCTAGTAAATGAATTTATAAGAAAACAATTTTTATGGAAATAAAGGCAATTAATTTTGATTGAATTATTTATTTGTAAATAATAAAAATAGATTAGATCTATTTTTCCGGAAATAACGACACTAAATTACATAAATAATGCTTACAAAAAATATATTAAAATTTATTGATTGTTTTTTTATTAAATGGCATATTTTCCGGGTTTGCAAATTTTTGGCTCTCTGAAAAGATAACTTTTTCACTTTTTTGTTGGTTTTCTAAAGCTTATACAGTGAATGTATTGATTTGAATTCTTCTGAATTATCTATACTAATATTATAACAAGGAAATATTTGTATGTATGTATTTTTATATGTAACGAATAAATTTAAAATCTTCTGGACCGATTTGAAAAATTCTTTCCCAGTTGAGAAATTAGACTATCCTCGGATGACAAAGGCTAATTTTTATCACTGTATTATCATGGGAACAAGAACTACGTGGGTAAAACCGTCTGACGTCCGCTAGTCTTTTATAAACAATATACTAAATTGTTTACCCATTTATTTTGTGTGCTACCTTTCCTGTCCCATTGAATAAGAATTTCATCTAGCCTGGAAGTATGCGCATAAAAAATTACCGATACAGCAACAAAATAGAATTTTTTTCGAAAGGTCAATACATTTTGAGGTACTACTGATGATGATGTCATTAAAAAATGTATGCTTTTAAATATTTTTAAGCTATTCAGCTTAGGTAGAAAAATGAAGCTTATAAAATACCAAGTAGAATGATTTGTTTTTCATTTCTGAAATCGATAGCTTAAAAATTAACAGAACTAAAATGAAAATACCGGAATTTTTTAAGAAAATTATCATTTTACTTGACCGTTTAACGTAATTGAATGAAACATTGATTTTTTTCGATTAAAAAGTGAGTAAACAATTTTATTTTCATTGTATCTTAGTTTTTGTACACAAACAAAAACTGATTAGGAAAGTTTTTATTACGTTCTGTAATAGATTTGATGAATTTTTTTTATAATATTGTGCGTTTTTTGCTATTAATTAAATGTTTACTACTACAATTTTCCTGGAGAGAATCTGTTTAGTGTCGTAGTACGGAAATGTAAAACAAATATTTGTTTTAGATTTTTTCTAAGCTTAATTTTATACTGACGCTATTTTCGAAAAAATATAATTTCAAAACCAGATGGGGTGTCTTGGGGTGCTGGGAAGGAATCTCACAAATAAAAGTAAGTTTATAGTAATTAGCATTTACAATATAATTTGACATATATTCACTGTAGTAGAATTTCGAGGTAAAAACCTGTAGGAACTCCACTATTTATAATAGTTTTTTTTCAACAAAGATATATTTGCTATAAATTTTTGCATATCACTTACCTGGATTATCACCAATTAACGAACTTGTTAACTGCCATTTTGGCATTCTATCATCTAATGTTTGATAAAATACTACTAACATTATTGAGAAGAAACCGGCTAATGCCAGATAAAATATTGTGTAGAATAGTAATATTTTAGCTGAAACAAAGAAATAATAGAAATTAATTAACCAATTACAAAATATTTAATAAAGTAATTTAAAAAAATCAAATAAAATACTATCGATTTACAAAATCATTGTGAATTCGAAGATTTTAGTACTGATGTTGATTCGATCTCAAGAACGAATTTCCCAACTTTTCCAGGTCTCATATTAACTTTTTCTAGACCATTTTTTGTAAATATGGATTAATATCATTTGTCATTTTAAAATTACTTCCAGTTCTACGCCTCAACACTGATTTGTTCATGAGTGAACATCATTATCGGATATATTAAGAGCACTCCTTAATACTTATTACGAATATTTAAAAAATTAAATTTATGTTTTGAAATAAATTCAAAATTCCTTGACTATTTGCATAATTTGCCAATTTCCCTGACTGTACCATGACTTTTTCAGCAAATTCAAAATTCCCTAATTAATCTAGGTTTTCCAGAATTTCTCTGACCAGTAGATACCTTGGGTATAAGAACTTCGATTCGAAGTAGGTCCCAGTTAAATTAAAAACAAATTCAGTTTTAAGGTGGTAATCACTAGTAAGTAAGAAAAACTCCAAAAATACTATTTTCCTTCAAAAAAAATTTGTAAATCGCAATGGAATCTCCTGAATGTTCTCCTATTTTGTGAGCCTCAAAAAACAGAATTGTGAATTTTTTAACAAACACTTTGCGAAAGTGTAAAATTCTATGCGAAGATTTATTCATAATTTCAGGTATAACAACTGCTTTTCTAATACTTTATTTTGACATCCTTCTAATTTTCATTCAATGTAAAATAATCTCAATTAAGATTTTTATAAATGGAAAATGATAAAAAAATGCAGATAAAAAGGTATAATTTTATATTTTTTTTAAGTCGTGTCTCATTTGAATTATACCGTATTTGAATTAATCCTCAATCCACTTATATTAAACGTACAAGGGAGTCATTTGGTGTTACAACAGATTTTTATGAAGGTTGTAAAATAATTCAAATGTTTTGATAAAAAAAAAGGATAAAACGAAAGAAAAAACATATTTTAATTCAACATTTTTTAATCATCCATTTTACAAAATAAATGGTAATATAAAAGCATCAAAAAAGGATAATAAAATTCATCAGGAATTGATAATAATAAAACAACTATCCTTGTAAATCCCTAAATAATTACTTTTTTACAATTAATATATGGAACAATGAAAAAAAAAGTCAATCATGTAAAGTTTGTGGTAATTAAATGAAAGGTAAATTACGTACACGGAATGGTTTTCTATTATCAGTATTTTTGTTTTTTTGTTCATGAAAATTAAAGAAAATAAATAAACTTCGTGTTTAAATTAACATGAAAGCAATCGTGTTCCAATTTTGAGTATATTTTTCAGTCAAAACAAACGTTTTTAGAGGAAATAATGCTTTTAACCCTCGAAAGATAATCCTTTTTTTGTATTAGATAATATTACGTCTTGAATTATCATACCCTGATAAAAAAGTTATATTCCTTCTTATAGAAATTGAATAAGAATCAACAGGATTAAATAGGAAATTTCCTATTCAGTCTTATTCATTCCTATTAAATCGTGTAAAAATTAAATAGGATTTTTTTTATCAGGTTATAATTAAACAGTTTAAAAGGTGGTTGAATAGCTATTTTAGGGTTTCGAACTTCCAGTGAATCCAAATTTACAATGATATGTTTGAAATTAATTTTTAAAAAATACAATAAATTCTATAAAGCTCTTATAAATTAATTGTAAAATATTCAGTCTGGATTAAATGAACAATTATTTTGTATTATTGGTCTTAAAAATGTAAACAAAAATTAGTTGAGCAACAAATACTGATTGTCTAACCCATTTGAGGGGTGAAGTCTGCTGTAACTTACATGCCGAGTTAAATATAAATACCACTTGCTCTACAATATACAATTTTTTTAAATTGATATTTGAAAACTATTGCTATTAAAATTATTTGTTTTAATGTGCCAAACCTCCTTGAGATAAAACAATAAAACGCAAAGTATCTCCAAAATTATTTTTCAGCAATCGCCCATACACTGAGAAATTTTTTTACGTCAATAGAAGGATTCATAAATAATGGAAATATATTTCTGAAAAAACTGCTTAAATATTTTTGGCTAAATATTTGGCTCAAGTATTACATAGTTTACTAAAAGGAAAAAGTTAATATTTATATATTCGAAGGGTTGACGATGATAAAATGTTTGTGGATTTAAGCTTTTGTTAAACGAAAGCATTAGTTAAACAAAAGCTTTTGTTCAGAACTTAATTTAATTAAAAACAAGACAAATATTTTCCTACTAAGAAATTTTCAATAAAATATATTGAAAACGACAAAATTGAATCTTTTTTTTAATTAACGCTTTTCATCAAATTTTCCGATAACAGAATTACTTCGAAATAGAATGATAATTAAAATTCACAAAAATGTGATTTTTGGCCACCTCAATAAGAATTCAAATTAAATATTGATGTTAAAGTAATTATAGAAAATGTTAACGATCCCTTAAATAGAAAACTGGAAATTTTGATTCTTATATAAAAAAATTATTTTAAGAACAAATATTTTTGATAAATAAGAAGTAAAAAATTCGTTTGATTCGTTAACCTGCTAAGCACCATTTTGCAACGTTTACAGGATGAAGAAAAAATTTAATAATATTTTTATTCATTATGTAATCAAAATTTCAAAAATCTTTTTGATTAGCTTCATTTTGCTTAACATTTTAAAAGTATTACTAAGACCATTATACCAGGGTACATAATTTTTGAAAACAAAAAAAGTTACAGTAAAATGAAACCCATTGGAAACGGAAGATAATATAATATGAAAAATAAATTACGGGCGATCTCAGTTTGAGAAGTAATGGGGGGGGGTGAGTGTGTAAGGGTAAAATTCGATTTATCTGAATTTCCGGCATAACTACAAGTCCTATGGAAAAAAATTAAATGGCAAAGTTGTAGGTAATAAAAAGACTTCCGCTTTTGTATTAATACTTATTTCACAAAACCTCAAAAGTTATGTGAAAAATTGAAATAACCGAGTTTTTGGTTTTTTATTTTTTTTCTCTGAAATTTATTTATAATTAACTATTTACATCCTTAAATATTTAGCTAAAACTCGAACAAATTTGACAAGAGTATACTGCCACTTGGGTGGGGATACAATACCAGTTCAAAACTGAGGATTGAGCAGAATTTCGTTGACAAAATGCATTTTAAATTTAAAGCGTGCGTAGCATTTCTCACTCTTTATAAGTGAATATCGTCGTTTATCTTATAACAAACGTTAGATAATACCCTGAACTGGACAGCTTGTCAAAAATGGACAAAAGGTAACTAATCAGACCATCGAAATATGAAAATAAAATTATATAAATTTCATGTCCTTTTTTAACATAGTAAATAAGTAAAGTTATTGATTATGACCCAAACCGACATCTACAGAAAGATATATCTACATTCCGGCGAGAAGTAGTCAAAATAAAATATTTATAATAACATCAAAAATTGTGGTGGCTCTTTGATCTTTTAGTGGAAATAAAAATATAAAACAAAGTCCTTCTTCGAGAAATTTTTCATTAAAACAAAATTATTCATTGACACCATGAACAAAGTATGAAAATTACATAACAAGCTTGTGTAATAATTTGTATATAGATCAAAAGTTAGGGTTATAGGCTGAGTGCCAGGAATCATATCAAGTCATTGTTAAATACACCGGAAATTTGTATATGGCCTAGTAAAAATAGGACCGTTTTCGATTTCGGTGCCCATAAAATATTCGATTGTCCAACAGGCCTCAAATTCATCGTCTTTCGTTTGTTATTCTAGCTGGAAGATCATTCGATAACAAAAGTATAAACTATTTTGTACGCTACGTGATAAAACCAAATGTTTGTTGCCCGAACACCTAAATATTATGAAAAATAGCGATTCTCATGTTGTCGAGCAAAAGAGATCCCGTTTTGTTACTTGTTGGAAAAAATCGTTTATGCATATATTCTTAAACGATTTTCCAATAATAATAACAAAAAAACAGATGTCCTTCAATTTCAGGCTAGTAGGGGCAATCGATAATTTTACGGGATCCGAAAAAGAAATCGGTGTATTTTTCAGAATTTTTGTAGATAGAAAAAAATTTATTACACTCACGATAACTATATACAGTGTAACTTTAATATAACGAGACTCAATATAATGAATTTTCAACTATCAAAAAAAGTGTAAATACCTCTAATTAACGAATTTTGTCAACCCAAAACCTTTATATATCGTTCTCACCTTTATATAACGTTCCCACCTCCTTAATCCTATAGTATGTAATTCAGTCTCAACAGGTTCCGGCATGTTTTATTTGTACAAAAATCAATGTTTTGTTTAATGGGACGTAATGTAAACTGCTCGTCACTATTGTTAAAGATTCTAATTGCAATGACTCAGAAACGGAAAAGCTGTTCCTTATCAGTCGCAGAAAATCGAAACATTATTAATCATATTGACGAAAAAATTAGACATAGCTAATAAATTCGGCATTCTTGCAATTACTTTGGATACAATTTTAAAATTGAAAGATAAATTTTTGGTAGAAAAATTATTACCTACTAAATTGGGTTTTAATAGAAAATACCTACAGTAATTTGATAAAAATGTGTTATCATTTATTAGTAGATGTTGTTCGCTATAACTAGATGAGTACGCAATGTTGAGATGAATAAAACTATCTTTTTTTACCTTGTAATAGCAAATGGTAGACCAACTTTACCTTAATATTATAACAAACCTCATTTTACCGAATTACTTGATAAAACAAATAGAGGTTGTACTGTATAAATTTTTAGAAGTGTATTTATCAATGTAACGATATGTAGGGAAGCACCTGGACTATTTTTGTTTAGTACAGAGAATAGATAAATGCAGGCGCCCCAATGGCTGGCTCTAAAGTATTCGGATCGATATGGAGACCTACATTCAACATCATAATGGTGTTGCCACATTATCCATCCTCCGTCACTGCCGTCACTCCGACATAACGAAGCGTCGTCGCGAGGAACCCAAAACAACACTGATCGACTAACTTAACGGCCGTAGTGTGTATGTATCTATGTATGTATGTATTCATGTAACCTCGACGACGAGGACGGTAGTAGTTGTTTGCGAAAAACGATTTTTCGTGTTTTTGCATCTTTCTCTTACATACATTGAAATTGTATGGTGGAAAATAAAATAGCAATAGAGCAGCATTGATGCCGTCATCATAAATATTATCTTATGTACGCATATCTTTATGACGTCAGTTTGTAATTCGAATTTCCATTTATTTCGAATCGAAATGAAATATTCTTTTGAAATAACACAGATGTTTCAAATCAAAATACATTAAAATTACAATCATTAATATTTATTTATTTCCTTATTCCAAGGCGTCATCAGTCTGTCTGTTTTGTTGTAACCTAAAAGCTACAAATACTTTCAGTCTGTTTGTCAGAAATGGGAAATTGTTGCTTTTAAAAACAATTATTTCTATTAATACATTTGACAAAAAAAAAATAGATATCATTTTTCCATCCCGTTTAAAAGAGGTTTTTGTTTCAAATTTTTATTTGAAAATTCGTCGTTTCTCAATTTAATATTCTGTTAAATATTTAAATAATTTATCGTATTCAGAAATATAAATATTCAACAAAAAATTTAAAGGGAAACAGCACGTTTGGACAGACAAAAGCAACTATGAATGAATTTTTGGACGTTTCGTCACTCTTATTGAGACTTCCTCAGCAACTAAAATATTTATAAAAATAATTTATAATGAGATTTTAACTTCAAAATTATAATTGTCAAATGATAAAATTATATAATTTATATAATTATAAAATTATATAATTATATAATGATTACCTCGAGTTTACATGCTTTACTGTCTAAAACAATAATTTAGAGGCATACCAGTTTCAAGATTATAAGTTAAAATCTCATTAAAAATATTTTAGTTGCTGAAGAAGTCCCAATAAAAGGGACGAAACGTCTAACAAATGATTTAAAGCTGTTTTTATAACTCCAAACGTCCTTTTTCGTTTTAAATTTTTTTTTTTTTTTTTGTAATAAATCTGTAAAATTTTTATTAAATTGTGAAAAATTATCTAATATTTTTTTTAACAAGTTTTCCCGACAATAAGAATGTAATGGAAATTTGAGAAACAATTGAAACGAAAATATATTACAAGCTAAACTTATTATGGCTAATTCTAGACGTAAAAAGTGGTTTTAAGTTCGTAAATGCGATAATTCGATCCGCTTCCATGGATCCAGGACACATCTTTTCAATCATAAGGGATACAAGCTGATTAGCCAACGTATCAAGAGTATTAGATTAATGTTAATTATTAAAAATAGTACAAACTTTGATACTCAACCATATATCGGATATTTAAATAATCAACCCTGTTGGTTGTTGCCTCTCCTTGTTTAATTTAAATTTATTTTCTATTTTCTATATAATACAATGCTAATATTCAAAAAAAAATTTCCTTACAAATTTATTGGATGATTATGCAGTAAGTAAAATTTTTATCTAATTAACTTTGCCGACACAAAAAAGCTCCAAATTAACACCCCTGCTCTCCCTACATTTACGCGGAAGTAATTTTATCTCGCACCATAAATTTTAATTTTAATTTTAGTCATAAAATTTAATAATTAATATATACATTCATAAATAATAATTAGTCTCGGTGTCCAAAAGCATAGCAAATCATTTATAAAATATAAATTAACTTCGAAAAATTTATATATGGCTTAAATAAGATTAACAACTTTTTTCCCCTACGAAAATGTATTTAAAGTGGATCATTTACTTATTCAGAGCCTGTAAAATTTTACATTGTTACCAAAAGCTTGTAATAGACGGACATCTATTTTGCTACTGTTATAAAAAATCGTTGAAAACAAATGCAAAAACTATTATTTTCAACATGTGACAAAACGGAACAAAATTGCTTGTTTTTCACAATTTGTTTTTTATCACGTGGAGTATCAAACGGTTTTAACATTTTTTTTATCGAATGATCTTCCTATTACAAGAAGGAAAACCACTTTAAAGCTTGTGATGAATTTTGATTTTTAACAAACCACGTAAAATTTAAAAAATTGGAAACAATTATCCAAAATCTTATTCCTTTGATTAATAGCTGAAGAATATATTTGAGAAGATTATGTTAAATTTCAAACCGATCGATTGAGCAGTTTTATTAGGAAATCGACTTGGAAAACATAGTTTTAAGAAAAACTCGTTTAAACTTTCTGTACTCCCCATACTTTCAGTTCGAGACGTCTTTGAAAATATTCCGGAAGAAACATATTGGATCGATTTGAAATTATCAGTTAAATATTAATTCCTGATTTTTGAAAATTCTAACTACGTATAATCCCTTAAAATTCGTCTTTTTGAGACGTCTTTTCAAATATAAAAAATGGGATTAATTTGAAACTCTGGGAAAATTATCAATTAAATATTAAATTCGGAAAATGCAAACGTAAATCGATTTTTTGAAAATTCTAACTACGTTTAACCGCTTTAACTTCTTGTTTCAAGTCATTTATCCATTAATTTCAGTTGTTGTTCGAAACACATTTAATATAAAACACGATATAAGATAAAACAAACAATTATTTAATAAAACATATATAGTAAAACCTTTAGTGACCTAGTAACTCATTTAAAGGGTAAACGCTTGGTTATTCAACATATGGTAATTACAGACCATTAAATATATGTTGTTCATAACATACTAGAATTTAATATCGTTATCATAACTCATTTTCATATCTTATAAAATATTTTCTTATATGTATATATAAGTTTTATAGTATCAGTCTAGAGAAACGGGTAACTTTTAAAGCCGGAAATTCATTGGGACGGCGTGTCTCGTGTGTCTAGCATCAAACGGAAATGACCAACTTCTTGCACGACTCTATTAAATAAACAATATTTTCATTTAATAAAATGATAAGTAAAAACTCGAGTTTTAAAGTAGAAAATTTGATTTTATAATTATTAATGAGGAGAACTCTAGGATTTTTTCAAATAAATTTCGATTTATTGATCGAATTTCCTATATCAAATTATTTTGTATTTTTACAAAGTATTTCAAATACAAAGTAGTCATCATCAGTATAAATTAGCTAGTTGTAATGATTCTCTGACGAGATATTATTCGTTGCTAATTTGGTGAAGGTCAGAGAATCATTACAACTAGCTAATTCATACTAACGATTATTACTTTGTAGTCGAAATACCTATTTATAAAAATACAAAATAATTTGATCTAGAAAATTGGGGCAAAAAATCGAAATTTATCAGAAAATTTGAGTAGACAGTGTCTCCAAATTTTCGTTTCTAATTTGATATAAAAATACTCAAGAATACCTGGTACTATGACTGGAGACGATTTATCAACAGCTGTTGTTCTGACATAAAGGAGTGTGCTTCTAAACAGCTGTTGACTTAAATAACATGTCATATACATTGTATTTCTTGCAATTTTCCATCACAAATAACTCAAAAGATTCTTAACCATATGTTATGAAATTTGGGAATGCAAAATATTATTGCTTATCTAATATACAATGTATATTAGATAAGCAATTTTCTGTATTATATGTACCATTTTTTTTGGTCTCTTTTAAAGTAAGATTTTCATACTGTTTGTATAAAAATACTTAGAAATCAATTTTCACAGATTTTCATATAGTTTATCATAAATTTATCATATAAAATAAATTTCAACTTAATGTTCTATATAATAAGGTCTCCATGGATACCAGCATATAATTCATTTAACTTTTATTGCTTTATCGTGCATGAAAATGATTTTATAACACTTCACTGTTATCTGAAAATAAAAAACTGCATTGTTGATTAAATTTTCTTTGTAATTTTATACATGTAGGCTATATAGCATCGAAACAAAGACTTAATCAGACTGGAACAGGATGGTTCAAGATGGTTTTATAGCGATAATATTTTTCACTTAAACGTTCCATTAAATAATCCTACTGTAATTGCAATATCTATGTATGGTTCGGAAAAACTCCATTTTAGGCATTTGAATATTGCATAAGAAAAATGTTATTTTAATTTTAGGCGACTATCGATCAGTTTCGAAATTCTTACTGTCAATTAATAAAAAGTGAAAGCTGAAAATCTTACTCAAAGAAAACCCTTCTTAATCTTACTTTGATGTTCTATAAATACCTATCTTGGAAAAAAAATTACTAGTTATTTTACGTAATCTACAATAATAATAAAAAAACAGTTTTGCCTCTTTAAAATTTTGGACCTATCAGTTTTGGACCTATGAAATCTTTTAGCCCTAAAAAATTCAATCATGCATCGATAGCCCCGTGCCCCACATTTTATAAATTCTACTTTAAAACGGATACACACATTGAAAAATTGCAAATACAAGAAATTTTTATTTGTTTAATAGCTACAACGTATGTTTGAAACATTTTTCACGTAATTAACAGTGTGGATACAATGTAAGTACGTATATATTCTAATCAATATGTTTGGAGTCTGATACTCGACATATATACAATATGCCAGACTACATTAATTTTTAATCTAAAGTTTGTAACGCTAGACAATATTGACCACACAAAATCACCTAATTAGGTGATTTTTTCCTCCCATCTTTTCCTCTGACCGCCATCAAGATAACTCAAAAACGAAAAGACATAGCGAGCTGAAATTATACTTGGAAGAAATAGCTTGCTGTCTGTCAGTCTGGTTTGTTAGCGTTTATCCAGGGGGTGAACATCATTGTAAAAAAACCATGTACGTTGCAACCACTTTCTTAAAGCTGAAGTGTAAATTGAGAGCTATATATTTACTAAAATTTAATTTAAGTTGAACTAAAATCTGAGCAATGTGAAATTCGTGCTATCCGTCATCAAGAAAACTGAAGCACGGAAAGAGATAACTAGATAAGATTTTTAAACATAGATATTGTGTTCATCACAGTATTCAAATAGTTTTCTGATCGTCACAAAGACAAAATACCTAAATCTCTTGCAGTCTCTTAAGCCGAAGGCCATCTTTATTCTTATTTCGTAAATTTTCAAAAAACTTTATTTCGTATAACTTTAACAAAAAGTTAATTTTATTTTCGAAGATTGACTCGTTTTATTGACAGTTTCAACTTCAGAATATAAATATTAGATTCGTGTATATTTTCAAAAATGTGTCACTCTTTCATAAAGAAATTATGAAAAACATTTTCTTATAAAATATTAAAGAAATTTAAAGAATAAAAAGAAAAAAGAATAAAATCAATAAAAAATGTAATCTGAATATAGAAAGAAAGTGCAATGACTAACAAAAGATATAGATATATACAGACTCAGGTAGTAAGTATTACTATCGTGGGGTTAGAATAAAATGCTTTAAATATATACCACATGTGAACAAACATACTACACCAACGAAGCACTCGTATGACTTCGTAACCCCAAAAAAGTCATTAAAACTTTATATTTTCTATTGTAGACTTTAAGTCGACAATATCATGTTATACCACCTACCACCTACCCCACCAATCTATACTTTGAATAATAAATCGAATCACATTTTTGTATTCAGTATTATTTATTAGACTATCAATGAAACGGCGCATCAACTATTGAAAATTGTTCAAAACAACGATAATAGGGAAGATGCATTTCATCTTTTTATCACTTCAATTGAAGCGTCTTTAATTCACGTACATGAATTTAAAGTGGTTTTTTGTAAATCATAAAAAATAGTCAAAATATGATGGACGTACAAAATTCTTTATTAAACAAAGAAAGAGATTTACATAAATGACGTCATGCATATTCATCTTCATTGTGATTATACGTAAGGGTCATTCTTGGGTAAAAGGTCCTATCGATGTCTATGGCACTTATATACACTTTCCTTCAAAATTTAAGATAAATAATGTTAGTATGCACAAATGAGTTAATTGCGAATAAAAATGTTCTATAAATTACATTAATATTCAAAAATTTTTTTATTTTTCATAGAAAATGGCCGCTTATCGTAGAATCAACTTTGTTGCAAGAAAGAGAAGGAAAGCTTATCTTTAAGATCTTATAATTTATTCGTATTTATCAATTTTAATTTAATTTTCAAATTTTTTTTTTGTGTATTGATCCTAGTTTCACATTTAAACGGGTAAAATATCAAATTTCCCTATTGAAAGACAATTTTTTACGATTATTTAGTCTCAAATTTGGCAAAGAAAGATATACAGCCAAGAAATTTTTATATCGCATTTCATAAAGTATAATTAAACTACAAAAATGAATTAAAAGAAAAAAATTCAGACAAATTCATTCAAATTTGTATCTAAAATGGAATCAATTGTTCATTAAAAGGATAAAAACGGGAAAAAAATCGAATTTATTAGTTTTTTCCAAACTTTTAATGAAACCTATCCCGGTATTTGTGTGAGTGTATGCAAATTTCAAATTAGTAAAATTTTACTCCCATTGCTCAATGTTGAGCTAATATTGAATATGTATATGGAAATGAGATAACAGAATAATATTGTTATACAATTTAATACAAAAATACGATGATGGAGTTTTTATTCACCTTCCTTGCGCTTCCACCATAAATACAGCTTTAATTTTGTATTACAAATTCAAGAAAAATCATTTTAATATAAAATTGTACATTTCAATACTATAAAAGCCTTTATAAAATTATGAAACTTAGTTTTCTAAGTTTTCTAAGAATTTTTAATATTTCATAGTCTAAGTTCCCTCGATTTTCCACAAACTTCGTGTTAAATGGAATCTAAGCATTAGTCAAATCAACCTCATTTTACTAGTCTAAATTTAATGTGATTTAAATTTAATGAAAAAACGCTTTTATAACCATCAGCGCTTCCCTATTCAATTAATGATGAGAAATATTATCTATAACCTATGTAATTTTCAAAATATTGTGTACTGTTTTATACTAAACTAACATTTTATTATTAATAATTTCAATTTAATTCGAAAAATTATAAGACAGATATAACAGGTTTATGAAAAAATCAATAGTATCATAGATATATTTATTACTGTTAGATAATCATGTGGGGAAATACTTGAAAATTTGTGTAAAAAAAATTGAGAAAAACAATAGAAGTTTATTTTATCTTTATAACGTAAAATTATAAAACTTATGACCATGATATTAAGATAGTGATATAATAAAATAACGCTTATTTTACGATTTATGGTAAGATTTCGAGATATTGGTTTAAATCGACTCGAAATATCAATTTTTGAATATCGTTTTAAGCAATATCTCAAAAACTACACATCTTTAAATTTATTTATATTTTTTTTGAAATTTATGGGTCAAAATTCTCTTTTAAATCGAATTTGGAAATGAATTTTTCGAGTTTTTCAAAATTTGTTTTCTGTTATTTCGATAAAACTCAATTTAATCTTGCCCAAAAAAATCTATTTAACTATTGGATACATAATTTTTGTTGTTGCCTAATACTGATTTTAAAATCAATATGTCGATAATAAATAAGTGTTATTTTTGATAATTCTTAGACCGTAATTACCCACGAAAACTCAAAAAATAACGAAACAAACTTTTTTGGTTTTTTGCAAAATTTTTTTAAGTTATTGAAACACAAAAACACTCGTAAACTTTGGAGGATCACAAGCAGTTTATTTCGTTTTTAGAGTAATTGTCATTAATTTATGGGTGAATAATAACTAAGTTAGACTTAGGTAATAGTTAGGCAGAAAAAAAATTTAAGAAAGTAAGTCCTGTTTCTTTTTTAAAGTGTCCTTCATGTTCTTCCGTGCAAAAATAATATTTAAAAACAAAATTTGTGATTGATTTTCAATATAAATCGATCAAAAAAGTTTAAAGATCACTGGCTTGGTATATATTATTCAAACAGTTTTTACTTTGCTTAAGAGGAATTATCCACAGCTAGTATTGATACAAAGGAATGCGCTTCTAACAAGCTGTTGACTTCAATTACATGTTATATTGTGTTTATTTCAATTTTCCCTCCCAAATAAATAAAAAAATCCATTATACTAATATTTTTAAATTGCGTATGCACAATATAGACACAAAAACGGAGGGTTGCCAAAGAGTTTTTCTCGAAAAATTATTCTAAAGTTTTTTCGAAGAAAACTCTTATAATTCTATTAAACTAAACAAAATTTTACAAATTATCCGTTCTACTCTTTATTAGTTAGTTAAAATTATTCATTAAAAAAACAAAAAACTTGTAAAACTATATAATGTTATGAAAATATTATTTTAATAAAAGCGATTTAAAAGCTTGTATAAATTTCCCGTTGTGTAGGTACCGATATCATATAAATTCAATTTAAAGTTTTTTTTATTTTCAATAAGCTCTTACAGTTTTATAAAAATTTCTGTAAAAGTTTAAAATATTATACTTATTATGATAAACTTCATAAAGTACAATTATATAAATATTTTATTCACAATTAAATTATTTGATATAGTTAATAATATAAGATTTTTTGAATCAAAGATATGAAATAGTGAAATTAATGGAAATAGCCATTTCGATTATCTCATTTTAGCTAATTTCAGCATGATCATATATACTTAAGCTTTTTATCATAAGTATAAAATACAATGAGCTTTAATTTGTAATTTTTCTTATTTTTATATTATGTTAGAGTATATTAATTGTAGTCTTAAGTTTGTAACGCTACCTAATAATGACCGCACAAATGAAATTTTGATATAGATGTTTATAGAAACACCTAATTAGTCCATTTCCGACTGTCCGTTCATCCGTCATCACGCTGACTCAAAAACAAAAGGAAATAGCGAGTTGTAATTTTGATGACATATTCTTAACACAAAAAGTTCGCGAATGAGTAAAATCTGACCATTCAGTCCAATGGATTCTTGACCCAACTTTTAAACTATAATATGCCAATTTCTTTGAAACAAACTTGTTTGAAACAGTTTTTCGTAAAATGTTTGAGTTCTTCACAATTTTAACTCAAATTTAGGTAACATATAGGTAATAACAATACATATTAACATATATAACTGTATAGACTGGATATTTATAGTATTTTATGAATGCTAATTAAAAAATAGTCCAAACAAAGAAATTCAATCATATATCTAAGCTATTAACTCAGTTAGTTGTTATGTTCACTTGTTTTAGAGAATATGTGAAATTGATTTAAATAAATATATCGTTCCCCTTTATAAGTGATCGTCAATACCCTGTTCTCCCCTAACAGTTAAATGTCAATGAATTATTATTCATTCTACTTAATACAAAGAAGAATTTCGAAGGAAACGGATATCCATAAAATTACTGTATCATTTTACATTTTACAAGAGACAAAATACGAGTACACTCAAAGAGATTATATTAACAGTGAAACGGAGAAAATAAAGAAATATTTTTAATGCGCCTCACGAAATAAATTTCAACAATGTTGTACATTTTTTTATTCATAAATAAAAAAATATTTTAAATATTCTACATGAATATAAATAAACCAGGGTAGAAGCCTTTAAAATTGGTAACAAGTGGAAAAAAAGTTATAGTAGGATGAAACACATTGGAGACGGTAGAGAATATAATGAAAGGAAAATTATTTACGGGCAATCTGAGGTCGAGAAGTGAAAGGACGTGAATTGTTACGGGCAAAAAACGGTGTACCTGGAGGTTATGTGATAAGGTGTAAATACAAAAGTTGTAGATCTTTGTATTACCCTACAACTTTGCCATTTAACTTTTTTCCATTGTAGTTTTGCCGGAAGATAAATCGTATTTTACCCTTAAAACCTCACCCGGTTCCACTTCCCAAACTTCGGTCGCCTGTAAATTATTTTTCCTTTCATTTTTACTATATTCCAATAAGTTTCATCCTACAATAATTTTACTTTTTACCATTTCTAAAGGATTCTACCATGGTCTAATAAATTTTAAAATATTCTACATTAATAAGGGGTATTATTATTATTGATTTTTTTGTTTCTGTGTAATGTTTTTGGTGTCATGTCATGAGAGATATCTTTCATGCAATAAAATTATATCAAACCACACACAATTCTATAATATACATAGAGTACAACTATCTACTCCTATCCAAGAACACCAAGTAATAACATAGAAGTTTATAGTTATTTCTAACTTTCTACTCATTCCTACCAAGGTTCGACCTCCACACACAATATGTACATAACAATATATTCGAAATATCAGAAGTTAAATTTATATCCTTATAATAGTAATATATAGCATTATTTACCTGTTACCACTTGAGTACGAAATGACATTAAATAGATAGGTGTAATGTCAATACAAGTTTTGATTCAAATCAAATATCTCATGTCTAGTCGAGAATTATAGTTAAGAATACTTTCCAAAATGTTTTCAATTGTACTGAAATTCATTCTATGATATGTAACATACGTTGAGATTATATTATAGTGCGAGATCCCGCTGCAGGATTAGTGGTCTCATCGGTTTTTGCTTAAAACCAAATTTTTATTTATAATTAGGAGTATATATATTTACTTGCCTATCAAAATTTGGCCGCTAGTATTTTGAATTAGATTTTTGGTAAAAAATATCGTTCACTTGTTTTTTAAATAAAATAACGTATACATCACAGCAAATTATATGAAGATTCTAAAAAAATCACGGTTGCCGTTGCGCAATTGGTCGTACCTCTTCGCAGCCAGGTATAAACAGGTATGATTTTGTTACATTTATACGTTCATAACGTTTATTTATTAATCATATATCAAATTAAAGCTATTTTGTTTTTATTTATTATCATATATGGTTGTCTAATTAAATTCGCAGGTCAATAAGGGTTGCTGCCTATTAAAAATAATAAATATTTAAGATAGAATGAAAGAGAGTTAGCGCGTAACATCAAATGTCAAACGAGAATATCGATTTCCGGATATTTTTTGTATTCCGAGTATTTATTATAAGTCGTCTCTATTAAACTCCGGTGGTTGAGAACACTAACATTCGGCGCACGAGCAATGGCTTAAAAGCGTCGCACAGCCGGAAATCGGTATCCTCGTCTAACAAATGATGTTATCCGGTAGGTTTCGTGTTTTTCTGATGTTTAAATATTGCATTAAAATCACTTTAAACTAAAGCAAAAATTATAAGATCCATAATCACCGCTAAAGTTGTAAAGGTTTTTTTTTTATATCAAAAGCGGCAAAAAACAATTTAGATGCACCAAGCTCGAATGTACAGAACAGGCTTTTGCTGGCAAGGTTATTTTCCTCTGGAGAAAATTTCAAAAATAAAACCAATGTTAAAAAATAAAATGTTTTAATTACTATCAGTAATGGTAACAAGAATTTGTTTTATCAAGGAATATTGGTACATAATTGGTATGTTCGAAATTTCTGACTGTATCAGTCAATAATGCGCCATCACTTTGAGTTTAAACTATAACAAATGTATATACTTATATCAACTAATTCGTGTCATTTGATATTTTAAACGAAATACGTTTCGAGTTTATAATAATATTTCGATCGTTTTTTAGTTCAATTTTAAATTCTAAAATTGAATTTATTATCATTTAACACTAAACAAAATAATACATTGAAAAGGAGAAAAAACTCATCTCATCTACTATTTAAAAACATTATAACTTCCTGTTAGGAGAACACTTATTTAAACAAAACAAAAATTTTGCACCATACCTTAGGGTAGGAATTTTTTTCCGATTCAATGTAGGACCAACTTCGAGGTATACTCTCTCTAATAAAAAAAGGATCAAAATCGAACTACTCGCTAAAAAGTTATGCTTGTTCATACATTACAATCAGTGAGTGAACAGTCATCCTCAGTTTTCTTACCCTTTGGTTTGGATTTTTTTTCCATATTTATAAGGGACCAACTTCGAGGTGTACTCTATTCAATAAAAAAATAATTATCAAAACCGAACTATTCTGTAAAAAGTTATGCGTGATCATACATTCGAATCAGTTTATGAACAATCAATCATCCCCTGTTTTTTTAATCTCAGGGTTGGAATTTTTTTCTAAATTTATATAGGACCAACTTCGGGGTATACTCCTTCCAATAAAAAAAAAATTAATTCAAAAATCGGACTACTCTGTAAAAATTTATGCGTGGTCATACATTACAATCAGTGAGTGAACAATCATCCCCTGTCTCCTACCCTTTGGTTTGGATTTTTTTTCCAAATTGATATGGATTCAACTTCAAGGTATACCCCTTCGAATACAAAAAAATAATTCCAAAATTGAACTACTCAGTAAAAATTAATGCATGGTCATACATTACAATCGGTAAATGAACAATCAGTCATCTGTTTTTCTACCCTTAGGGTTGGAATTGTTTTTCTAAATTTATATGAGACCAACTTCATAGTATATACTTCCCAATAAAAAAGAATTACCAAAATCGGATTACTCTGTAAGAAGTTATGCGAGGCCATACATAAAAAGAACAAAAAATGTATGCGTCGAAAACAAAAAGAGAAGTACCAACAATAAAATATTGCAGATCGAAATTTCTGACTACGTCAATCTAGAATAGTGAACTTATTCGATAACAAATGTATACATGTGCATGCTTATATCGAATAATTCGTGTGTCATTTGATATTTTAAACGAAATATCCATTTATTGTTTCGATCGTTTCTCAGTTCAATTTAAAAATTCTTAAATTGAGTTTATTATCATCATCATTTGACAATTTTAAAATACATTTTTTTTCAGTAGATTTGACCCAATAAAATTACTATCATAGTATCAAGTGAATGGTATTATTATAAAGTCAATATGAACGGTTTACATGTGTATAGAAATAATATTTATTTTTCTTTATATATAAACGTTTTTGTATTTTTCTATACAATAAAACTTGTAGACACAATTTTGTTCATATATTGTGATAGAAGTAAATAAGATTATATTTTAAGCTGATTTATTTTCGAATCGTAGAAAATTGAAACTAATAATATATATGCAGTCTTTTTTTATCTTTATTTAATACATATTTATTGAGAATAAATTTTTTAAGGCATGCTCTTACAGATTTACTTATAAAAGGCTAGTTCTTGAAAGAGAAAAATGTACATTCTCAAACATTAATTTTCATTTTTGAATTACTCGTGGGAATTATATTTTCTTTGTCTCAAGAAAATTCGTAGAAAATTGTTTCAGTTGTTTTATTAGAAAACAATTTACGTAATTTTTCCATAGAAAGTAGTTTTTGGTCTCGAAAAAGAAATCAATAGTTTTATGATATTTTTATATTTTAAAGTCTTTTTAAATTTTTCTTATCTATATTAATATTATTTTTGCAAGCTTTTTATTAATTCGCATTATTGTCGTCTGCCTATCTGTTAAAATTAGAGTATTTCCAGATACAATAAAAAAATGGAAAAGAAATGTGGTGAAAGCCCTATACAACTCAATTTTTTATCTTCCAACGCGTCCACCATTTATTAATATACTCTTTTTTAGCAACCTTTTAAAATAAATTAAAAACTGACTGATAATGTCGTTTTTATTGGAAAAGTTAATTAGTGAGCTGAGATCAATAGTCACGAGCAGTTGATCATTTTAACTTATGTTGAAATCGATTTAATTCGTTTAAATCAACTTTGTGGAATATTATTTTATTCTGCCATCAATACGGGCATGATTTAGGTAATTTAATAATTTAAATAATTATTATAAAAATCTTAAGCAATATTTTTTAAATATTATGGTTTTAATTTGAGAGCTTATAAAAAAAGAACGTTTGTTATTACAAATATAATGTATTAAAGAGAGAGCAATATATCCTCTTTGACGATTGTACCAACATTACAATCATAATATATATATTACGGTGTGGATTAGATTTCATATGATAAAATTAAATAAGATTTTATGTAATTAATGTATGAAAATAAAATAAATTTATAAAAACAAAATATTAAATTTTAACTATTCTTAATGTATTCTAAAATAATTTAACCAAAAGTTGCAGCTTAAAAAAATCGAAGATATTTTTCTGTTTGAAGTTTGAATTCAAGTCTAAATGCTGAGACCAAAGTCTTTTTATAAAAGATTTAAAAAATATTGATAATTTCATTAAAAAGGCGTTGAAAACAGAAAAATTTATAATAATTTTGTGTAACTTACAAGTCTAAGATTTAGTGAAACTGAATTGGAACATTTTTATAAAACCGTCAGTTGAAATAATGAGTTCATTCCAGGCACTTTTTCCGCCACTTGTATCTCCCAAATATCCTTAATCACTATTGATAAAAAAAGCAAAAAAGCTATAATAACGTAAAGCTTAAACTTAAACTGATAGTCGTCATATATGAATGACTCAGTTAAACAATTACTTTTTTTAGAAATAAAAGCTTTTACTTTTAAATTTAAATATACTTTAAAATATAAATTTTATTTTCTAATTATTTCCATACTTTTAAAGATTAAAAAGATTTAAATTAATCTACAAAAAAAAAAATAAATAAAAAATGATGCTACATGAACAGTAATGGAAATGTGTAGTAAAAAGTTCGTAGGGGGTAAACCACTAAAGAACATACGTAGCAGCTACTCGTAGCACCCACATACCGTTCATTTCAAGTACATTGCATTCACACCACCTAGTAGTCTCCTTAATTTTATTAATAGAAAGTTCATTAACTATAATGATTTTTATTTTTATAATAAAAATATTTCTATTTTTAGTTATAGATGATGCCATTTATATATTTTTTTTAATCAATTACGTCACAAATTATTATAATACTGCCACAAGTTTGATGATAGTGTTAAAAATTATGAAAGCATGCATTAGCTACTAACATTGACGTATTATGTATAGTCTTCTATATGACGTCAATTTTCAGTTCATTAAATTCAGTTATTGATTAGCCTAGAATTTCTCTAGTTTATTTATGGGTATGTAATGTGATAGTTCTATGTAAAGTTAGCTCTATCTCAAGGGAGGGAATTTATTGTAAATTTACTATGATTTTCTTGGATTACTCGTTGCTTACAAATTATATTCCTCAAAATTCAACACAAATGTGTCAAGAATAAATAATTCTATATGAAGTTTGCAGCACCACGATCTTATACATAGGTCTTGCTAGCTTAAATGGACAACTTTTGAATCATCTTATAATAATCATGGTGGAACATATAAGCGGTGCGTGTATGAATATTTGAGTGTATTGAATTGATCCTTTGGACCCAATGATTCGATTTTGATCATTCACGAGCATAACTCCTTTTTTATGTTTAGAATACGTCACCCAAAATTTCAGCTGCCTATCTGTTTTTGTTTTTGATTTATCGGGATGAAGGACGGTTTAGTAGTTTTGAAATTTATCGTTGTTCAAGCTGACACGGCCATTTTATATATTAATATGGGTAAGCTGAAGTAAATAGTAATTTATTTTACAAAGTGCTTACTTTATACAGGTATGATATATGCAATGAATAGTTCAAAAACCTGTCATTTATTCAATCTGTCTTATTTATTTTTAAGTTTATTTTTTACCTAATTAGTTGGTTTTTTTCATGAATGATTGAACATGCATATGTACAACCAGTTGCCTATATATATTTACAGAAAGTCTGTTGTCCTATCCAATTAAACTATTATTATATGTTATTTTTATAAATGTTACGTCATTGGAAAATTATATAATATCGACATCAATTTTTCATAAATTCAGGCAGCTACGTTGACTAATTGAAATTTCCTTTTGTCATTTATGTCTGTCATCAAAATAGATTACTTCTTCAACGTAGAATTTTTTATTTATTAATATCTTGAAATAAAGAATTTTCGATCTTTTATTAAATTATTATAAATTTATTTTTGAAAAACACAAAAAATTATTTGAAAAATATTAATAAAACAGAAAAATTTTTTGGGCTTAATTTTGCATTAACTTATCAATTACTAATGTATCAATTTTTGAATTATGCATATATCTATATAAATTGCCTACAGGTATATTAAATTTAGTGCCTACCATTTTTAACATCCCAGCGGGAATTTCTTCTAATGGTGCTAATTTTCTGAATCACAAATTTTGACATATCTTTACCTTTCATGGTAACTAGGACCCAAATTCAACATTTTTATAGATATGTATGTGCGTTCGAAATTTATCGTCTCAAATATTTCGAGAACAAATAATGGTATCGAATATTGAATCACTTTCATTCGACGCATGAATACGTAATTTAAAACTTTTCAGTAAAATCAGTCTTGTTGTCTTACATTGAGATTAAAAAATCTAAAAACATTACCCATATTCGTAATAATAAACAAATTATTATATTTTTATTCTCTTCAATGGGGAATTCATCATCTGCGAATTTTCAGATCGAGCTATGACCACTTTTTCATATAGTAATCGTCAATAACATCTTCCTGCATTAACCCCAAAAAATCATCCCCACGGTCCGCTTAAAAACAAGTTAACATAGTAAGATGTTATTTAAAAATGTGCAAACGATTCTGTACTTATTTTTATAAATCACTATGTCATTTAAAATTACTGACAAAATTTTAATTAACCTTTCAAATTTAAAAAAGGGTTAATTAAAAAAAAAATAAAAATAAATAGAATTTAATTAATAATAATCAAAAACGATTGTTTTTAATTATTAAATAAATTATGCATCATAATAGATTTTACAAACTGTTTTATAATATGATTATATATATTGTTTAAATCGATTTGTTATTAATTATTAAATAAAATAGATACACATTTTGTTAATAAAAACCAAAGCTTATCTCTATTATTATATATATAAACAATATATTCACGTATTGTTATAGATTTTATTATTTATTTTCTATAATAATTAATAATAAACAAATATTTATTTAAAATAATAATCATATATATTCAATATAATGCAACTTATCATATTGGCATTGATTTTTATCTATTTATAAAACAACATATATAATCCATTTAGTTCTACATCTCTGTATAAACAATCGATAAATAATAAATAGTAAATTTCCCGTCGCTTCCACCATTAAATTCGTTAAAAAAGCTGTGCGGTCAATGTTAGGTAATGTTATAAACTCAAGACTAAAATTAATATACTCTGACATATTATGTACGTGGAGCATCATAAATAGAACTTGAAAAAGCTCCCAATTTATAAAATTTGTTCGTGAGAAAAGTTAAAGATAATAATTTCATGAATTTGAATAAAAATGGAACAGGTGCACAAAAAACATTTTTCTTTTTAAATGATAAACTTTAAAACACTTTTTGTGTTTTTATTTTCCATATCCACCCATCAAAGTTTTCGTTGTTAGTAAAAGATATGACATTTCTTAAGAAAAATAATAATATTTTTGGGAAAATATTAATTCCTTATCAAAAATGTAGCTTATAACTTTACATTTTCAACAGCCAACAGACTGATACACCAGTGGTGATGAAAGATCACACATTTGAAAGTCTGTCTGAGTTTCAGTGTCTTGGAACTACGGTGACTACCAAAAATTACCCGGCTCATTGACCAAGTGAGTAAAGACACTAATATCTTTACTCATTTTACTACTAAAGGTTGCGAGTTGTATTATAGGCAGCCGAAGTTTGATCAAATATAAATTTTTTTTAATGAAGCGGTTAATTGGTAGCGCTGTCATCGCTTTGATATGAACGAAGTATCCGGCTTCACCAACAACATAATATTAAAATAAGTGTCACTTTGTGCTAGAAGGCATCTTTGCCTTCAGGTGATGGAGTGTTGTAAAAGAGTGTACAGAGGACCAAAAGGTCTAGCTAGGTACAAGGGACGCTACTAGAAAAAATAATAGTTGAAATCAACTGATGCTGACAAACAGGCGGTACACTGAAAAGTCAGCTAAAATTACACTCTATTAATAGGAAAATAATTTTTTTTTACCTAAATGTATATTTAAAATCGCATGGATTTTGTTGATTGCAAACAAATTAAAAAATAATTTTTCAGAAAAATTATTTCGTTCCAATCGAAAATTCAATATTCAATTATTCTTTTATTTCCATTCATCTAACTTTTAAATAAGTGGATAAATTGACTTTACTCGGCAAACAGATATATTATCAAAATCGTTATGCCCATTATCGATTTTGAAATGACAAACTGTCTTGTAGGAAACAAAAAAAAAATTGAAATGTATTCTTAAATCAATTTCTCCATAAAAGTGACCTTTATGGCCATTGTAATTTAAGAATCAATCACGTTTCTTTCTTTTTTTGTCATCCGTAGGGTATAATAAACACAAAAAAACATAAATATCTTCTTTCATGGATATAAAAACGAACAATGTCACATACATATAATGTTTTATAATCAAAATAATCTATTTGAGCCATATAAATAATTTTCATCTTATTTCATCATTATCTACATAACATATGCGTAGTAAAATGCAGAAAATCTATTGAGTAATTCGTTAAAAGTAATGTCATTATCATATAGTTACAGGAAAATTATATTATAGATAATATTAACTATGTTTTTATCATACAAGTTCGTAGGAAAAAAAAAAAGAAAATTTTTTTGTATCATCTTCCATTTCTCTACATTACACATACTGTTTTCTCTATAGATACACCGTGTGTTTAAAATATTTTGATCATTATGAAATCAATGCTATTACCAGGGTTGCCAGATAGTTATACAAAAGTTGCCAAAAGTAGCCAATTCTAAATATGAAATTTCAATATACTTTTTATTTAATCATAAATTTTACTTTTAAAATAGAATGATAATTGTTCTAAATAAAAATTGCAACAACCTTTTCTTACTTCTATAGTTTATATAAGACTGAGTGAGTACAATGAATGTATGTGATGACTCCAAACTTATTATAGAATAAAACTGATAGAAAAGATAGTATGTATTGCATATACTACATGTTTGATAGAGAACACTACAGTGAGCAGGTCTACGTAATATCCTAGGGTCCTTGTAGACACGCATACAAAAAACGACGTAAGCTCAAACTGAAAACAATTTTTACTGAATAATTTTTTTTAATATAAACAACCTACTCAAATATCACCCCAGTAACTACCACTAACCAAACGATAAAATTATATCACCTGGACTAGCATTAAGTCTCCAATAGGACAATAGATCACCATATCTGACGTTCCTATTACTCGTATATTGTATAAGATCCTAGTAGCGCCTCTTATACTCATTTTTTTAATACATACGTGATACATAATAGCCGAAGTTAAAAAATTTTCATCTTTTTTTTTATAATTGTCTTTCTTGTTTACCATGCAAGCGAAACGAAGGCCGAAGCCCGATAGGAGACCGGTACAAAGTCAAAGGTTTTTCTTAACTTCAAAAAGATCTTGCAGTTACTGTTTTTATGTGTGTGATTTATCAAAATTACTGCTTTTACGAATCGCCTATCACACGAAATCTAATATTATTATTCAGCACAAAAATTATAAGAAATACTATGTATTTCATTCAAATCAGGTGAGTTGAAATAGCCTGGGTAATTAATATCAGGTGAGATGGTTTTAGAATTAGAAGATTTATCTGCCAAACTTAATATGAAATTTAATATCTAAGAATCTTTTAATATTTGAAAGATTGGGCTCGTGTATTTCTTTAATCGAAAATTTACTTTAATTTTGACCTCGTTTACTACGGCTTTATATTTTATAAACCTTACGTAAACAAAAACTGTCAGTTTGACGTTTCCACCATTTTTGAACATGGCAAGTCATATCATCAAACTTTATTATACACAGATACAGTATAATATGCATATAATAGGAAACGAGATAAAACTAATTTATTATGTACTCCACAAAACGAATAACGTGAAAAATAACGAATATAAAAATATGAAAATAATTTTATTTACTCTAATTCATAAATTCTCAGCATGATTGAAATATAAACGCGACGGTATGAAACAAAAAAAAAAAGAATTCAAACAACGGAATTATTATTATAGAACAAAAAAAAGAAAAAAGTAAATAAATGAACGTTAAAATCAAAACAAAGAAAAAATATAAATATGATACATTCCAAAACACCATAGAATACATATACATAATACAGATTATAGAGAAGTAAGTAGTACTACTTATTGATCGGTCTCTATAGTCTAGATGCTCTCCTTGTCGGCCTTGAGTCATCCGTTTTATACGTCCTTTTTTGAAACCAAATGTATACTATGGTGGTGTGCATATTATATATATATAAATACATTCTCTATAATACTTGTGTGAGTGTATGCGAATGCGTATGATAGATAAAGTAAGCAATATATTTAAAGTAATAAATTAAAGTAAGGTAGCTATAACATTTTATTGTAGGCGCACATATACATGTAGATATAATTCTCTACAGCATGTTTGTGTAGTCACTAGAGTTAATATTGACCTAGTTACTGAACTTCAATGTGGAATATGTTATATATAAATTTTGTAACAATATATATTTGCAGACAAAGTTGCCAACCTCTACTACTGGATACAATGTATTCCGTATTCTGTACATTCTCTATAAGAAAAATTATTTACTTTGTGGGTGATAAGACATTATAGTTTGTTATTCCATATCTTATATATGTGAAAATAAACCTTTTGTTATAATAATTAAGGAATTTTTATTAGATTTTTGTTAACATATCACCGTTAAGAATAGTGTGATATTACATAATGAGAAACTTCTTAACACAATTCACACCTATTTATATACCGTATACAAACAATCTAATATATACACATTTCCGTTGAGAAAATTGATGTGGTAAACATTATTATTCGTGAATTTCGCTTTCAAGAAAAGTGAAATATTGGTTTTGTATAATAGCCAACCTTAAACAATTAAAAAGTTGAGATAGGCAAAGCTTAGTATCTTTAAGACTGTATTTCGACCCGTAATAGTCTATGCAGTGTGAATTCACAAACGAGAAGACGAGAGTTAATCACCAGGGAAGCTTTAAGCTCGGTTGGTTCTGTATGTCCATCAAAGAAAGACCTCACAGAAGCAACCGAGTTTACTTCGCCAGCCTTAAACAATTAAAAAGCTGAGACAGACAAAGCAAAAAATCCTTAAGATTTTATTTCTACTCGTAATAGACTATGAGAGTGAAACCTGGTCAATGACGAGACAGATTCGGAGAAGTGTAGAAGGGTCGAGCGTCAGGTATCTAGAAAATTATAATAGCAGAATGGTGGAACCACAACAAAATAGAAATAGCAAAAATTTTCAACAGTGAAGATATTCTGGACCCGTGCCGTGAATGGAAGACGCACAAATGCCAAAAGCAAATTTTAATTGCCAATATCTACACTATTAGAAAAAGAAGAAGATAACCAGTCGGAAAAGAGGATAGGCCAAGTGCAATAGATGCTACAGGCTGGAGACGAATTGTAGAAGAGAACGAGGCTCACACCAAGCTATAGCCTCTAATTAATTAATGTTATAAATCCTCTGCATATACACTTCAAAATTTAATATTTTTTTGTTTTTACAAAAAACACAAACTTGCTATTTTCAAGTATAAACTCTACAATGCAAATAATGAAATATTGTTTGTGTTTATTCGAAGATTAGCAAACAATTTATAAACAAAATAACATAACTACTGTATCCATTATTATTAATGTACACACAAATACAATAACGTGTGCTTATGATGATGCTATTTGTTATTTTATCCATTATATTGTTATACATTGTGAAATATATCTCTTCAAGTCTCTGGAGATTATCGAGTAGTAAAAGTACACACCACCACCAAGTGTATAATGAGAAAATGATACGGTGAAATCGAAAGTTTGTGATATGAATTTCATAAGCATATAATACAAGATGAACCAAAAAAATAATGTAATAATTTGAGTATGTTAATATAAATATACTACCATCTCGTGGTTAATTTATTAAACTTTGGTTCCGTATAAAACTTCATACATGTAAATCCCTATACTCATTATATATAAAGCTTTTTTTTGCAAGGAAATCATCTTCGGAAAATAATTTCTGCGTTTTCGAATCAATATTAATTTAATATTTATTTTTTTAAGGTATTGAGTCTGGTTTCAAATTTTTATGTGTAAAATATTTAAATTCAACCTCATTTGTGTAAATCTCGAAGAAAAAGTAGGAAATTATCTTTAGGAAATAATTTCTGCGTTTTCGAATCGATATTTAATTTTTTAAGGAAATTGAGTTTAGTTTCACATTTTTATGTGTGAAATATTTAATTCAACTAGAATTAAATACTCAATTGGTTCCCATTTTGTTCCAGAGCTAAATAATTAAGCGTTTACTTATAGCTAATTAAATGGTATAAATTTGATTATATTCATGTGATAAAATCCAACAAATGACTACTTCCTGAAATGAGGCACATTTTTATAAATATTATACAGCTTTTTATTCTTGGAAAACAGTTGGCTTCAAATTAAATAGTTGCAAAAAAAAAGGTCAGGTGTTAAAACAATTTGGTGACCACTGACTTGCTTATTCAAATCGTCAACATCAAAGAACAAAATTCCCCGTTAAATATTTTGAAATACCAATTTCTGTTTATGACACAGATCATTCCTTCCAGGAGTTGTTTGTTTACCACAACAAAACACGAAACCTTGAAAATCTTGAAAGATCCCTGATAAAAAAAGTCGTATTCAATTCCTATTCAAGGTTCTGAATAGAATTAGGATTTAATAGGGCTTTTTTATGAGGGATGTCAAAATTGAAGGTGAAATTTTACATTAAAACAGAGTAAAATCTTTAGTTTCTAACAGAATAATTGTTTAAATAACTTTTGCACCACTTTGTACACCGAAACCCCATATAAATTAAGTAACTGAAACCTCGCTTTTAATTACA
This sequence comes from Chrysopa pallens, assembly GCA_020423425.1. Taxonomy (NCBI): domain Eukaryota; kingdom Metazoa; phylum Arthropoda; class Insecta; order Neuroptera; family Chrysopidae; genus Chrysopa; species Chrysopa pallens. The sequence continues at coordinate 138,249,646 of CM035591.1, forward strand.
ATGATTGATTTTCTATCTAATTTATTATATATTTCTTGAAATTCGACAGGAACAAATGAAGCAACAAAAAATTTACTCTAATTTTTTAGTGTTTCTCAATGAAATGCCCATATTGAAATGATAGAAAAACTCTTTTACTTTATTCTTGAATTCTTGGAAAATTAGGATTTATTTTCATTTACCAAATTGTAAAACTACTATGTTTTCAGGTCAAATTTTCGATGTTGAATGTTTATTGGAAATACACGGGCACAGGAGTCCTGTGCCCTAAATAATGAATATTTAGAAAGTGGTCTAACTTCTTGCCCGTAGTCGGAATTATTCGGTCTGTATTATTTCGGGCCAAACGAGATACAATTATCAAATTTTATATTTCAGCTGCGGAAACATTTCTTCAACTTCGTGGACCTATAAGTGACTTTTTATAAGTTAAATTACAAATATTTTAGTTGCTGAAGAAGTTCCAATAAAAACACGAAACGTCAAACAAATGATTTAAAGTTATTTTTGTCACTACAAACGCCCTGTTTTCCATTAAATTTTATTTGTATAATTATTATATTTCACGATAAATAATTAAATAAAATAAAAAATTAATAATTAAATAAAAAGGACACGATAAATAATTAAATAAAACTTCGAAATTTTCGAAAAATCTGTCGAAAAGTGATTTAACGCTGAAATAACCTTAAGTAAATTCCAAATTAACTTACTGTTTGTGAATTATTATGTTTTTAAAAAATTGCATTAAAATTATATAATGAATAACAATTATGATTAAGTTGTTCACAGTAATTAAATTTAAAATTCCTTCAGGCATTTGTCATATAAAAAAAAGGACATATCTCTTCTAGTTTATATATGACAAAAAAAAAATGTATATAATCATTTTCTCATCACGTTTTTCATTTAAAAATGAAAAGATGGAAAAGTTTTATTAACAACGTTCCAACAGGATTTTTATTTACATATAAAAAAACCTCATATTTTAAAATTTTTTATTTAACTTTAAAAAAAAAAATTGAAAAAACGGGAAACAAATTTTAATCTTTTCTACATGTCATTCATCAAATTTTTATAAATTTTATCGAAAAAAAAATGCACCAAATTTTTATAAATTTTATCGAAAAAAAAATCTTAGAGCCTTGAAATTTAATCGGAAATTATTTGATCAGAATTTTGAAAATATTAATCGGAAATAATTACCAATTAAAAATGATTTATAGGTTTAAATTAAACAATAGGGAATTTAAGTTTCGATTTATTCCAATTGAATTTTTATGGGATTATCGATTTTATTGATAGTTAATATGTATTTGATAATCGAATGGTGGTTCAGCAGGCGCACTCAAGGTGGAGGAATAATAAAATATATTTCAGGTCGCTTGAAATTAATAATAATATAGTTTCAATAATGTGGTAAATAAAAAAAAATAGTCAGCAGAATATTTACGGGTGGAATAATTGTCAGCTGAATATGACATTTGATTGCCCTAGTAGGAGATTGCATGGCTACTCAGCAGAAAATTTTATCTCGCTCGTCCACCCTCTCGGAGCCTGCTGACTATCTTAACAGTGTATGACTGCTAATAAACATTCAATTCATGAATTAATCGACCTTGAAATGATTGTGTCATTTGCAACGCTTCCTCCCTGAAAATTAAGGAAACTTTCTTTTTCACGAGTACCGAAATTTTTTAAATGCATTCACTAGCTTCTTTTTATTCCAATACGTCAATAACTAATAATTGTGATAAAACAGGATGTCTTTTGTCTTGTAAATGGTCTTTTTACACAGTTTTTCCGATTGTCATACAACGGACACGTTTTGTCGCGTGTCACACACATAATGAAATTTGCATTTATTATAGATATTCATCAATTTGAGTGTGTAATCAAAAATTTTCTGTGACCTTCATGAATGAAAATGTTCCATTTTCCAGTATAGTTATAAACAAAATAAGCCCCGTACAAATTTTTGAAGATTAATAAAAGACGTACAATCCTGCACAATCCTGACCTAAATATACTAAACACTGGCTAATAGAGATTTATTTGTAAAATACATGTGTATTTGTTCCGGAAAGGATAATTACATGTGAGTTTTGTAAACAAAATAGTTTTTGTTAATTGATTTAGATTGAGCATTTTTAACATGTGTGTAAATATGTTACTTATTCCGTGTACTGTAAATAAAAAAGTGTGCGTGTTTGAATAAATTAATTGAACCAATAATGTCATTTAATTCCAATGTGTTCCAATTCAATAGGTTGTTTTTTTATTAATAAAAAAAACATTTGTCACGAAAGGCTCTGCGTAAACTAAGACTAATTAATCTGTAAATTATTGATTATAAAATTGGAAAAAAAAATAAGTAGTAAACCAATTTCATAATTTCGCCATCTACTTGTAATATCCAATTGTTTTACATACATACCAAAATCAAGATTTTGCCAGTATGAAATTGTTTTACACTCTTATTTTTTTACTCATTTTTTGTATAAAATGAACAATATAGAAAATCATTTGTATAAAATTGACAATGTGTAAACAAAAAGTAATAAATGGTGCAATTTTGTTTTTACAATTTTAAAAGAAAAAATGACAGAATTTTCAACATTTTGTTTATATATTGTCAATTTTATTCGAAAGGTCCTAAATTGTTCATTTTACAAATATTTCAAATATTTTTAAATATTTCAGATACAATACAATTTTAATGAATTAAAAATTTTCAAATTTCAAAAATAATCAAGTCCTATTATTAGAACTTCAAAAACACGATTTAAAATGTAATTTTTTTCTGAAATTCTTTCTATTTTAAAACGCTTGATTTTGCGACTTAATGAACTTAGTCTTTCTAATACCGAAAGTAAGGTAGCGAATTTAAAAGAAAGTATTTTTAAGAACATTTAAATGTTTATAAAAATCAATTGGTACATTGCCAATAGCTCAATTTTGTATCAAAAACAATTCTCATATAACTTATGATGCAAATGACATAATTATAATTAATAGTCTAGTCTATGATCCTAATAAACTAGCCTATAATACAATCATGATTTTTCCTTGATTTATGACCCGATTTTGACCCAAATCTTTTTTTTTTAAGATCACATTTTAACAAAGCAAGAAAATAATGCCTGTTAATGTACAGGGATGCCTAAGATTTTAGTAAAATTTGGTAAAATTTAAATGCTTTGACACCTTTAATAATAATAATAATAATTCAATTACCCATGTTTTGGAAGAAAACAATAGATTCCGACAATATTTTCCTAAATCAATTTTTTCGATTTAATTATGAACTTTTCCTAAAATGGCCTTCGGAAATTTGTTCATAGTTTTTGTGTTCATAAACTTTGTCCTAATGACGATAAATAAAGATGTCCTAATAATGCGACCTGACCACGTCGTTTAAATTTCAAATAACTAAACATTTAAAAGATTTTTTCCAGGTATATATATAATATAGTAAGTGAGTGTATGTGTGAACATACTATAGTGTAAGTTAGAAGTATAATAAGTTATATAAATATAGCTATCAGTCTTAATACTAATACTTTGTCCGCTAGAGTGTCGAAAAAAAATTAACTTAAAAAATAATTATTTAAATGTTATGAAATATGGTTTATTCATGGCAAGGAAACCAAGGGTATGTGGAAGAGCTTTTCCCGAAACATGAACTTAAAGTATGCCATCCGCTTTCATGTTAAGAATGTGCATACCAAATTTCATAACATTTGGATAATTAATTTTAAGTTTTTTGCCCGCAAAAATTGAAAAAAATACAATGCATATAACATTACAGATTGTTTTTATTATTGAGGTCTCTATCAAAAACTTTTAAATTTGATTAAATTTGTGAAAAAAGTTAAAATGTTATATAAATGGAAAAAAATCGGAATAGAATGTGCATTAATATCAGAATTCAAACTCATTTGTCGTGCTAAATTCCGGTCTGTACATAAAAAAACACTTAATCCATTTAATTAAAAAAACAAACAAAAATTAATTATAGACAAGCGCTCATTGTTTGCTAAGTGACTTACAATGTGCTTCGCAGAAATGTATTTGAAATAGATTTATGTATACTTATTTATATTTATTTTTTATCTTGCAGTCGATTCAACTGGGAAACTTAACTTTTTGACTGCTGTAATTTTACAGCTTTTATTTAAATCTTGTATTTAAATGTACTTCATCTAAGTATCAAGTGTATTCCACATCCTGAATCGAATCACTTCCTCAATGATATTCGGGAGGCATTTGATCATTATTGTCGGGTGCCAGCTATTCTTACCCATGGTTTTCCATTTGGTTTGTACAAAGTGAATACTAGGATAGTTCCTTATAAAGTCAGCCATAGTTGCATACCTTCCCCTTCCCTTCATATGCCCCATCCTTTTTTTTGACTTATTCTGTAGAATTATGTATTGATTAAAAAAAAAATAATGAATAAAGAATTGAATTGAATTAGACAGTGGAAATATATAAAAAGAAAATATCTAACACCGCAAATTATTCTGGTTACAGTAATTTTATACTGTATGAAAAAAATATAAAAATAAAAAAAAATTCATACATTATTTGATCCAACATTATATTATATTCAAGGACTTGCACAAACGTGTATGGACACTATTTCCTTATAATATACAGAATATTTTTTACTATTTTGCACATAATTTACATAAACACCAATAGTTTGTATACTCAGGCAAACAAAAAATGCAACACTTGAATTTCCATTTAAAAATCGATTATTATGTTTTATTAAGTTGTTTATCAGAATTAATAAACCATGGTAGAAGCTTTTAAAAATGATGTTTTATTAAGTTGTTTATCAGAATGAATAGACCATGGTAGAAGCTTTTAAAAATGGTAAAAAGTGGAAAAAAATTATTGTAGCATTGGGCACGGATGAGAATATAACGAAAAAGAAAAGAAAAATAATTTACGGGCGATTTGAGGTCGGGAAGTGGAAGAGATCAGTTTTTAAGGGTAAAACACGATTTATCTCGATTTCCGGCAAAACTTCAAGTCCTATGGAGCAAAGTTAAATGACAAACTTGTAGGTAATAAAAAGGTCTACATTTTTTGTATTCACACTTAAAATTATTGCATTTTTAATTTTAATTAAACGTGGAAGACTCCGGTGGTTGCGTTTTTTGTTTATTTAAGTATATATGTAGTATATAATTACATAAAATAAACATAAAATACCTTTAAAAAAAGAAAAATAGGAATCCCAACGCCTCTTTATAGTTATTTTGTTCATGAATTCTTATTCTAAACAATGTTATTATGTAAATTAGAAAAATGAAAAACGGTACCTTAGTCTAAAGCTCTCGATCAATTTACGATAATAATATGTATGTTTGATGCTAAATATAGATGATATTGAATCTAGCAAGCATTTTTACTGAAAAACCAGGTGAACTAATTTCTACTAAGTATAGAAGCAAATTTTGTGATATACTTGTTTGATTGAAGGAAATGATGCCTAAATTTTTTGGGGTACGCTTTAATGCAGTTTATAGATTCTGCAGAAAAACCATAAAAACTGGCAAAAAAAATTTTTACTACTAATTTTTGGTTCTCTAAATAAGGGTCTCAGAAAATAACAAAACTGTTTGATTGATTAATTGGTTTTGATTTTGATTGATTGGTTTTTTGTAACACTCATTTTGCGATTGTACTGGCTAGTTTTCGAGATTTCGTTTGATATTTGTCCAAAATATTCACATCCGGGTCGAATTTAACGAGATATTTCAAAAACTATGTATCAAATCGTTAATTTTATTTTTAAGGTTAAATTACACTGATAAACAGAATTTTATCGAAATCAGACACAGATAATTTTTCTTGATTTTTGTGATTTTTTGGAAGAGGTAAAAAAATTACAAAAAATCGTGAAAAATTATTTGTGTCTGATTTCAATGAAATTATATCTATAAGGATAGTTTAATCTTTAGGTTTCAGAAATTCGTTTAACCATTGGATGCGCAATTTTTGGGATATCGTTTAAAATCCGATGCGAAATTCAATATACCGGACAAATTTCAAAACGAATTCTGAAAAACTAGGCGAAAGATTGAAAAATCTGTGTTATTTTTTTGGTTTTTCTAGACCATGCTTTCACCTCAAAAATTTGTACATCATTCAAACGGATATGACAAAATTTCCTTATACTCTGCCCTTAAAACAATACTGAAATACCTAAAGCTCTAAAAAAAATTACAAACAAGTGGAGGTAACAACTAACAGAGTTAATTGCTTAGATACTTGGCATATGATTGAATTTCATTGTTTGAACTAATTTTAAGTATTCATAAAATACTATAAATATTCAGTCTATACAGTTATATATACTTGTATAATAACATGTATTGTAATTACCTATATGTGTATATTAACCAAATTTGAGCTAAAATTGTGGATAACATTTTACGAATTAATGTTTTAAACAAAAGTTGTTTATTTCAAAAACATAAACATTTTTTGTATTTAAACTTTTCTTCTATCTTTTATAGTTTAAAAGTTGGGTCAAGAATTCATTGGATCCAATGAATCCTCACATTTTATGTTATGAATACGTCACCAAAATTTCAGCTCGCTATCTCTTTTTATTTTCGAGTTATCATGATGGCGAACGGACGGAAATGAACTAATTAGGTGTTTCTATGAACACCGATACCAAAATTTGGTTTGTGCGGTCAATATTAGGTAGTGTTACAAAGACAAAAATTTATATACTCTGACATATTATGTATGTCAGAGAAAATTGAATTCAGTTCACGATGGCATTTGGAAAATTCAAATCCAAAATAAGCAACAGTTTATAAAAAAATATTCTCAAAATCATATATCGAGTATTTAAATAATTAATTTAAAAAGTTGTTTTAACCAGTTTTGTTTACTAATAAATTAAATCCCTTATATAAACATATCGATCGATGTATAATATGAATAAAATTACCATTTTGGTTGTCTACTCTTAATTAATTTAAAAGTTTCTTTCCATTACAATCAATTTTAATTAAAGCAACAATCTACATAAATTTTCGGTGTATTGTTTAGTTAGTTTTCTTATTATTTATCTATTCAATATAGAAATTATGTTATCATGTCACGAATTAAAGTACTATTATTTAAAAAAAAAAAAATTGGTTATAAATATAGACCTATTTCCATATTGATGGTAATCATGAAATTCGTTAGCATTATTTAATAAGTAATTTATAACAAAGTGTTAATATATTCAAACTTTATCACCATATCACACAACACCCATTTTTTTCTATATTTAAATAAGACTAGGACAATAATAGTTTCTATAATAGCAACAATTTATTCTATAAAATCAATATTCGTCGAATAAATAAAGCAGTTAAGAGGGAAAAAAAAGTCTGTACATGAAACAATTTTTATAATGAAGTAGTTGCTACGTTTTATGTACATGATACAGATACCAAAACAATTTTTCCGTTAGTGTATTTATTGAAGTTATACTTCTTTAGGCGCTTGAAATTTTAACTTGCGCGTGCATCAACGTCACACAAAATTCACAGGTTGAAGTTGTTATTATGATTTATGTTACTGTTAATGTAAGAAAATATATATTTTTAAAATTTTTAAATTTCCACTGAGCTTTATTGACTGTGTTGACTTTCTCCAGTACTTTTATTATTTTATTGTAATTAATTATTTGCATGCAATTAAAAATTTTTTTTTTATGATGCCAAAGAAGTATAACTTATGACCCGCATTCATTATCACACGCACCCATTTTTATTTTTGTATGTTTGCGTATCACGTGAAATCTTTAGGAAACACTCCAGAGTGACATATAGACTAAACTTAGCAGTCATAAAATACATTATTGTTTCTTGAATTTTTCTTGGCTTAAAAGTTGGGTCATGGATTCATTAAACACAATGGACCAATTTTGATCGTTCAGTTACTTAAACTAACTTTTTAGGTCCAGAATACACCCAAATTTCAACTCGCTAACTCTTTCGTTTTTAAGTTGTTTTCATGACGGAGAATTTTGTTTGTACATCAATATTCCCTAGCGTTACAAACTTAAAATTAAAATTAAGACCTAAGACTTAAAAAATTGTTATGTTTTCGTAGAATCAATAGTTTCGATACTAAGAGGCTGTATTTTATTCCAGACTTTTTGTGGAGATCCATTGTCGTATTAGCCGCGTAACAGAAGTAAGAAATGCTAAAGACCTCAGTCTGAATCGATTCCACGCTCGTGCTTAAAAAAGTAACATTAAGGACTGATGTTGGAACAAGAACGTTTAATTCTTAGCTATAATGATTTACTTAACATTATCAATTTGTCCAATATTATTCACATTTGCCAAAGACCCACAGTAGCCCAATACGCAATCCGGCACTGTGCAGAGCAGCAGTATAATCTCAACGCAAAGAAAAATGATATTCAATCGACTTACGTGTATCTGTCAAAGGATAAACCAAAAAAAATTTATATGAATTTTGACTGCAAACTAAAAGAAGAGTAATAAATAGTTTGTATATTTTTAATGGATATTTTTATACTCACATGTTTAATTTCGCGACTAGCTCGCAATTAAATAATAAAAATCAAAATTTATACTAAAAATTATTATTAATTAAAGTTTAATGAAGTATAAAATATGTTTCATATGTAATTAAAAGGTAAGTATGATGATATAAATACACATATAAAATAGTTTAACTTTTGTTTATATAATTATTTATAAAAGCTGCCGATATATATATATATATATATATATATATATATATATATATATATATATATATATATATATATATATATATATATATATATATATATATATATATATATATATATATATATATATATATATATATATATATATTTACCACAAAACAATAAAATACCTGAAATTATTTGATCAGAAAATATTTTAATATTGGAATTTCTATATAAACAAGTTATTGTGAATACGACTGACTATACAGACACATAGAATACTGAACTAGAATCACATAGAATCACAAATATATGACATACATATATATATATATATATATATATTTGTGTCAGCAACAAAGCGAGAAATCCGTCAATATATATTATTATATTGATTGTATTGACTACGTGTATATCTAGACTAAAAACACGTATTTGATGACAAGAAATTGAACAATTTCAATTGACACTTTGAGAGTTAGAATAGAATTTATACGAACCGAGTATTAAATAGTGAATTCAAAACATTACAATAATCCTACTAATATTATAAACACGAATGTTTGTGAGTGTGAATGTGTAGATGTTTGTTCCTCTTTGCACGCAAAAACTACTGAATGGATTTTAATGAAATTTAAAATAATTCAGCTTATACATCAGAATAACACATAGGCTATATAATTTATAAAGATATTGTGTAAATTATCCAAAATATAACGATAAGTGTCAAGTAAGTAGGAAAAAATGTTACAAACGGTGACATGTTTTGGCGTGCGCCGCAAATATCGTTGAAGTTACACATATATAATGTATTTAATATGTAAAAATAATATTTATCGTTAATAGTTACTGTTTTTTATTTTTCTTATTCAGCATTCTAATATCTCTCAACACATAGCCTACTTTTAACCCGATATTCCCACGGGATGTATACTTACGTGGGTGAAACCGTGGGGCGCATCTATTCACAAATAAATTTAAACCATGAGAGAAAATTAGCTTTTTTCAATATTTAAACTAACCTAAATATTGTAACTTTAATCAGGGATTAAATAACTAAGGCATTCAACATGTCTGCAAACGTTTACTCTGAGAAACAGAGGTTGATGAAAATTAACGGTGTGATTAATTTATTAGATTATCGGTGTAATATCGAAAGTTGTTATTGGTATAATTTGGTGCTACATTATGGCCGCTAGAGACCAGAGAAGATATACTTAACGGTCCAGTTTCCTTGAGTCAGAAATTCCGTGAAATTGAAGCAATTGAAATTTTAAAAAAAGAAAATCAATGTTATATAACCAAAATTTTTGTTACACCTACTATTGTTACAAATTTACATGAAATCATCATTTTTGAAATATATATGCCCTTAAGAACCCACGAAAAAGCACCTGAATCTTCAATCGAAAAATTTTGAGTTTATGTGAAAAAAGTGTAAATACAGAAGTAATATCTTATTACCTAAAACTTTGCCATTCAACTTTCTTCCACAGACTAGTTTTACCGAAAATCGAGATAAATCGTATTTTACCTTTCAAAACTCAACCTCTTCCACTTCTCGACGTCAGATCGCCCGTACATTATTTTTGTTTCCAATTGTGGCATAGTTATATTTGATAAATATTAGAAGTCATTGTCTTAAATATAACATTAAAATATGCTTAATTAATAAATGGATGACAAATAAGAAACAAATAGCCTTGAAATACAAACCGATATAATTGTTACATAAATAAAATATTAATTTATTGGTTTAAATATAAAATTGATTCAATGTTAGCAGAGTAGAGTAGCAGTGCATTTAAAGTGTGTTCATCTATCATCACATATTAAGTACATACATATTGATAGACAAATAGAACTATTATTATTATATAGAAGTTATTAATTGTTTCATTATGAAAGGAAGCGCGTTAAATAATTAACAAGCAAGAGGCAACTATCTATTAGCAATTAAACCATAAATATTTTTTGCTATTAATAGCAGCATTCTCTTATGTGACCCTAATAATAAATTGATAAAATATTTTTTATATAATATGTGATAAATTTATTTATTAATTAATTACTAATTAAAAAATCGATAAACATTAATAATTTTCGGTTTTTAATTTTTAATTTTGCAAAAAAGAAAAACATCTGACTTTATTTTACTATATTACTAACGCGTTTTCACCCGCGTAGTTCCCGTTTCCGTGTGAATACAAGGATAAAAAGTAGCCTATACTACCTGGGAATAAAGTAGCTTCACAATGTTGAAATGTTTATTCGTTACATACAAAAATATATATAAAAATACAAGTGTTTCCACTTTATTCGGCGTAGTTCCCGTTACTATGTGAATAAAGCGATCAAAAGTAGCCTTTGTTACCCGGAAAGAGTGTAGCTTCCCAACGATCAAATAATTTTTCAAATCGATCCAGTAGTTTTTACTCAGTATGTACTAAGGGTGTTGATTAATATGTTGAATTGAATTTTTCTCGATTATTTGAATTTTCCCAGAGAAATGTTTCAAATAAAAGTTGTTGAGCTTATTGTATTTTCTGCACATAGCAAGTTTGAAGAAAAACGTATAATAACCCGACAAATTAACTACCGAGAGCCCGGTAATCTGATTTTAACCAAAAGCTTCGTGGCACAACTAAACGTATTATGAATATAGAATACCAAATTTAGAGAATTTTGGTTAAAGCATTCGATAGAATATTGCTGTCAAACACACACTCAGTCTTGAATCTGAAAACCTGCATAGGTACCTCAAAACATTTATTTCTAGTGAAAAATCGATATCGTAATTTTGACCGGATTACATGAAAGAAACGAAAGTTAATATAGTAGGAAGATATTGTAAGCATGTCAAGAATAGATATTTTTGACCTTGCTCAAAATTTGAGGTCTTATCAGCATTTATATAAATGATTTTTTAAATTTTTCATACTTTGAATTTTAGAGTAAAGATTCAAGACTTACATCTATAAGGCTCTAGAAAACGAATAATTGTTTCGTACAGCTTTAATTTGATGACTTTAAAATCCTGAAATTAATTTCTTCTCAGGTTTAGTTCTTTCACTAATTGGCAATGGGCGATGGTCCAAAGAGAGGATCGTAAAGAAGATCGTTAGATCATCTAAATAAGGAATACCATAAAAGATCTATAAATCCATGTCGATTGGAAAAAAAAAGAATCAAGATTAAATCACTTGAAACGAAATAATAATGCAGGCTAAAGTTCATCTGGATCTGTAAAGCCAAAGAAAGAGACATACTTTGAGAAGAGATTTTATATAGAAAAATTTTAATCAAAAACAAGTGAAAATAACTTTCCCCAACAAAAGTTATATTTCTTTATAAAATAAATATATATTTTGTATTTAAAGATTTTTCTATATCTCATCGGATTTAAATTTTATCTATAACCTGTTTATTATACATGCCAGCTTTTACATTGGTATAATAAATAGCGAATCAATATCTTAAATCTTGTTCATATAAAATGGTACAATACAAATGTTATGCTTTTAATACAAAGCACAAAAGATTTTTGCATCATAAGTGGCCTCCAATAAATTGTTACACATTCGTTCAAAGATAAATAAGTTTAAAAAAATACCTAGTAGCACTCTGTGAACGGGACATCTCACCGACGGTAACATCCACGTCTCGCTTGAGGCGAAAAATATACACCTCTTTACCAAAATTGTGTTTCAATATTTATTTATACAAATTTCAGCATTGTTCAAGTGAGATGACCAATTATTTTAGAAATTTATAATTACGGAATCCAATTCAGCCCAAAAACTATACAGTAAACTTGATAAGCGTGTCTAGTACATGTAATCGAAATCGGACAACACATTCGAAAGTAACAGCAGATCAAAAATGAACGGATAGATTCACATAAATGTAGTTTTTAGATCGTACCATGTTCGATCAATAATTACCGCTTTGGTAAATGAATTTAAACAATGTAAAGCACATTAATCTAGCTAGAAATTCTATGATATTTATCTACCTCGGACATAATCCACAAACTGCACCGTTTTTGAATTCACTAAGTGGGAGAGGGTCAAAAGAAAACATAATTCATTGCTTGAATGAAGAAAAAGTTGATATTTTTTAGAAATTTTTTTCAAAAAATGCAAGATGGCAATTAAAAAAACATTTTTTCATATTTCTTCCTAATTATTTCACATTGGTTACTCAAAAATCGCATCTTTAAAGCTTGCAAGAAAAAAAAATTGGATTTTTGGAGGGTGTTCCTAAAAGGGAAAAAAATGCAATAGACTCAATTTCAGTTTTCTTATTTCCTCTATTTTATTTTTCATCAATTAGAAAAAAAACCTTTCTAGTATTTCGAAAAAAACTTGGTGTTTTAGAATATTTCTTCGAAGAATAGGAAGAAACACAAAATTTCATCAGAATCGAACAATGCATTCGAAAGCTACAGCGTAACAAATATAAACAGTTAGGTTGATAAATAAAGACCATCGAAATGCAACATCGTCTTTTTGCAAGGTTCGGTCACAAAATTACTAAAAGCCTTTAATCCAAATCGAATAATTACGAAAATGTGTGAAAGAAAATATTAGATAATGAAATTTTATCGTAATTTGTTTATATTAAAGTTTTTTTTTTTAATCTAAATCTTTACATATTCTTGATTGTAAATAATAAATGTATCAATAAGTGTTATTGCAACAGTACCTCTACTCGATATTTCTATGTAGAATAAAATAGTCCGGGAGGTAGCGTTGCAAATAACACAATCATTTCAACTCGATTAATTCATATTGGAATTGAATGTGTTTATTAGCAGTCATACACTGTTATGGAAGTCAGCAGGTTCCGAGAGGATGGACGGGCGGGATAAGCATTTCTGCTGAATGGCCATACAATCTCCATCTAAGGCATTCAAATATCATGTTCAGCTGACAATTATTCCACCCGTAAATATTATACTGACTATTTTTTTTTATTTACTACATTATTGAAACTATATTATTAATTTCAAGCGACCTGAAATATATTTTATTATTCCTCCACTTTGAGTGCGTCTGCTGAACCACCATTCGATTATCAACTTCATATAAACTTTCAATAAAATCGAAAATTGATCGGTCTGAAATCACCATGAAAAATGCAACGCTACCTCCCGGAGTATTATGTACTGTGCTGTGTCACAGACCACAATATAAGTCCCACTTTACAATTAGAATTATCGATTGTCGATAAAAAAACAGCACATATAACTTGTATTATATTGGCAATAATAATGTTGTTATAATATTAGATTATTTTTAAATGTCAACTGCAAATTCAACTTTAGATACAAATTTATGGCTAAATAGAACTTAGAATAGAACATAAATTTATATATTTTATGATTTAAGTCGGTTTTTTTCACGGCAGTGGTGGATTTTGGTTAGATACCGCCCTAAGGAATTGAAATTTTTATACTCGATATAATATACAATATGTCAGAGTATATTAAATTTAATCTAAAGTTTGTAAACCATTACGATACCTTATATTGAAGGTAAGAAAATTTTAGTATAGTTGTTCATAGAAACCTCTAATTAGTCCATTTCCGGTTGTCCTTCTGTCCGTCGATCCGTCATCACGATAACTCAATAATAAAAAGACATAGCGAGCTTTTAGTGACGTATTCTAAACATAAAGAGTGAATTCGTGAATGAGCAAAAAATCGGTGCATAGGGTCTAATGAATCTTTGACCCAACTTTTAAACTATAAAATATTAACCAACTTTTAAAGTATGCAAGAGAAGAAAAGTTCAAATGTTTATTTTTTTTTAAATAAATAAATTTGTTTGAGACTTTTTTTGGTAAAATGTTTAGATTTTTTCATAATTTTAGCTCTAATTTAGCTAATAAACACATTTCGGTAATTACAATGCATATCTTTATTATACATGTATACATATATAACTGTATAGACTGGATATTTATAATAATTTATGAATGCTGATTAAAATAAGTTCAAACATTGATATTCAAACATATATCAAGTATATAAACAATTAACTCTGTTAGTTGTTATATTCACTTGTTATAAATATTTCTAGCCTTTTTTATTTTTAATCATTATAGCTGCCACTTTGGTGATGAGTTCATGGGCTAATTTCTAAACTACAAATTTGAAATTTGTTTCGAAATATATTTCGGGTACATTTAAGTATGTTTTAAAATCAGTTCATTAAAATCCGATAGAACTGGGATCGAAAATGAATATGAATAAATCGGAAAATAATAGGATTGTATCGAATTTCTGTTTCGGATTCATTCGGAATGTATCGTATATTTAATTTATAATTCAATCAGATTCAAAATTTGAATATTTTTAATTGAAATGAATTGGACATAAATTCCAATTGAATCCGATTCAATCCTATTCAAAATAGATATTAAATAAATTACCTAATTTCCAGTATACTACTTTTAATTTTCAATTAAATTTCAATGGGATTTATTCGGATATTTCTTATTAAAAATTGATAATAAGAAATACTGTTAGATATATTTCTCGGACTCATTAAGAATTTGTTCCTTAGCAGTATTGATTTTAATTGATGTTAAATTTATTTCGAATCGAATTTCTACCCTGAAGAATTTATCCCAAAAATAGTTTTAATTTATTTAACCCGTGTAACAAATTGTGTGCAAAAATTGATAAGAAATTCTACAGGTAGATAATTTCATATCATTTGCTGTTTTATACGAATCTGTAATACTTCGGGTACCCGTTCAAATAAAATTTATAAATTTAAATTTAATTTTAAAAAAGATTTTATCTTATGACCATTTTCCATTTATTTACGGTATACCCTTATTTCTTCTTTCACAAAATTCAATTACTTATACGTATATTAAACCTTGAAAATATTTTCTACATAATTTTCATTTGAGATAAATTTTTTTCTATTCAGTATACAAAATTGTTTTGTGTTCTTATCTATTCGTTCCGTGTTTAGTACGTAGAAAGGACTACTTAATCGATTCATACGCCACAAGTTGCTAAAATATGTAATAAAACATTCGTATTGTAGAAAATATAATTATTTATTCAATTGTTTGCATATAAATTGTATAGCAAATGCCAAATCAATAATACTTACTAAAAATCACATTTATTTGAAATTATTGGGTTCAAAATTGTAAAAAGGACCCAGAAAAATTGTATTTTTAATTTGCAAATATAAATAATTATTGATTTAAATTGTAAATATTGAGAAATTACCAATGTGAAATCATATACCATTCACAGACTTATATATCATTTTATTGATAAAATAGTATTATGTAATCATAGAAAACAATTTGATTCACGGTTTCATAAAATTTTGAACATAAATTCCGTAGGAGGCAAGCTAAAGCAAAGATTATTCATAATTATTCTCCAAAAAACTATAAAAACATTCATCAATTCGAAATTTCAAACTCGATTGAAATAAATAAAAAATGTAATGGAAAATTCATATAAATAATAAAAAGTTTAAGTAACTCATAATTTAGTTAAATGGTATTATAATTGAAAACTTTAGGGTGATTTATCAAGAGCTGTTATGAAATGTTATGAAACTTATGCACAATATTGACATAAAACCCTAGTGCTTGGCGAAGAGACATTTTGTTAAAAAAAATAACTGAAATATGAACACAATGACATAATATAGTTAAAAAAATAAATGAATGTAACAACTAACAGAATTAATTGTTTAGATACTAGATATATAGTTGAGTATCAATATTTTAACTATTTTTAATCTTAGAATTCTCTAAAAATCCAGTCTATACAGCTATAAATATATTCATATTATAATAATATGTATTGTTTTTATATGTGTGCTTATAAGGTAAATTTTACAAAAAAATGTTTCCAAGCAAAGTTGTATGTTTTAAAACATTTTTGGTCTTAAAAATTTTGTCTTTTATGATTCAAAAGTTGGGTCCTGGACCTATTGACACCCAATGGTCCCATTTTCCTGATTTAACGAACTTAAACTCAGGCTTTATGATTAAAATACGTCAGCAAAATTTCAACTCGATATTTCTTATTTGCGTTATCTTGGTGGCGGAGAGATGGTCAGACATGCAAAAATAGACTATTTTGGTGATACTATGAACCAAACTTTTGTTTCTGCGATCAATATATTACACAAATTTTAGATTAAAATGAATATAATCTGACATTAGGTATATGTCGAGTATAATAATATGGTAGAGCTATATTAAACTCAATTATTTTCGTTTCCTTGCGTTTCCACCACATTTTTATAAATATACATTTTATATTTTGAAAATTTAAGATAAAATTCTTTGTAGTAGCTTTTGTATAATACTTTTTTAATACCATAAAAGCTTGTATTTAAAAAAATTAATTTTTTAACTTTAAAACTGAACAAATTTATAAAAGGTATTATATAATACGCCTTAAAGATCCTATTAAAACAAAAAGGCTAGCTAGACCCGAATAACTCTTTACATTTAATATTTTTAATTCATTCTTTAGAGTATATTAAATTTCAATTTTTTTATATTTAATTTTTACGAATATTCAATTTAAAAAAAAATAATAATAATATTTGAAAATTTATCCATAAATTTCAAAATTCGTCACAAAAATTTTGTAAAAAACATTATTTATAAACATATTTCATAAATTCTTTGAAATAATTAAATTAAAAAAAAAAAAATAACCTACTTTTAAAATATTATCAAATTTTATAGGGGTCAAGAAGACTTAACAAATTTTTTGAATATTCTTAAATAAATTTATTTTAATAGAATATTCGGACTCTGCAATTTAAAAAAAATATATTAAATTGTCTGTTATTTTTTTAAGGCCATTTTCAAAAAAAAGATGTGGCTAATTTTAATTGAGAAAAATAATGAGTTATTTTCGAATTTTCAACTGTTAATAAACTGTGATTTTTGACAAATTTATAAAAACAATATTGAGTACGAACAATTATGTAATATGAAACGTACATCAATTCAAGTTTTAAAAAAATGACTACATTAAATCACTTCATTTAAAAAATCAATCGATATATGCAATAAATATTATATAATTAAATAGCTTTGGAATATAACAACTTTTGTTGTAGAATAAATAAAACTAAATTATTTTGCGAAAATTCCCTAAATTGTTTAATAATGGCCGAAACAATATTTATTTTTATTTATTAAAAATTTGAAAAATATTTAGTGGAAATTTTCGAAAAATAATTTCGATTTATTTATTTATTTATCATGGAATTCCACACAAATTAATTTAAAAAAATTAATTATTTTTTAGTTTATGATTCACTTAATTAAAGTAACCAAATTAAAGAATAAATTAATATTTTATTGAACTTTCTTATTGTAATTCATGAAAAAACAAATAAATCTTGATTCTAAATTATCTCCGATTTTAATAAAATTTTATTAAAATTTAATACGAAAACTCACACAGACAATCGAGAAAAAAATTGAATAAAATAGAAAATTGTAATCAAAATAAATGGACATTACATTGAAAAACCCCCAAAAATTACGGTTTGATAAAATATCAAAATCTCAACAAAAAAACGGTTTGATAAAATATCAAAATCTCAACAAAAAAAAATCAATTTAATTGAAAAGAAAAACAATCGAATAAAATGCATAAATCCAAGTTAAATTAATTGTTCCAAAAAAAAATTGTTTAATAATTAAATTTCGATTATTATGAACATTTGAGATTATTGATTAAATCAAAAATTCATATATAGAAACCTTTCGATGAAAATATGTCAGTGAGAAAATTTGATGAAATTTACAAATAATCAAATAATATTCAATTTATAAGATATAATCATATTGACATACATTCAATAAATGGGAAATACAAAATTAGTTAAAGATATTAATCTAAAGATAACTATATTTCTTACAAATCAATGAATTTATTAATAGCAAACATTCTAATCACAACATTAAATACCCAAATTACCCGATTTAAAATTTAAATGCAATAATTTCCTTATTCTATTCAGCGTATCATAAATGAATTCCGCTCTGGCGGATAAGACTGTTTTATCAAGGCCGTATATGGTGATAATAATAATATTAACATTTAAAAACAGAAAAAAAATTATATATGAAAACGTTACGAGCCTTAAAATCAAACTTAAATTATTCATAAAAATTTAAATGACATAGAAGATACCCTACAGTTTTACGAATGATTTTGACCTAAAAATGATTTTGGCATATTAATTTTGTGACCTTATTTCATTATAACAGTTTTTTTTTGTTTCTTTTAATACCCCCAAAGTTATATATACATGTATATAAAATAAAATTTTCTATATAACTTGAATGCGCATTCGAGCAGCGCTTTCGGGCGTCGTCCTCCATTATTCTGCATGCGCGTCATGGCGCGCCATTTATACTTGACGCCATCATGATTTTTAGCCGGCTTTAAAGCTCTAAATTCAATGGCCTTGATATATAATAAATTTTTTTTTTCGATTTTCGAATCGAAATTAAAAATTTTTTTAATCTTTATCCCACAATTTTAAATAATTTCAAAATCAATTTTATAGATAAAATCGATAGTATTTTTTTTAGTCACAACGAAATTACATAATTTCTAATTATTATTTTATTTTTTTTTTTTACTAATTAACACTTCAAATTTTTGCATTGCAATTTTAATTAATGTACATAAAAAATATAAATGATTATGAAGAACAATTTTTATATTTTTAATTTTTTTTTAATTTTTCTAACTGATTATGTAATCACTTCTCGATATAGAAATGATTATAGTCCAGTAAATAATGTATGAATATTTAGAAAAGGTCAAAAGGTTTAATTTAAAGTAATATCTATATGATAATACTACTTTGAATAGATAATATATCGATCGCTTAATAATAAACGAATTAGAAATCAGTGTCAAATTAATAAATAAACACCAATTGATTTTAAATACAACATTTAACAAAAAAAAAATAATAATAATAATAATTAGAAATTTCCAATACAAAAATGAAAATTTATAATATTTAAGTACTTACCCCAACTTCCAGCAGTTCGACCAAGAAATTGGGACGTTTCAGAATTCCATAAAAATGTTACGAATCCTTCCCATTTTCCCAATTTTGGTGGTGGTGTATAATATTGTTCTTTCTTATCTGCCATGA
Source organism: Chrysopa pallens (assembly GCA_020423425.1). Taxonomy (NCBI): domain Eukaryota; kingdom Metazoa; phylum Arthropoda; class Insecta; order Neuroptera; family Chrysopidae; genus Chrysopa; species Chrysopa pallens. The sequence goes on from CM035591.1 coordinate 138,269,575, forward strand.
TGATTTAATTCTTCAAAATTAAAATAATATCCGTTTGCTCCTTAGTACGCGGATGAATGATGTCCAAAAGCAGACGCGACAAGAAGAAAGGGTGTTGGTGCTACGATGTAAAACATCCAGCACTCTGAAGACGGAGCTGGTTGCGCGTGCGGTTCGACGCTACCGCGCGACGCTGACGTCCCGGGGATAGCGGAGGGGATACATAGAACAGTTATGCGATTGCGCCACACTGCAACAACGATATTATACAACCGATATACATATACATATATATAAATACACTGTAATTTTTGTTCCCTTACAAATTTTTAAATGCCCTTCGTATATGCTTTTATGTATTACAGGAAATAGTCGTAGGTATATGAGCTATACTACTACCTATATATGTATTTTACATATACGGAATGAAATTTCATATCTATAACATATGATCATCATTTTATATCTCATATATAAACTCATTTCAACTAGATCTTATTTCTTCCAATATTAATATTTTTAACTTATTTACTCGTTACGTATCTATTATGCATCAATATTCAAGCAATATTAATAAAATCAATCATAAACATCACACTTTATGAAATATGTTTCTGTCATTCAATAAATTGGTAATTTAAATTAACCGCATTTAATTCTATCAATTTATATACTGCCATCTATTAAAGTTTGATGGAACTAATCTGAATATTTACCTACAGATATCTGCATAGGCGAATAACAAAAGTAAAATTTTATTGCCTTGATAGAAATTAAATTTCAGTCATTTATATACACTTAACGATTTATAATATTTAAATTAAATTTTATTATTTTTGAATTTACTATTTTATTTAAATATTTATAATTTTTGAAATTGCAGCGCCGTCTCCATAGCTCAGGGGTTAGAGCACTGGTCTTGTAAACCAGGGGTCGAGAGTTCAAATCTCTCTGGAGGCATTATTAAATGAGCTTTTTGCTCTAATTGATCATATAATATTTCATTAGTCACTAGTTAATTAAAATAACTTTAATAATATCGTTCAAGGAGACAAAAGGTCAAAATGGTAATTTCCGAATTATTCATAATGTATAAATTTTATTATCAGTTTTAATAAGAAATTGATAAGCATGGATTATTAAATAAATTTCAAATCATATGGCATAAACCCCTTTTTTCTTATCTAAATAAAAATAAATATTAAAATATAATTTTAATTTTAGGTAAAAACCTGCGCACTAGTTTTGTAATTTGGCCAACTTGGTCATAAATAAATATTTATTTGACATTATAGTCACTAAATGGTATCAAATTAGAAATTAAAATTTGTCATGGATCTAAGAAATGTGATCGTAATTAATATTTATTATTCATTCGTTTCGTATTACTTGTCAATATTACAAAATTAAAGTTATTTTAAATATTTCATATACATAAAAAAAATACGTTCTATACCAACCAAGTGTTAGTGACTTTTCATTTTTAAACAAAGAAGTGTGTTGGGGACATCTTTTTCAGAGAAGTGTTTTAAGAGCAGTTAATTTTTTTCATTAGGTGATGTGTTATTGAATTTACTATGCGGAATTATCTAATAATTTGACAAGTTTATAGATTTGATTTATTGAAATAAAGTAGCATATTGTTATGGCGACATAAAGACATATAAAATTGTGGAAATGATAAATCTAATATTTGATTATTAGTGACAGATTGAGTGTGTTTAGTTGAGATATTTGTGTTTTCATATTTCATTTCGAGTCAGCTTGTTATTAGTTAATGAATGTGAAAGTTAACGAAAGGAAACAGTATTCTGCTGGCACGATGATGAAAAATACTAGTTCAATTAATAAAAAGGAAGGCAAGATGAGAATCCGGGCTTTTCCGGTAAGAATATTCATTAAATTTTCAATTTTTTTACCTATATAATAATTTCTAAATCGATTGTTCAACAAGGTTAAATTTTATACCTAATAAACATTTGACAATCGTCATAAATTATTATTTTTCAATAAATAATCAATTTTTCTATTAATCATTATCGAATTTAATAATATTTTTCAATCATACTTATATTGTCTATATTTTAATTCCACTGAATATTTATATTTATCGTCGGGTCAAGAAAAAGTATTCAATCAAAATACTATTGTATCTTGATCATAAACAATTATTTTATTATTAAAAAAATCAGCTTTTTTTTGTTTTATTTTTTTGGCTTCAAACTAAATTTTCAGTTTATTATTTTCTGTTTTTTATCTTATTTTTTTCCATTTATTATAATTTATGTTAAAAATACAATCTACGATTAATTAACTTTGGGCTCGGATCACTTAAATTTTGAGTAGAAATATTTTGCAATGGTTTTTTACATTGACAGTACTTGATAAATATTCCGATGAGTGGACGCGACTCTATGTTCAACGCGTGGGGATGGGGGCCACCAGGCGATTTATCCATTCGAAGTCAATTAATGACACCCGTAAGAAATAATACTCTATTTCGATTTTTCAGAAAGTATTTTAATGTTTGAAGAAGTATGTTTACATTTTAATTTGTTAATGTTTGTAGATGACTATGGATGAGAAGTACGTGGAAAGTATTTGGAATCTCTTGAAGAATGCAATTCAAGAGATACAAAAAAAGAACAACAGTGGGTTAAGTTTTGAAGAATTATACAGAAATGCATATACAATGGTACTGCACAAACATGGCGAAAGATTATATTCCGGGTTAAAGGAAGTGGTTACTCACCATCTAGAATCAAAAGTTCGAGAAGATGTTCTACGCTCATTACACAATAATTTTTTGTTAATATTAAATCAAGCCTGGAATGATCATCAAACTAGTATGGTTATGATTAGAGATATTCTCATGTATATGGATAGAGTTTATGTTCAACAAAATGATGTCGATAATGTTTATAATCTGGGATTAATCATTTTTCGTGATCAAGTAATAATTTTTTTATATTTATTTTACTTTTTTAAATGTTTAATGCACTTGCACCTTCTTATTCAGTATTTAAAATTTTTTTATTTAAAACTAGTTGATTTTTTTTCTTTATTGTATATTTAATAAATAACTAGAATTAATTCTTAATTATTCTTCTCTGCTCAATATATACGGGGAGATTACGATATCCGTGGCGCCTTGATTTTTTTATGAATTTTGATAAAACAAGCCAAAAAATTTCTCCCTTGAAAAGTTAAAATTTTACAAAGTTTTAAATTCTCGTATAAAATTATGTATTTAAGTAGTGACTCACCGTTTAGCTACTTATAAACAATTTATATAAATTTAAAAACATTTAGTAACATTATCAAATTAATATTATCTTATTATTTATGTTCATAAAATGGAAAAATGTTTTATAAATTTTCAAAAATGATAAGTATCACCGGTAACAAAAAGTCTTCAATATTTTAATGACAAAAATTTTCGATTTGTATGTCTTGTAACCCTCACAAACTTTTAATAATTTCTAAATCGTCAATATAAATCGTTTACAAATATTCCTTTTTCTCTACCTTATTATGTTATTAATTTTTAATATTTGGGCTTAGAGCAGAGAACAGTGCACCGTTTAGGCTAAAGTATCGTAATATAGACAGCTATGAACCCCATTTATACACATTTCCTTTTTGTGCATGCTGCGTTAAGTTGTAAGAATATTTAATTTAAAATAAAACTTTTTTAATTTATTGTGTATTTTATAATATAAGAATTAAATAATCAAGCCGCCGTAATGTAACTAAAACACATAAAAAATTAACCATTTCGGGAAAACTAACAGAATCAGACAACCACGAAAATTTTATTACAGTCTGTGGCTTGCCAGATGACTCACAATATGATTGCATATGAAATGTTGTCTTTGTCAGTAATTAATTAAGAATAACATTGTTTATTAATTGGCACAACGCTAAAACTTTTTAATTTGAAAAATAATGCATTTCGTTAAAATAGAAATATTAAAGGGCGATTTTCCGAAATTAATCCGGAAAAAATTAGTATTAAGTTTATTTATGAATAATAAATGCACACATTATTTCCGATATAAGGTAGGACGACATTATCAAGTTATCTTCGAAATATTTTTATTCAATGGGGCAATTCAAATGATCTATACAATAATTTCTAAAGGTGTATTTATTGTAAATCTATATATTAGACTTTCCATAACGTAAGTGTTTGAAAACATCGAAAAAATCTTCTTTTTTTATTTCTATTTTAGGTAGTACGTTATGGCTGCATTCGGGATCATCTTCGTGATACATTATTAGCAACAGTAATGCGAGAACGTCGTGGTGAAGTTGTTGATCGTATTGCTATTAAAAATGCCTGTCAAATGTTAATGGTATTGGGCATAAATTCACGTTCAGTATATGAAGAAGATTTCGAACGACCGTTTCTACAACAATCCGCTGAATTTTATAAAATGGAAAGTCAAAAATTCTTAGCTGAAAATAGTGCCTCCGTATATATTAAAAAAGTTGAGGCACGTATTAGTGAAGAGGCTGAAAGAGCCAAGCATTATTTAGATGATAGTACTGAACCACGTATAGTTGATGTTGTTGAACAAGAATTAATTAAGAAACACATGAAAACGATTGTAGATGTAAGTAGCTTTTTTTAACTATAATTTTAACAAACGACAAATCGGTGTATAAAAATAATTAAATTTAACAATTTGTTCTTTTTGGAAAGTTAGGAAAAAAATTAATACGTATATTTATTACCCGAATACGAAAAAAGCCAAAAGGATGTGTTATGATTTTAACAATCTATGTATGTGTATATATATCGTTATCACAGTTCGGATGTTATAGGCTATATTTAATAAGAATATAATGAATGTGTTACAAGTAATAATAAAGTGGGCGTTACAAATAATTCCTTTTTGAATTGCGTTTTACACGCTTATCAAGTATATTTGACACGTGATCTTTGCGCTATCTACTATTTAATCTTTTAAAATCTGGGAACCAAAAAACTTTACTACCATGGCAAAAATGGTAACTTTGTTTTCTTTAAAGAGTTAATGATATATTTACTTTTTAAAATAACCTATTTAAAGTACTATATCTTTTTTTTATATCACTATCTATCTTTATTAGACCCCGAGTTTAAAAAATAAAACTTGAGTTGACATATACTTAATTACTGTATTGGATATCATTCATATACATAATAATAGCATTTACTAAACACTAAAATATTTTAAACCAAAATATAAGTTATAAAAATGATCGTCTATATTATGTTCCCGTATAACTGTTCTAAACTGTTTATCAAAAATCAGAAAATGAGAAAGTGTGAGAATTTCTACATGAGACACTGTTACTATGTTTGGAGTTAAAATATAAAATTATTAATTTTTAAATTATACGTTATTCGTATCATTAATTCAAATTTGAAGTACTAAATACATACTTTGAATTAAATATTCCAACTACGGCAAAGTGAAAAAGAACGGTGGACTAAATTTTTTTTATTGAAATGTTCTGTTGGGTATCAATTAATGAAAGTTCTCTCTTAGAACTGTTACAAAATACATATATTAATAGCATTCACTAAACCCTAAAATATTTTATATAAATAAAAAACTTTAATAGTTCTAAAGCCCCCACCTACGGTAACATGCTCTTAAAAGTACGAAAACAAAATTATCATCCGAAATTATATATAGTGTTGTTCCGAGAAAACCCGTGGCCACAAGCCACCTTACCGAAAAAGTTATTTATACCAAAACTATACATACTTGAGGCCATTTAAGATAAGAATATTTTCTTATTTCGTGCTTTTTAGAGCCCATTACCTTAGAAGGGTTTTAGTACTTTTAAACTTTTTTTTTAGCTTATCAGAAATTAAAAAATTTCCTTTAAAAAATACACAAAAAGTGAAGTAAATAGAACGAATTTTAGGCTTTGGCTTAGACATATGAAAATTCTTTTGATTTTTTCGGAATTTTATAACTTTCTGACGATATTTTGAAAACCGTTTATTCAAGCACTAAGAGTAGTAAGTAAAACACAGTGATCATATAAAAATAGATAAGTCACCTTTTAAACGATAATCTGCTGCCCTTCCCCAATCGGACTATGCAAATGCAACACTATTCCGTAATATTAATAAAAAATAGTTTATCTATTAAAATATTTTTTTCGTTTCAGATGGAAAATTCTGGAGTGGTTCATATGTTAAGAAACCAGAAGACTGAAGATCTTGCTTGCATGTATAAATTATTTGGACGCGTTGCAGATGGTTTACGTACAATATCTGATTGCGTCAGTAATTATTTACGTGAGCAAGGTAAAGCGTTAGTACAAGAAGAAGAAAATCAATCATCAACCAATGCAATCACATTTGTTCAATCATTATTGGATTTAAAAGATCGTTTTGATCATTTCTTACATAATTCATTTAACAATGATAAAATATTTAAACAAATGATTGCATCTGATTTTGAGCATTTCTTGAATTTGAATCCGAAGAGTCCCGAATATTTATCATTGTTTATTGATGATAAATTAAAGAAAGGTGTTAAAGGAATGACTGAAGCTGAAATTGAAGTGGTGTTAGATAAAACAATGGTACTCTTTAGATTCTTACAAGAGAAAGATGTGTTCGAAAGATATTATAAACAACATTTAGCAAAACGATTATTACTTAACAAAAGTGTTAGTGATGATTCTGAAAAAAATATGATATCGAAATTAAAAGTAAGTAAACTATTATATATTTTTATTTTACTCGTTTAAGTGTTTTATTATTCTATTTTATTAGTTTTCCGAACTTAAAACAATACTTTTCCAAAAATTTAAAAAAAGAGATAAAACAAAACCTGGAATTGAATAATTAATTGGTAAGAGTTTAGACATTTTAAAACAATTTTAATTTAAATAAGATTGTTAAGAATGCGAAGTTTGCTCGAGTATCTCAGTTTAAGACGGACTTTAGGTGAATTGCGAGTTCGATTCTCGTTATGGAAAATCATTTATCATTCAAAATATTGCAATTAATAAAAAATGATTACAACTCGCCAAAAAGATTAACTTGAGTCTCATGACTGCATTTGTTGTGGTCATACCATTGAAATTTATTAAAGTCTGGAATTACTATTTGTTTTTGAGCTCGACCCCCAAATACTTTAGAAAATCCAAAAACAGGAATTTTTCTTCTAGATTCTTAGTGAAAAACTCAATTTAGAACTAATTGTAAAGTATTAAAAATTGGAAAAAAGTTTCAGTTTTTAATAAAATTCTTTTGGGGTCGAGTTAAAGCACTTCAATCTCACTTTTCTGAATACTCATTGTCAGAATGAGTTAAAAAGGTCCAGTATGAATTAGGTTACGAATATTGATTGAGTTCCTAGGTTACTTTTTCACTTTATTTTTCTTTGAGAAAAATCATTAAAGAATCAATTTTAGTGAATCACTGATACGTTTTGATTTAAAACCAATATGTTAGTTTCATAGAATAGCAAAGTATACAAATTTTATCTACTTACGCTGTAAAATTTACTAATAGTTTTTGGCGAATGTTTACATCTTGTATGATAACATGTGGTATATGGTAAAATGAGTGAAAAACTTTTTTGAATATTCGCATAATTTTTTGCTTAAGTAAAACGTCTAAAACTTATATCTACTGAACCTTTATAAAATCATATTAAAAAACAGGATGCGTGGGAAAATAATTCTGAAACACGTCAACTGGATGATATGGTAACTAAATCAGTACTGGTTATTGAAATGAACGATGACGTATTTGACGATGTCGATGAAAGTATTTATTTATACCCAGGCTATTAAATATTCCCATAATTCCTTCACCTTATATGTATTCCTCATCCATTCTTAGACTGCAAAATTCTCATGCTACATGTAAGCTTCCTTATTGTGCCCATTTTATGCGAGGACATACATTAATTTAACAATTACACTGAATAATAATGCACATGCGCGTTTAAACGCTGGACTGTTGTTTACATTTATATGCATTTACTAAATTTTTAAATACATTCAGCAAGACCAATACCCGATTATCTTATCTTTTTTTTTTTTAATATAAAGCGTTTTTTCTTGATTTGTATATTAATTTTTTGATCAAGGAAAAATGTTTTTCCTGGGCTAATTTTTCACCAATTTGTATTTCTTTTCGATGACCCTGTTGTAATTTAGAAATTAAAAGCTTGCTTCGTTGAGAATTTTGTGGGCTATAGAATTGTTATTAATGTATGTCTTTAATAAAAAAAAACTTCAATTTTATATCGTTAGGTAACGATTATATTTACTACTTTTTTCAGACGGAATGTGGTTGCCAATTTACGTCCAAATTAGAGGGAATGTTTAAAGATATGACAGTATCAAACACAATTATGGAAGAATTTAAGGAGCATATATTAACATCTGGAGTAAGAATTGAAATATATCTGAAATAAATATTTAATTATAATAGCTTTATTTTTACCAAATTTAGTAGAAATTTCAAACCTTCTTTTGACTATACAGATCTTAAAAAAAATATAGGTTCTCTCAATTAAACGACGCTTGTCGCTCCAAATTTTGGTATAAATAAATAAAGCTATTATAAAAATTGTAAATTCCAAATTTTTATTATTCAATCGCATCCATAGACTCATTTGCATGGCGTTGATCTAAGTGTCCGTGTATTAACAACTGGATTTTGGCCAACACAAAGTGCAACCCCAAAATGTAGTATTCCAACAGCACCTAGGAATGCTTTTGAAGCATTTAGGCGATTTTATTTAGCTAAACACAGCGGTCGACAGTTAACCTTACAACCACAATTAGGGAGTGCTGATTTAAATGCAGTATTCTTTGGACCGCGTCGAGAAGAAAGTGAAGGTAAAGATGGAGCTAGTTCTTCCACTAGCGTAGTATCATCAAGATCTCAAGGCCCCCGTAAACATATTATTCAGGTAAGAAATACACTGCTCTATCTACGAGTTTTTTCCTTGTCAAGTAAAACTATTAAAAATTTAGGTATCAACTTATCAAATGTGCGTTTTAATGTTATTTAATAATCGGGAGCGTCTCACGTATGAAGAAATACAAAATGAAACTGACATACCTGAACGAGATTTAATTCGAGCATTACAATCATTAGCAATGGGTAAAGCAACACAACGTGTTCTCATAAAACAGCCACGAACAAAAGAAATTGAACCGTCTCATCTTTTTAGTGTTAATGATTCATTTACTTCTAAGTTGCATAGGTCTGTGCTATTATTAAAGAATTTTCATATATTGGGAATTAACTCATTTGATTATCTTTATATTTTTTCAGGGTTAAAATACAAACAGTGGCTGCTAAAGGGGAATCCGAACCAGAGCGACGTGAAACTAGAAATAAGGTTGATGAGGATCGTAAACATGAAATAGAAGCAGCCATCGTAAGAATTATGAAAGCTCGTAAACGAATGTCTGTAAGTAACTAATTTTTGACAATATTATCCATAAAGTTGTGGGGTAAAAGTAATGTCACAATTTGAATTGGTCCCCATTTTGTTAGAATTGAAAAAAATTGAGCGTTGAATTGTTGCTTACAAAATATCTGACAAAATAGTTGACTTCTTCAATGTTGCCTTCTGAATAGTTTACCTTTACCTCACCTTAAATAAGTTGAATCAAAAATCATATTTAAAAAATCAACGAAATCGCAATCTGAATAATAATTTTTTATTTTTTTATTTTAGCATAACATACTCGTAGCAGAAGTTACTGAATTATTAAAAAGTCGATTCCTACCATCACCTGTGATTATTAAAAAACGAATAGAAGGTTTAATTGAGCGCGAGTACCTGGCACGCACTCCAGAAGATCGTAAAGTGTACACATACGTCGCCTGAATCTCGATCATCATTTTTTGGGTTTGTAAATTCATTGCTCAGACATTCTGAGAAATCAATTGTTGGGAATAAATAAAAAAAAACCATTTCAGGATATTGGAATTCAAAAAATCAATTAATTAAAAAAATTAATAATTTTAATAAAAAATAAAAGTTTTAATTAACTTTTTTGAATACAAAAAAAATGTCAAAAGTTTTCTTGATTTAAAAAAATAAAATTTCATTACCAGCAGCCTATTCCATTATCCTTAATACACAAAAAAAAACACTGTATTGTTGACTTAATTAATATTTGTAATGTGCTCTATTAATGAAATAATAAAAAACAAATGTATTATTTTATTTAAAATCAATATAAATTCGGTTTTCTTTTTTAGTTAAAATGATGGTTCTTTGTGTTGTATCTCTTTAATTTATTCATTGGCTGTTCAAAATCTAACTTAACATAATAAATATCAAATCATCTCTTGAACGTTTAAAATAAATGCTGGATAATTACTGGTAATAAATTTAAAAATAATTAAAAAAATTGTATAACATTAAAATAATTTAATTATCAAAAAAGAAATAATTGAAATTGCTTCTAAACAAAATTTCTCTGATTTTGTCTTCAACATAATAAATAGACTGGTCCTTCTAAAGTTGAAATATTTAAATCGTTTTTTACATTTTTTTTTTTTTTTCAATTTTGGTAGGTTTATTATTTATCTACGAAAATATTATTAAGCTATTTGTTAAAAAAATATTATTAGAATTTCACTAAAATATATTTAGTATATAATTTGTATTTAGTTTTTATTTTATTTTTGAAATTTATAATTAAGCAGGAAACTAATTTCTATGGATGCCATAACATGATGGATGCATTTTGTTATATTAGTATAACAGCTGCAATTTTGTTATTGAGTAAATAGAAAAAATATTTAAAGGATGATACCTTAACAATTAATTGTTGCGATTGGCTGATGTAATTCATTAGATGAGATAAATAATTTTAACTGAAATAATTAGTGGGTAACTATAATCGATATCAAAGGTTGAAGGCTGAACAGGCTTTTATCTCCTTTCCATTACTAGCGTACATACGTAGGAAAACACAAAATTGATTAAAATATCTGATAGACTTTTCTTTCCTATTCAATGTATCCAAAATTCCTTTTTAAATCTAAATTTTGATTATCCAATTGATTTAGACTTTTAATTGTATAATTTTTTTAAGATAAAACTGTAATGAACTTCGATTAAATACAAAATTTAACAAAAATAAGTTTCGACCACCTCAATTTTCAAATATTTCATCGATTATCGGCAATTATTTGACATGCGTACTTTAGGATTTCTTGTTATATTAATATAAAATGGCAAAAAAAGGTAGGTAGAATTTATGTATTTTTTTTTTTTGTGGTTACTATTTTTCTTATCAAGTAATGAAACAAAGTTTACCCAAAACAATAGGTTAGTCAAAAACGCTAAATTTTCGAATGTTATTTAAAAAAATTAGTTTACTCTGTAAAATTTTTTTAATCAAATAATGACTGGGTTTCAAGCTGCATTCCAAAAAAAAATTAGCTTCAATATTAAAAAAAAAATAGTTTGTGGTAGAAGCTAAGTTGAAATATTTCACAAAAATATACTGTAAATATACAAGCTGATGAATAATTGATAACAATATCATGTTAAAATAGAAAATATATGGTTGAAATTAAATTTAAGGCACTTTAATAAATTTTGTTTTCATTTTTATGATAGATTTGAAGGACATTTATATCAATATAATTTGTAATTTTTCTGGTAACCCCCCAAAACCCAATTATCAATAATTTAAAATATGAATGATGATCTCTCAGAAAGGCAATCTTTTATAATTTTAAAATTAATAATTATTCGAATGTCGTAGATAATTATAGGTTATATGTAGTAACAATAATTAATCCTTAATATACAATTAATTTTGATCATGTAAATTAAAATTTTTTGATGTATGAAATAAAGTTTAAAATTTGGCACAATAATTTTTCCTAAGATACAAACCAATTTTACTTTTATTCAAACCATTTAGAGCCACCATCGATATAGCATACTCTCTAGATTTTGACATATTTAGAAACTTTTTATTTTATTAAGTTGTTAATAAAAGTTATTACTCGGCAAAATTTGATACACTTTAGGTATAGAAAATAATGTCAGAAAGTTTGTGTTAAAATAATTAAAATAAAATAAGTGATTTAGTGAATAAAAATTGAAATTAAATCAAATCCATAATGGTTGAATCAACTGATGTTGAAATGAAAAATGCTGATAGTCCAGCGACTCCGGAGGTAGTAAATGATCCAAAACAAACCGATGCAAATACTCTACAAGATATCCGTGAGCATGGAAAACAAATTGAAAAAGCAGTTGCATCTAAAGAACCAAGATTTGCTCTACGAGTACTTCGAGCGTTACCAAATACAAGACGGAAACTAAATGGTAATGTTTTACGATCATTAGCATGTCAAGTGTATCCTTCACTTGCTGAACGGGATGCACTAATTTCGTTTATTACTGATAAATCATCTTCATCGGAAATTGAACTTACGAGAGGTCGCATTAAGGATCCACTTCCAGAAGTTGATGCTTACATCCATCTTTTGTTTGTTGTGTGGTTATTAGATACAGGACGCCATGATGATGCATTCATTTGTTCAAATCATTTGATGAGTAAACTTAATAATCAAAACCGTAGAACTTTGGATTTGGTTGCAGCTAAAAGTTTCTTTTATCATTCACGTTGCGCTGAATTGAGTAATCAATTGGAGAGTATTCGAGGATTTTTACATGCTCGACTTCGAACAGCTACTTTACGAAATGATTTTGAAGGTCAAGCAGTTCTTATCAACTGTCTTTTACGTAATTATTTGCATTATTCGTTATATGATCAAGCGGATAAACTTGTGAGCAAATCAGTATTTCCTGAATCTGCAAGTAATAATGAATGGGCGAGATTTTTATATTATTTAGGACGAATTAAAGCCGCTAGATTAGAATATAGCGTTGCTCACAAACATTTAGTTCAAGCTACGCGGAAAGCTCCTCAAAACGCAGCGATTGGTTTCCGTCAAACAGCACAAAAATTGGCTGTGGTTGTTGAGCTTTTGTTAGGAGATATTCCTGAAAGACAAATTTTCAGACAAGCTCAATTACGAAGATCCTTAGCACCATATTTTCAACTAACTCAAGCTGTACGAATGGGTAATTTACAACGATTTGGGGAGGTTTTAGAAAATTTCGGTCCTAAATTCCGAGAAGACCACACATATACGTTAATTTTACGTTTAAGACATAATGTTATAAAAACCGCAATTCGTTCTATTGGGTTAGCTTATTCACGAATATCTTTACAAGATATTGCACAAAAATTAGGATTGGATTCGGCCGAAGATGCTGAATTTATTGTAGCTAAAGCCATTCGAGATGGAGTTATCGAAGCTACAATTGACCCAGAAAAAGGATATATGCGCAGTAAAGAAAGTTCTGATATTTATTGTACAAGAGAACCGCAATTAGCTTTCCATCAACGGATTGCTTTCTGTCTAGATTTACATAATCAAAGTGTAAAAGCTATGAGATATCCACCAAAAGCATATGGAAAAGAATTAGAAAGTGCTGAAGAACGTCGGGAACGTGAGCAGCAAGATTTAGAACTAGCTAAAGAGATGGCAGAAGATGATGATGAAGGTTTCCCATAAATACTTAAAAAGTGTTTATTTTTTAAAACATTTTTTTGATACTAACCTATCATTATTATATTTCTGTAATATTAAAATCAAGTAATATTTAATAAAGATTTTTTTTTCATTAAAAAAATTTGTAGTTATTAATTTCGAAAACCTTAGATCACAGATTTTCTTCAAGGATACTTCATTATAATTTAGGTTAGAAATAATAAGTTACGGTCATATCAAGAGTTCGGAAAATAATTTTTTTACATCAATATAGATTCAAAAATGAATTAAAAATAAAAATTCCTTTTGTTTTTCGGAGTAAGTAAATAGTATAAATAATTTCGCATTGAGCAGTTAGCTTTTGAAGTCGATGCTGATCCTTACCCAAAATTCTTACCTGAAAATTAATTTGCGTTGACTTCTTAAGGAAATTTCACAAGGAAATTATTGATAACTTTTACTTAAATCTTTTTACTATTTTATTGAAATTGGAACCATTCTATAAGACGTTGGTCAAACATTTATAAGGTCAGTCATAAAAAGTAAAATTTTTTTCTTTTTTTTTTTTTAATTATTGAATTTCATTAATTTAAATTTGGATAAATTCACGATTTACAGATTGCAGGAGACTGATATAAGAACTTGCCACATGATTAAAAACCATTCGCAGCCGTTGTAGATTATCACGCCTATGAAAGTTTAAAATTATTAAAGCTCAATATATACATTTCAAATATATTAATGAAAATAATCATTTGGAATAAAATTTTAATTCACCGCAATTAATAGATATTTCGAAGTTACTATTAGTTTGAATTAGTTAAGGCGGTAATTCTTTATAAAAATTGTAAATGGTAATGCATTAGCCGAATTAATAGAAAATTGACCAAAGGCTAGAATATATCCATTTGAATAAAATTTGCTATAATCGTGTCTCCAAAAATATAACATTCCGAGCTACCGACAAAAAGAATAGCCAGGGAGGTGAGTGACAAAAAAAAAGTTTTTTTTAAAAGCTGATCTTCGGATATTATGATAACTGTATGGTGTATAGAAGTGGCCTGCTATCAGTCAGTCTTATTTGTTAGCGTTTGCCAACCGGGCGGGCATTAAAGTTTTAAAGAACCATATACGTTACAAGTACTTTCTACAATCTGAAAAATGAATTGTGAACAATGTATTAACAAAAAATTGGTGTTCAAATTAATGAAATGTTTTGTATTTTTAAATCACGAATTTTATGATTTGTAGTTCTTTTAAATTTTCCGAAATTTTTGCAATTTTATAAGAAAATACCTTAAAAAACCGACGAAAAGTTCAACATTTTTTGTTCACTGTTTATGAGTTTTCTAGAATAATTGAGGTCTAAAATATTCAAAAATAATATTTACTTTTCGATCGATCGATTAGTTTTCGAGATATTGCATGAAATACATCCGATAGATCGGTCTCTGGATTGGATTTATAGTGATATCGCAAAAACTATACATCCAATCGTAATATAAATTTTATTTTTATGAGATCTATCCTAGAACACATATTTCATCCCAATCGGGACTAAAAAGCGAAAAAAAATTTATGTTCACAATGGTAGTTAAACCCACAGACTTCAAAAATAACATCTATTTAACAATTGGATTCGAAGTTTTTGAGATATCACAAAAAATCCGATCCAGAGGCCGGCCTCTGTCGAATTAGCGAATGTATTTCATTCAATATTTCAAGAACTAGTCAGTCGATCATAAAATAAATGTTTATTTGAATTTTTTAGATCTTAAATTTTTTTGAACATTTCGACTGTTTTTAAGGTTTAAGGTTTTTAAGAACGGTTTCTGATGACATGTTCATAACTGGCTAAAATAAAACTAATGTTTAGCTAATATTCTGCTTGCAATTTACTTTTCAGCTTTTAAAACGTAGTTGCAACGTATATGGTTTTTTTACAATAGGTTATTTTTCTTCACTAATAATATGTCGTAATATACAAAAATCAGCGTTTAGAAAATGCTTTCATTTTTTTCTCCCTCAACTCTCGGACTAGAAGATTATAATATTGAACAAATAAATCAACAAATTGTAAGGAAGTGAATCAACAAGGGCGGTAAATCCATATTATTTTTATGGGTAAATCGTTGAAATGGATGTTTGTCATTAAACCGATTTTACTTTTTTAGCGGTTAAAAAAATTGTCTGTATATTTAAATAAAAAAAAAATTTCAAATGTACAAATAAATATTTTTCATAAAAAGTAACCAATAATATTTTTTTATTAAAAAATAGGGATATTTAATTAATACATGGTTTTAATATATAGCTAATTTCATTTATATGTATAATACTACATATTCGATGGCCTACTTTTATAAAGTTTGATATACATTTTCATCTACTGAGCCATCGTAACATTACTTGAATACTTAGTTGTATAATCAATAGAGTACGTTTCATCGTAGTTTTCATCTCTCTGTGTAAAAACTGAACCTGCTAATGAACGAACTAGCGTGGCCTTGGCCAAATTTTATCAGTCATTCGTTTTAGTAAAGAAGTTTGTGATATTTATCATATGGTTCATATTTTCAAACATAAAATTTATAAAATAAAAAACATAACACTTTCCCCAAAAATATTATATGATTACAAATGTTCTATGAAATAATTCATTGTATATTTGTGTTTCTAATTGTGTGATAGTCTGGGAGAGACTACAGGTGAGCTCATTTTACAATAAACTAAATACGTTAGGGGTTATATTTAAATTGAAATGATGCATGTTTAGAAGTTTGTGATAAGGAATCCATGGTTTCTGGAGATGGTCTGTAAAGAAGACATCCTGTTATGGTTCAAGGAGTCAGCTAGTTATAAGCGTATCGATGTCATATGCAATCTTTTAAATATGTGTATACCATTTGAGCTACGATTTGTGGGTACATTTGTGGAAACGATAGGAAAACATTCCTATCAAGAGCTACGTGGTGCTGAATTAAAAGCAAATAATCCATCAGAAATAGCAGCTGAAGTGGCTGCTGCATCTGGATTAAATGATGGCACTTTTCGAAGAAAAATCACATTATATTTATCATTGTTGCATTCATATAATCACACTTGTGCAAAAGGTATATTTGATATATTAACTAGTTCGGATTTAGGGGAAATTTTAACAAAAGGTGGTACAAGTTCACCTGGCGATGGTAATATATTGGAAGAATTATTATTATTGTATACAATGGCATTAAATCATCCAGCATTTACATTTGAACAACATACATGTTTGGGAAAGATACTTATGCAACTGTTAGAAGAAGAGAAAATGATACATCCACAACCTATACCATTTTCAGTTCCTATTCAACGAGTTCCACTTACATTACCCAAAAATTTTGTTGTTAAAACACCCGTACTAGTAAGTAATTAATTTATCAATAATTTTTTTCGTCACTCGTGTGATTTAATTCTTTTAAATAATGCATGTTTGTTGAATTATTTTATGTTAAATATTGAAAAACTATATGTTAAATAAGTAAAGTGTTTAATACTGAACAAGAATGTATTGTAAAATAAAATGTTTGTCTGCCATTTTAAAAACAATGAAAACAATTTCAATGTAGTTTTTTGTGATGTTTCTACAAAAAAATGCTATCAACTTATTTTGGGCCGATAATGGAATTTCTTTAATAGTATAAAATGAAAAAGTACATCATAACAAAATTATAGAAAATACATTTTTTATTTTATTATCGCTTGGTAATTTGTGCTATAAGTTTTATATTTAAAAAAGCGGTTTTAGGATTTTTTCGATAATATTGGTTAAAAATTTTTTTAGCATATTCGAAATTCTATAAAATGATGGATAAATTACATTTCTTGAAAATATAGGAACGGTTTCGAGAATATTCCCGATAATATTAGTAATTTTGGAATTTATTATTAACTTATACTTCTATAACACAATCCAAATTAAAACCCAATAATTTGTAACATTCGATGTTTGCTATTTTAAGTCGTGTACTGTTTACCGTTCATCCTTATTCTTCATGTGAAAATGTTCTAGTTGAAAAGTAGGAAGTTTCGAAACTTGAACATTAGATTTTTTATAAAAAAATTTTCTCTTTTTAAATATGACTATGGGAAAATCGATGATAAGTCAAACCTTTCTGGGCAGGAGTAATTTTTAATTTTGCTTACAAAGTATGAAAGTATTTCCCTTCTATTGTTTCGCTTAACGTAGCCAAATCTAAAAATGCCAGCTCAGTGGCCGAGCGAGTAAAGGCACTAACACCTCTATATGCTAGGCTACTTCGACTGGGAGGTTGCGTGTTCGAATCGAAGCAGCGGCAATGTGACCGGTTATAATTAAAGGGGCGGTTAATTGATCACACTTTCGTCCCTTGGATAAGAACGAAGTAATCGACTGCATCAACATAATAAACTTAATTGCATAATGTAATATCGGATGTAGTTTAAATAAATAAAAGATTTAAAATAATGATATGGGTGGACCCGGTTATAGACGTATATATCTGAAGAACGGACGTTAAACAACATTATTATTATTATTACAAATCTAAAAAACCTGAAGGTAAACCAGGTATATGATTTACGAAATGATCTATAAGTACAATGTCACTCCGGCCCATAATAACGGACCAAGTCAAGAAAGTTAATTTCAATTTTTTACGAATTAACTTTTTTTTTTAAACGGCTCTATAAAAGTGTAAAATTCTACTTTATGTATAAATCTGCTAAATTACTGGAAAAAGTTTTGGACATAACTAGTGTAAATATAAATTCAAAACAAAAAATTCATGATAGTTCTTTATTTTAAAACCTACATAATACATTTTTTAGAAATTTTTTAAGAATAAATTTCGTTTTAGGAGGAAGTACCTCCAGCTTCAGGTCCAATTCCATTACCCGGACCACCACCTGGAATACCTTTAGCACCTGCTGGTCGTGAACAAATGATTCAACAAATTCCTTGGGGCCCACCGCCTCCGAATCCCCCATCACCACATTTTATTCATCCTCAAGAATCTCCAGTTCACAGTCGTACAGGATCGCCAGTGAATACCGGTCCATCTATACATCCTGCAGCACGACCACAACAGAATGCACATTTATCAAGGCGACCACCAGTTTTCCAACAAAATAGACAGGATTTGCCTAATAAGAAAATGGTAAATATTTTTTTTAGTTTTTGATTACGGATTTTTATTTTCCTAACTTAATTTATATCTCAAATTTCTTAATTTATTTTATGGTTTCAAAAACTTCGATGATACATCTGGATTCAATAGCATTGTTTTATCCTTATAATTTTTTTTATTTACCTTTAGGTATAACAAATCGTTTTTTTTTTTTTTTTAAGTAAAAGTTAAATATGGATTTTGTATTTTTTTTTTTTTATACATAAAATTTTTAATGCATGATTTTTTTGTCCAACCGATTACTATAAGTTGAATGGTCATAAATGTAATTCTGAACTTCTTTAAAAAAATTGCATGTTAATGTGATATATATTTCAAAATTTAGCTATTTTTGGAATAATTTCTTGATTAAATTATGATCCTACCCCGAACCTTGGATATTTAATTGACTTTAAGGCATCTTAATTCTGTATACTCTGAACTAGAGAAAAATTCTTGTTATAACATATACCAGGTACTTTTATTATATTAAAATCAATAAATATTATAAAAGAAATGGTTTTACTAGGTTAATTGTATTGAGGATAAGGAAGGTGATTTACCATCTGGTGTAAATCCTTCATGGCGCTCGTTATCAACACGTTGTCAAAATGGTATCAGAAATTGTAGTGGTAGAACAAATGTTATGCCTCCAGTGAATTGTACTCAACAACATTTATATTGTACCGCTCAATTAGAAGCATTAAATCTAGATCCGGAAGCATCTAATCGACATTGTTCAAGTTCAAGTGAAAGTGGTCGATCAAGTACAAGTCATTCACCACCGGGTACACCACATACGCCAGGTCGACGAAAATCGGACACAAATCGCCCTCGTATGAACGGTCGTGTATCATCAAATCCGTCAGCATCTGAGGTCACATCAACACCACCACCTCAAACCGTGTTCACACAAACGCAAAATGTACCATACACGGTACACGGTACAACCGCATATACGATACCACCGACTTTTGCGGCGAATCGTTCAACGATGTTTACGTATCCACATCAAAGTTACCGTCCGCCACCTTTTAATTACCCACCGAATGGTGAAATTATGTATCCATATCCGGCACCTTTTATGCCGTTAATAGCGTATCCGAGTCAAGTAATACCACCAAAGTTATCGTGTTGGAATTGTGGAGCATCAGGACACACCGGTCATGATTGTACAGAACCAACGATAGAGGAAATTACTAGGCCGGGTAATTATCAAATTGACTTCTCAACGTCGAATACAACACCTTCAGATTGTTCGACGGACAAGTAACATTTACCTAAAAAACAACTGTATTAAACAGTTTGAATCGGTGGGTAAGAAGGCGAATTAAATTTATTCGATCTAACTAGTCTAAAGACAATTGCAACACTATTGTCTGTGTGCCAGAATGATATTTACCAGTGACATTGTGTGTGTGTCAATCAGACGTTTTTGTTTCGAGTTTACAATTTTAATGCACGGATTATTTCGATAATAGTGTAAATATTTTGTATATAGTTGATAGTTATTTTACTCGGTTCACATCAATTCAATTTTGGTATTTCTGTTTATTTGACAACAAGAAAAAAAATTACCATTTTTTTTTAAATTCTTTTATAAGTAATTATTTGGAATAATTCGTATTACGTCTCCGACTCGTTAATGGGAAACAAACATAAATTAGGTAATTTTATATAACTTAAGTAAATTGTAGATATTTTTGCGTACATTGGATGATATGATTCATAATTAGCTTTGATTTTTAAAAACAAATTTTCTTAAACGGAATAAGGAAAATATTTCAGACATAATTATTTATTAAATGAACAAAAGAGCAAAATTTTAAATGTATTAACATGATTTACGCGATTTCTAAATTCTACTTTGTGAATTATTTTATATAGTCTCTCATACAACAGTGTATGTTATAATTCAATGCATGTTTCCAAAATCGAGGTTAATGGCTCGTTCCCATCTACCACGGAAGTTCGTGAAATTTACTGATTGTCTATTAAACAATTAACATACTTTCATACCTAAAAGGCTGCTTTGAATACCCTTAGAAATCATAATATTTATTTTTTCGAAGTCTTTGAAGTATAGTTCTACTTCAGTCTATATATTGATAAGAAAAAATTGAAATAGAAAGTGAATATGTAATTTTTATAATTTAAGGCAGTCCATTAAACTATTAATTAAAATCTTTGGACTCTTATGTGGAAATAACAAGTTTATGGCCAATTATATTTAAGAAAACTCTCATTTGTAAAAAAATGCATTTTTTTTATAAGAAATGACTATCGAACAAATTTTCTGAAACTATGAATATACAAAGTATACTCATGTACAAAATTGTTCTAGAAATTTCTCAAAACTCATGTGGCAGTTTAAAATCCAAATAAAGAACATAATACACGTTTTCGGAGAATTATATGGAAAACTTACTATATTTTTAAAACTCTGTCCTAAGTCATCGCCTCAGATTTCAATAGAAGTGGATTTTTGTCTTTGAATTTTGATCTTCGACCGAATCCGTATTTTTAGGAGAACTACTTGATTACACATAGTTTCAAAAAGTTTGGTAGAAAATCATTTCTATTAAGTCAATTGCGCGAAGTTCTTTTATTAGTTAAAAGTGATTGCATCTGATCTGGAAAAATTCGAACCGGAGTTTAAGATAATTGGCAAATTAAGATAAGAAGTCTTATCTAAGTATTTAGAATATTATTCTGTTTTTCAGGTAATGGTATTTCCTTTCCACACCAGAACATTCAATAACGAAATTTAGTTCCTTTAATTATAAAAAAAAGATTCCATATTTACTTTCTATTTGCTCAAAATACAACTGAATTTTATAGGAAAAATCTAAAATAAATTAAATTGTATGGTAAAATTTTCACGTAGTTTTAACACATAATGAAAAGTCGTTGATGTTTTTGAATTTCTAAATAGTTACGTTAATTTTTAATACATCACAATTATTTTAACAAAAAATTACGTACCATCATTTGAGGATACTAAATAATTTCTATTTACATCTACTTAAGTTTTGACTGAGATATTTGAATTTTTAATCAAATATTATAAACATACACATTTAGTAGATAATAATATAGTCAACGCATCTATTAATACTAATAGATAGCTTTGAATTTTGTTAAAGCTATAGCATAAGTAATAATTTTTATTAAAAAACTTTTTATTATATATTTAAATGAATGTCTAATTTTACGTAAATTATAATTGTTTTTAGCATATCATGCTAAAGCTATAATGCTACATGAACCATTAGAATAAGTGTGTTAATAAATATTAATCAATGATTGATTGATTCACTAATTTCAAAATACATTCACAACAGTTATGATTGATCTAAAAAATGTTTCACTTCTGAATTAACTTTTTTATTTTACATGATAGCTAGAAATATTGCAAACTTCATAAAGAGAAATTTGATTGTTTAGCAAAATAACCAGTGATAATTAATAATTTTTTTTTAATAAGTTAAAATTTCTCTTTATTATCATAAACTTCCACAAATTAACGCTTACAATTGATATTTGCAAACTTATTAAATAAATTCAACGAATGTTTGTAAAGTAGACATTTTTATTTTGATGTATATATAATAGTAAACATAGTAAAAAACTCAAATTCAGATCGAAATAATTTTATTATTATCTAATTTCACATTGACACTTAAAAAACAAAGCACTAAGCGCCACTGTTATCGAATATAGAATTCTAATATTCGTAGATAAAAAGTTCATTCAGAAAATAAATTTTAAACAATCCGTAAAGATAATTTTTTCTATTAATAATATATATATATATAGTTTCCTAGGTAGAGTCTCTTTTATTTAATAAATTCGGAAAATCGTTAGTCCTAAAAAATCGTCCTGATTCTGTAATGGTCCGAGAGCCCATGACACTGCAAGTATCGTCATCGTGGAATTAAATTTTTTTTATTTAATTGGATAGTCTTGAGACTACTTGAAATTTGATTTATTTATTGATCTGGTTTAGCCTTTTCTATTTTACTCATCTTTATTCATAAAATTGTGGCTTATAAAAGATGTTTTGTTCATTTTATAGAAATTAAAGTATCAGCATTTGCAATTTTTATGGATTTGAAACGATGATTTTGATTATTATTTGTTATTAAAAATTATGGAAAATATTTTAAATTATGTCCATTTAATTAATTAAAAAATTTTTTTAAAGCTTATACTTACATTTTTTTTTGTGTAAAATTTTATCTCAAACAAATTTTTACGAAAAAGTGTTCAAAAAAAAAAATAATGACGAAGATTTTGCATCACTTTTTTTATTGCAATAGAAAATGACGGAATATGCATTAAAAATTTTAATTATTTTCAAAAACATTTAAATATCAAAGATAAATTGTAAATGTCGAAAATTGAAGAAAAAAATTATATAAAGTCATTTTATCTAATTTAATGTCTAAGAATCTTAGCTAATTTTTCAAATAACCTAAATTTGGCTACCAAATAATACATAAAGCTTTTAGGATGCTTTAATGGTTCTGTATCATACAAGTGCTGTTGCGTTGACAAAAGATAGATTCTGATTTGGTTCAAAAGTAATGAACAATTTGTATTAGCTATTTCTCTAAACAAAATGGGTTCTTAATAATTTTTTTATTTTATTGTGATTAAAATATTATTTTAAATCAATTTGATATATATATTTTTTTATCTAAACGTTATTTAATTAATCTCATGATCTTAAAGGCTCATCAGATTCGCAAGAATGAATCACCTTTTCGCGTTAGTCTAGATGAGTCTTAATGTATTTTTATTTCTTACAATTTTATTTTGATTTTTTTTAAATATCGATATTACATTTAATCTTTCTCAATGTTCAATAAAATTACTTACATAAATAAGTGATGCGTTGACTAAAAATAAATCCATTTTTTAATGATTATTTTAATATTCTTATATTTATAAAGTTATGTAAAATTAATTAATTCAATATGTGTCATATTCAAATAAATAGAAAAGCCTTACGAAAAATACAAAAAAAAAAAAATATTAATTGCAATTTTACACAGTGCTGATAAAAATTATATAGTATAATTATAGTTAACAATGCTTTTACCAAGGCGCTCATTTTCTTAGAGAATAAAATTTAAATGAAAACAAATCATCTTATCATATTAAATTTATTAAGAATGGAAAATTATTAAAAAAATACAAAAAAATAAATAATAATTTAAAAAAATATATTAAAGTATTTTTTTCTACTACAATCGATGAGAAAATGTGTTTTATGAGAGAAATAATTTTTAAAATTAATGCATAATTTTAAATTAATAATTAAAAAAAACAAATTACTGGTGTATATTTTATATAGACATCAAGTTCAGTTGTTATGAATGTGAGAATTGGCGTCACCGGTTTTTATCTAGAAAATTTTATGTATGCATTTTAAGTTATTTGTCATAAGTTAACATTAGAATAAATATAGATCGATTAGTCGTGGCATCTGCCTGTATACGAATTCCCTTCCAGATATTTCTATATGACTTAAGTTTTTGTTAAGCTTAGACTAAGTTGTTTTTTTTCTACAAGTTTTAAATTGATAGTATTGTTTTCTGTAATTCTTACGTAGTTGAATAACAAATGAAAAAACCGGTCAATTACGATCATAGATACCCATATAACCTAATTTTGGTTGTAAGACTCGCGTTTAGTTTTGTTTGATCATATTGTATATTTTTTTTTCCAAATATATTGGGTGGCTCGAATGCACCCCAGTGCACGTTTCTGTTAGTACAAGGAAAATTAATAAGAGGCAAGAGGTGAATTTATCGATGAAATTACTTCTACGAAATTACGTCTATAGAAGGAACATATTATGAAAATTTCAGCAAAATTACGGTGAAAAACTTTTCTCACTAAGAGATATGTGTCTTAATGTTCGTAGAAAAAGTGATGTGTTTAATAAACATTTGATGTTAGTAGATAAACTTTTAAGAAAGTTTGTGAAAAACAGTGAAAGTAGTTACGTTTTCTGATTATAGGCGACACTCAATGTGATCCAAATATATGTAATTCGACACAGCTATTTCATGCATAACTATTTGAATTTCCAATTTTAATTAGTACAAAATAAGTCGAATCACTGACATTGAAAAATATAAGTATTTTCTCATGCACATATGATTGTCAAGATATGTAAAAATAAGTATTATTGTCAGAATATTTGAGGAGCCTCCATCTCCATCCATTTGAACACCATCTCAAAAATTTTGTTTCTAATTTAACACTAAATATTTTTGGTAATCGGTGATAAGACTGATCAATAAGCTTAATCATATCAAGCCATTGATCATTAAAAAGTTATGATTAGTGTAACAACTTTTTCCTGTACAAAAATTCTGAAAAGTGGGTCGTTTTCTTTTTCCGAGTTCAAGTTTTAGGTATTCCGACCTCAAATTGATTCGATATCCGATTTTTGTTTTTGTTAGTAAGATCATTCAACAACAAATGTAAATACCATTTTGTCCGCCACATTATTTAACCATATGCCCATTATCCGACAATCTGGAAATTGTGAAAAAACCAATTTTAATGTTATCGGACAAATATTCCGTTTTGTCTCATGCTAGCGAAAATCGCGTTTGCATCTGTTTTTAAATGATCTTCCGTAACTATAACAAAAAAACACATGTCCGTCAATTTCAAGCCTGTGGGGGGAAACAAAAATTTTACAGGCTCCGATAATGAAAACGTCTAAATTTTCAGAATTTTCGTAAAAAAGTTGTTTCACTAATAAAGCCAAATACAAATTTTTAGAAGTATAATTATCAATGACTTAATATGATGAGGGGCAACAAAGAAATAATGGAAATTTTTGCATGTAAAAATAATAACTTACTGAGCTCAAAAATAAAAACGCGATAATGAATAAACCTGTTGTCGAAATATTTATATTTAGGCTACATTCTGGGTCGGCAAGTGGTGTATTTTGCTGAAATTTTCCAAATCGATTTCCAAAAA
This sequence comes from Chrysopa pallens, assembly GCA_020423425.1. Lineage (NCBI taxonomy): Eukaryota > Metazoa > Arthropoda > Insecta > Neuroptera > Chrysopidae > Chrysopa > Chrysopa pallens. The sequence goes on from CM035591.1 coordinate 138,295,327, forward strand.
CAAGATAAATAATGTGCACGGCACGGCGAACGTCAACTCAAATATTTGTGTCAAAATATTACTGCCTAAAAATATTTTATGTTACTTATATGCAATATTTATCAGATACATGATGTCTATATAAAGTATGATAAAAATTATTATTAATATTTAAAAAGAAAAAAAACAAACAAAAAATGTGTGACGACAAAAAAAAACATAATTTGTAAAAACCGTTATCTCATAATATGTGTGATGAAGGATTTATTGTTGTTAATTATATAATTCTTATTAATATCTCCAAAAATATTATTATCTAAAAAAAAAAGTAACATTTTAATTGTATTTATTAATTTGTATAAACTATAAATATTTAAAAATATATTATATTAAAGAAAAAAAAAATTTTGCGAGATTTTTATTTATTTATAATTTTATTGATAAGATGCTTCATATTTTTATTTTGAAAGAATGTTGTGTATTGACTTTTTTTTTCGTTTTAAAATAATTTTTTTGTTTATAAAAACAGTAAATTTTTTATGCATTTTTTTTTAACCTTTTGATTTTGAATTTTCTATTTAATTGTTTTACCTGATTGATCTGAGTGCAGTCAAATTCTAGGTAAGTGAAAGGAATTTTCCGAATCTGTCATTCTTACCCTTAAAAATCGCTATGTGAGAAAGTCATGTTTCCCTATTAGATCTCTATAACTGAAAATGCTAATTGTACGTATATATTAAATACAAGCGACAAGATACAGAAATAAATTATATACGTATAAGGGGTGTGCAGGATCGTTAAAAATAAAGATAAGGGGATACGAATACGGATAATAAGTGTCAAGATCTACGGAAACAGTTACGGATCTTAACTTTTCTACTCAACTGGCGTTGGCGTGATTTTGAAGTTAGTTACTTATGATCAGATAGTAAGTTATGAACTTCCTGACTCTAACAAAGGTTGATATATTAACTAATAAACTCAAATACTTAATGAAAATAATGTAAAAGATCCGCCAATAAAGAAACGGATACGGACACAGGTCTTTTTTTTTCTTCGGGCATCCAAGGATACGGATACCCGGCATATCCCTAATACGTATATAGATACAAAAATAAACTATATACGTATTTTTATTTATTTTTTTATTGAATTATATTATTTTGATGTTGAATCTCAAATAAAATTTTATAATCAGTTTCAAGAGTATTTTTTTGTAAAATATCTTAAAGGAAGAATTCCGAATCGACTCAAATGTTGTTTGTGAGATCAAATCCAATATATTCTATGATCAAGTCTAATCTGAATCAGAATGTTTTATAAATTTTGATCACGGGCATGCAAACGGGTCATGTACAATCAATATATGCTACCGACTACTGATTCATACGTATTATTACACCCACATTTTTATACACACAGGTAACATGTTCCGGCATGTTTATTATAAAAAGAGTAGGGTAGATATGTGATATTAAATTTAGTCATTGAAATTGAAGTATATTAACGAATGAATACCGCGCTTTCGAATGTAATAAAGAATCTTACGTCACCGACCCATTAAGATAGAAAATCGACTTAGAAAGTACGATTCATTGTGTGCTAATTTTGCCGGAAATGGCATTTTGCCCGCATGTGTGTTAACTTCCGGTTGGCGCTTTCAAGCGACATCTTTATTTGGAAGATGCATAATCTAAATTTATGTTCAAGAAAGATTTCGAAATGTGTAGAATCAGCCTTAGTTGATAGAAATAGACACATGCTAGCGGGAAATTGGGGCTGATTGACGCTAGACACTATTATTTTGGTATAAATTTAGATCATGCATCTTATAAGTAAAGGTGGCTCTCTCAAGCACCAACCGGAAGTTCCATGCATTTGGACAAAATTGAACAAGTTTAGAATAGACGACCTTCAAGTGTATAATAATGCCACGCAAAGACCAAAAATTGTTCATGCATCTGATCCATAAGACTTTCCAACGGCATATTTATGATGTAAATGTATTATTTGTTATTTTATGTGTACTAAAACTGTTTCGGTACATTCTCAGCTTTTAAATAACGTATAAAATTATGGTGCCCGATCCCTCGAACAGCTAATGTCTTACGACCATCACTCCCTAAATTGAGCTTTAACAGCATTGGAGGCACGACCACTAAGTTTGAAGACCACCCATCTTTGGGGTCATTTTCGAGACATGCGTGAAATAAACCTGAAAATAACACTAATAAAGCGCTACGCCCCAACTAATAAAAAGTCCTATTCAATCCTATAGAAATTAAATAGGAATGAATAAGAAATCAATAGGATTGAACAAGAAATTCCATTTCCTATTCTGGTACTATCAATTTTACCAAAAGCTTCGTGGTACAACTAGAGGTAATACGAAGACAAAATACCAAGTTTGGTTAATTCAGGATAAAGAAGCATTCGATATGACATGGTTGTCACATACAAACACACGCACACAAACCCACACACACTACAAACACAGACGGAACTCAAACTCACTTTATTGGATTCAGGATTACATATTATTAGTAGTAGAAATCGAGTTTTGCCCGGAAAAAAAATAGTTATCGATGCATGTGTATTTTAGTCCATCTCGTCTAACATATATTAGATACTTTTTGTTTGATTGATAATAAATGTTTTATTACGTCTGAATTTTAGCAGATTAATAAAAATTTTGCGAGTCCAAAATTTTTTAAAAAACAATTGAATGTGGAAACTATATTATCATAATTAATAAAATAATCAATTATTTTGTTATCGCGTTATCATTAATGTTAAATAATTTATTTGATTACCTCCATATAACATAATTGTGTAAAATAGAAATTATTTTTTTAAAATTAGTATGATAACTTTGTTCAAGTGTTTGAGTGAAATTAGTTGGGAGTACTATTTTACGGTAGTAGACTTGATCGAATTAGGTTCTTAACTTTTTATGCTGCAACTTTCGAACGCGTTGTTCGATTTATATGAAATTCGGTACAAATGTTTATCAAATTTGCTGTATAATTTTTGAGAAAACTCCACCCCCATTTGGGAAAAATGCTTAAATACACCAAACTTTGGCTATAGATCTTTGAAAGATGGGCGTTTTAGGAATCGATATGAAATGAAAATACATAATTAGGAGTAATAGGAAAACCAGAATTATTTTTGTATCCCCTTCTTTCGTTTTTTGGGAAAATCTCTAAAAATACAAACTTTGTTTTTACACAAGTTAGGAAGACACGGTTTTTTACAATTAATAAGTAGATTGTTTTTCGCCCTAAGAAAATTTGTATCTTCAATTTAAATAAATAAAACATTTTTTGGACATTAAATCCTTTTTTTTTTTAAATTATTTTTGTACATAGAGATCAAATGAGTGTTTTACACCAGATTTTTTTTATAAAATACTAAATAATTTTAAGCTTTCAATAAATTTGTACTGAAAATAAATATATTTTTTTTTAAATAATTGAAAAACCAGGTAAACATTTATTATTTATATAGTGTTTGTAAAGAATTGGTTATATAACAATCTTGTTTTTTTGTGATTTTGTGTCAATACACACATTTTTTTGTAAACTTAAAAACATATTTTTGCAACACTTTTGCATTTAATTGTATTTTAGTTACCAAACTGTTTGTACAGTGATTAGGGGAATCCCTTATAATATTATAATCAATTGTGGCATTTTTATAATGGTAAGTTGAATATTTTCTTAATCTTATCGAAATTGTTTATTATTATTATTTTTTTTTTGTGATTAAATGAAAAATTTTATTTATAAGGTGAAAGATAATAATAATACAAGCGGAACTAATGTAAAAAAAATTAACCATAAAAATACATGGCATAATAGTCGCTATCCACATCCGAATAAACCTTCTCCAACTAATAAATTACAAACAAATATTGATAATTGTACGGAACTTTTAAAAAAAGTAAAAATGAATAACAATCAAAATCAAAATAAAAAACCATATAGTAAATTAAATCGAAGTAAAAATGAAGGACAAACAAAGACAGCTGATAATAATTATACTAGCAATAATCAAACGAAAAAACTTAAACAAAAATCATATGAAAATAGTACATATTCAACACAAAATATCCATCCACAAATCAATGTGATACGACACATTATGATGCAAGAGAAAATCTGGCCGTATACATATTGTAAAATGCCATCGATCAATTTTATTCTACCGCATTTATTGAATACCGTTGTGTATGTTGTTTATCCCGGTTACGGTATCCAAAGATCATCGAATACACAAAATATGTACCAACAAGAAGTACCAATCAAACCAACGGAAAATAATAAACAATTAAAAAATTTATCGTGTTTTAATTGTGGTGCGTCCGGACATATTGGTAATGATTGTATTGAACCATCAATGGAAGAACTATTGTTACATGATACATATCGTTTGAATTATTTATCGCCCAGTGATGTTTATTTTCATAATTCAACGTCGACATCATCGACCTCTTCAAGTTCTGAAATATTAGATAAAATTTGATTGCTTTGTTTGATTGATATTTTTATTGTTTTGTTTTTAAATATTTTGGATTTTGTGATCTCTATTTATTGAATATATTTTAATTTTTGTGATAAGTTTAGTTTATATTAATTGATAAATATTGTTTTTTTTTTTTTGTACTCTCATGTTTAAAATTTGTCATATTTTTGTATCTTTTCGTATTACAATAAAATCATAATTTAATTTTACGAATTTCAAACAAACGATAAATTCCTTTCTTTTTTTTTTCAATTTCAGAAAACCATCAAATAGATAAGATAGGAATTTCATATCAATACAAGAAATGAACAAACATCGTCATTATTGATGTTTTTGTTGGATCAAGAGCTTATTGAGTGTATCCTGAGGTAATATTTACTATCAGATCAGAATAACAGATGTAAGTCTTAACATGTATTTTATATTAGACCCTGCACACGGTAAGATTTCAGGGTATATAAGACCTCAGAATTTCTTATAAGAATATCTTACAATGTTATCTGAAGTGGGGCCATCTGTTAAAAAAGTAATTAATAAATTTAAAATATTTGAAAGTTCATTGTGGTTCGTTGTACATATCCGATGACATCCGATAATATGCGCTTGCTTAAGATTTTTGTCAGATGTATGATCAGATTTTCTTATAAGACTGTCCGATGGAGTACATTGATCATCTGATTTTCTGCTCTAGCATTCTATTAGTGAAGAATTTAAAATCGGTTGAGTGGCTTACGCGTAAAAGCGTAACAAACAAACTCACAATCTCATTCATAATATTAGAATATTCTTATTTATTATAGAAATGTTTATATGATAATATTAACACTAATGTATTGAAAGTTGCATATATTTAAATAATCTTGCATCGAATATGACCATTATGTCATATGATTATGATAAAATAAATTAAAACAAGTGAAGATAACTAACAGAGTTAATTGCTTATATACTCGACATATTATTTAATTTTATTGTTTGAACTATTTTTATTTAGCATTCATAAAATACTATAAATATCCAGTGTATACAGTTATATATGTATACATGTATAATAATATGTATTGTTATTACCTATATGTGTTTATTAGCCAAATTTGAGCTAAAATTGTTGAGAAAAAACGTTTCGAACAAAATTTTGTTTAATACAAAAACTTTTTTTGTATTTGAACTTTTCTTCTATCTTTTATAGTTTAATAGTTTGGTCAAGAATCCATTGCATCCAATGGATCGATTTGGCTTATTCACGAACTTAAACTCATTTTTTTTTGTTTAAAATTTGTCACCAAAATTTCGGCTCACTATCTCTTTTTGTTTTTGAATTATTGTGAGAACGGACGGACGGGAGACAATTGGAAATGAACTAATTAGGTGTTTCTATGAACACCTACACCAAAATTTTATTTATGCGGTCAATATTAGATAGCATTACAAACCTTACACTAAAATTAATATGCCCTGACATATTATGTATGTTGAGTTATAAAATTCTTATTGATTTTAGACTATCTTTGATATAGTTTTCTCTAAACAATTTGGAGATACAAATATGTTTATAGAATATATTCTATTAAATATAACCATGGCAACAAAACATAGAGTTTACTTGACAACCAGTTTACATTTTACAAACTCGGCATAAAATTACAACAACAATAAGATAATTTTCGTTTATTTATTAACCCAAAAAAATATTATAAAATGCAACATTCACCAGATTTTTCGAATGATATTGGATTAATACAAAATTTGTTCAAAGATTGTCGTCGATTAAATGGTGAATTGGAAGATTCTAGCGATGAAGAAGCCGTTGAGGTGAAGACTTCTGTTACTCCAGGAAGTATAGGTAGGGTAATAATAGCTTAAGAATGAAGGCAAATCTAGATTTAAAGTTTTATTAATGTGTGAAAATTGGCTACTTTATAGCTGGGTGTTGGTAGTTTAATAATAGGGATCTACTTAGAGTTCTGGAAATGAAATTCGATTTACAAGTTGATAATAAAAAATTTGTCAAATAAATCAATGGTTGCGTGTACGTTATGTACGCGCGCCAGAAGTTATAGTTCTTTGGCATCATTAAAAAACAATTTTTAATTGTATGCAAATAATTAATTAAAATAAAATAATAAAAGGACTGGAGAACTTTCTAAAACACGTGTTGTGAATGTAGAAACTAGAAACATATGGATAAATATTATAAATATGAAAACAGTGATCAGAAGTGACTAATAGAGCTTCTATTTCTATTTTGTTGGTAGCTTTTTTTCGAAAATTAATGAGCGGTTTTACGGACAGCATCAACCTGTGAATTTAGTATGACGGTGATGCGCGCACATCTTAAAATTCCACTCCCATCATTTTTTCATAACGCGTTTAAAGAAGTTTAACTCCAAAAATTAATTTTTGCCTCAAATTTCAATGTTCTTTTATTATAGCCAAGCTGATTCTCAATGCCCAATATTATTACTTAAATTTGCCAAAATTCAGGGGGCCTTAATTTTCCTGTATTTAAATATCTCTGTGCATAAGTATACTTATAATATTAAGTTTTTAGACTAATATTAAATAATTTTTGTAGGCAAACAAAAAAAAGCAAAAGAATCTGTATATAAACCTATTGAACGAGAAAAATTGACTGAAGAGGAATTTATGAAAACACAAGAATCTTTATTGGAAGCATCACGCGCAGAAGCACAGTACGAAATTGTTTATAGGCAAGCCGTTGGAGCTGAAGATATATTTTTACAGGTAACAAGACTGATCGAGTTCTAGACAAATTAAAAAATTCATATTTTGATACCTATCAAACACCCAGAAGTAGTGAAAAAGGAAACTGCATAGTTGTAGCCAGGGGTAAGGAAAAAATGAAGAATACCAATTTTCGGGTTTCCGCCTATTTTCCGAATTTTTCAATGGTGGTTTAATCACAAATTGACTTTAATTTCTAAAAAAAAATGTCGATAACTCGAAAAATAAATGAAAACTCGAAAATTGGCATTCTTTATTTTCGTCTTATTTTGGCTATTAAAATTAATAGTCAAATCGACGCGCCACGGATATCGTAATCTCCCCGATAAGGGCGTCGGGAGAAGAAGAGGGTCCAGAGAGAACTGCGTTTCCTTAGAGGCACTGCCGATTATAGTAACTATTATTTAGGAATTATCCTAACAAAATTTTGAGTATTGGATTTCTTTGTTTGCAACTTTCTTATTGTCTTTTGAAAAATCGAGTAAATCAGAAAATTTTTTGTTCCTGAATTTATATATTTCGGAACGTCTTCATTCAAAATTATCTCGCAAATTACTCATTCAAGACTCAAATTACAAAAAATTGTTGTTCGTTGTTTGATAAATTCCAAATGTGTGTGCCGAACTCTTGACTACATATGTTGATGATAATTTTGAATTTTTGTTTCTTTCAAAGATGGGCGGACGAACTCCAGCGACTGCAAGCTGTGAAGATATGATTATGACGATACATTTACCAGGAGAACAGCGTACTGCTGTTGATTTAAATGTAAATCATACGAATATTTCATTAACATCACCCAAATATAAATTACAAATGCCATTGCCACATCCAATTGATCCGCAACGTAGTTCAGCAAAATGGGATCCAGATACTGAACAATTAACATTAACACTTCGAATGAACCGGGAATTTGATTTTATTAATTTTTAGATAATGTATTATTTTTTTTTGAGCGATCGAACAATCATTAATCATATTAAATATAATTAAAAAATATTTGTGAAATTTTAATTTAAAACAAATAAAATAAAAAAAAATTAAAGCTTATTAACAGTGTTAATTTATTCTGCTAACTTCGCTAAGCTAACTTCGTATCACTGTCAGATATTATTATGAACACAAGCGAATTGTTTCATTTTTTGTGCCATTTTTAACAGCCTTTATTATTGCATTAACACATTAGGCGTGTTTGGCCGAAGTAAGATATTTGCTTGGATCAGTAAATTTAGTATTGTATACTTTCAAAATATTGTAGGCCTGTATTTCTGGACACAATAATTTTTAAATACTAACGCAGTAAAGCATGGCTTCATATACGACTCAGTTTTGCTTATTGTTCATGTAATAAAAACGGTCAGGAACAGATCTGGCATTGTTCAGATACACAAGCACTTAATATAATGATTTTAGACGTAAAAATTACTTGATAGTGAAAAACTGGTGTGTATAATTACGTATTTTGTATAAACATATAAATATAAAAATGTTATATTCAGCCAATAAGTCTGTCCTGGCCGAAAAGCGCTATAGTCAGTTTGTAAGATTTTAATTTTTTTTATGATGACCGGCTTACTAAGTTTAGTAAGTACTTACTTCGGCCAAACACGCCTATTATATCCGTTTTCAGGAAGTAGATATGACATAAAATGGCTTTCTAGTAGTAACATAATTTGGTTGAATAGTTTTGTTGTGAAATCGTAACAAACTCACATTCGCATTTATCATAGAAAAAAGACTAAAAATGATTTATAAAAGTGTTGCATCGAATAGAATTTTTATGTTTAATTATTACGTTAGGTTTTTTAATTTTAGTTAAATTGTTTTCATATATTACTATTACGAACACAAGCCAATTGTTTCATTTGTGTCCGATTGTCAGATTCTACATTTTGGATATTTTTTATTGTATTGGCATATTATATCCATTTTACAGAAGTAGAAATAGCATTTCAATCTGTGTAGATAAAACGTCAATTCCCGATTTATTTAAATTTGAAAGATGAAAAAATATCGAAAAAAAGTTGTGTATTTGATCAACTCATTTCTTCATGAATCTATAGGACCCAAATAACGTTTCACTCATTTACGAACTTAAATTAATATTTTAAATCAGGAATCCGCCATCAAAATTTCAATTCGCTATCTCTTCGTTTTTAAGTTATCTTGATGACGAGTATACAGATAGACTGGCGAAAATGAACTAATTAAGGTTACTCTATGAATACAGTATACTCCAGGTTTTATAGTACCCTAAATATTTTTTAGCGTTACAAACTTAACACTAGATTAAATTTGATATCCCCAAATCGAGTATACATGTCGGATAAATCGAGTATATTATATATTATTTATATTCCTTTTTTTTCAAAAAATGCAAAAATTTAAGTTTACGATTTTAGTTTCAGTTTAGCATCTGCACTATCTGTTTTTTCAATTATTTCTAAAAAGCATTTATTTCTAAAAAAAAATTTTGATGGGCATGGTCGTTATCGTTAATTTTTTCAGTCTATCAACCTCATTGTTGATGTAAGTAGTTTAGAGCACTTTAACTAGATGGCAATAAAATGTTCATGCTTTGGAGACATAAAAATGTATGATATCGTCAAAGAAGAATTCTACTAACGACTTTCCATTTCAAGTATGTTAAAATACGTTATTTGTTTTTATACGAACATTGAAATCTTGTAAACATTTCGAGACATCGATCTATGTATAGCGTTATTTCAGAAACTACTAAATTCAATTCGAGTGAAAATTTTTTGTGATTTTCTCAGTACATTATAAGATAATTTCCATCCTCCAAAAATATAAAAATCATGTCTTCTTATTTTAATTTTAATTTAAAGTAGCCCAACAATTTTTTCAAGTGAATTAAAATACAGAAATTGAGTTCAACTTAGAGTGTTTTGCAGACTGCAAAAAAATCGCGTATAACTAATTTCCATATATTTTATTAAAGAGAACTCTAGGATTTTTCTAATAAATTTCGATTTTTTGCATCAATTTCCTAGATCAAATTATTTTGTATTTTTATAAATATTTATTTCGACTACAAATCATTATCAGTATGAATTAGCTAGTTGTAATGATTCTCTGACGAGATGTTACTCGTTGCTAATTTGGTCTGTAGACCGTGAGGAGAGTAACATCTTCTCAGAGAATCATTACCACTAGCTAATTCATACTGATGATGACTACTTTGTAGTCGAAATACGTATTTATAAAAATACAAAATATTTTGATCTAGGAAGTTAGGGCAAAAAATCGAAATTTATAGTTTTCTTATTTCCCCTGATATTTTCACATCTATTGCAAAAAACTCGTAACTTCTAGCTTGTACATAAAAAAGTGTACATTTTTTGGCTAATAATGAAAAATTTCAGTCTATTTTCACAGGTTTTATTATTCTGGCATATTTAGAAAAGAGATATTTTTGATGATTTTGGAATTTTTTCAATATCAACAGTAAATTTTCTAATTATGATTAACAATTCTACCCGATTTCATCAAAATCGAATAACACGTTCGAATTTTACAGCGAAACACACATACATACATAGATAGATGTAGACAAAACAAAATTGAGAGTTCAATTGGATAGATTAAATAAAAGTACCAATGGAAATTCGGTCAATATACGCAGCTACTGAGTGACAATAATTTTTATATTTATTTTTTTTATATCTGTGTGACTTGAACAAATTGTAATTATGAAAGGTAACGTTTAAAGCTAGTTTCTTCTGGTTGATATCATTATATTACTTAAAATGAAATACTTTAATATTACTTTACGGTATAACGTTATTTTTACGTTTACAAGTTTTGTGTTGTGATGCATTTTCATAACTTTATGGTGGATATATTTAATTGTAAATATGTAATTTAAAAACTTTTTTATTAGTTTCTAAAATAATAAAAAAGTACTCTGTTTTAGAAAAGAGTTTTTATATATATATAACAACATTTCTATATAATGCTGAGAGAATATAAAGCGAAACAAATCTTTCATTTTTTAATATTTTTATATTCTGCTTTTTATCAAAAATATGCAAAGAAAAAGACTTAACTGGTTATGTGTAAAATATAATAATATTCATAGAATTACAAAATTAGTATAGTTAACAAGATCAACACGTCAGAGTTGAGTGCTCCGAAGCGTTAATCTTTCATTAAGATCGATTTTTATATAAGTTAAATTTTTCAGAATTGAATAAAAAAATAATTGGTGTGTGTACGTTATGTACGCGCGTCAGAAGTTATACTTCTTTGGCATTATTAAAAAAACAATTTTTAATTGCATGCAACGAATTAATTAAAATAAAATGATAAAAGGACTGGAGAAGAATAGTCAACACAGTCAATAAAGCTTAGTTTGAATTTCAGAGCAAAATAAAAGCAAACTTGCTTTTATTGTGACAAAATGAAAATACCACTGATAAAAGAGATATGTATTTGTAGTCATAGTTGTTTTTCCTATAGTCACAATGTATTATGCATGTCAACAACATATCTATGTTATATTATAATTTGTACCATTCTTGCACCCATAATTAATACTCCTGGGTACAAAATAATTTTTTTAATGTTTTATATTGATAATAGATATGGTGTTGTCTTACAATACATATAAAATACACGTTTTTATGTAAAAATTTAAATGTTTTATTTATTTATTTAATTAAAAAAACTTATTTTGTATAGTAAAGAAAAAGAGAATAATAATTGGAAAATAAATGAACAAAGGTAATTTATAAAATGCACTATTATTTATTTTTATAAGCTTTTCAATTTGAAATAATAAAATTCGTTGATAAATGCCAGATAACAATTTAAAATTATCTGTTTTTTACCGTCAATATATTCATTAATTATTTAGTTCTCAAAAAAATCTTTAATCTATTTGAGTCCACTGTATCTTTTATTCAGATTATCGGATGAACTAGCTTATGTCTGTGGAAAATACCGTTTTCATCCGATCACCAAAGTTAAGCAACATAAGATATAGTTGGTACGTGGATGGGAGACCGCCTGACAATACTGTATGCATTGAGTTATATTATTTTTTAATTTAAATAAGAACTTTTGTGTCTTATTTTATTCAATACCTTATAAAAGAATCCCCAAATGCACTATCTGAATAAATCCTACAGGATAAAATAATCAAAACAAGTTTGAAATTCAGAACATTTAGCAGGTCTCGTGATAATTCGTGTGAATGAAATTTGAAATGCTCAAAAAAATTTCTTAAATAAATTCACCAAATTGATTTGATAAGTTTATCATACACCATTCAAATATACATTTTCGCAGAAAACTGTATCTTGTCTAGGTAATCATACGAACTACGCTTATGTGATGGAAAATACAGTTTTCATCCGATCACCAAAGTAAAGCAACATCAGATATAGTTAGTACATGGATGGGTTTAATTGACAATACTGTATGTAATATTATTTAATAAATTCGTATATTTTTTTGTTGTTGAGTCTATAATTATTTCATTAAAAACAATACAAACAAAAAACTTGGGCAACATTGATTAATAAATATATATACAATGTCTTAAAAGAACTTTGTTTGATGACGGAACTTTATTCAGAACATTCAGCAGTTTTAACTCGTGATAAGTTTTTCGTAATCATTCCTGTGAATGATTTATACTTTTTGAAAATATTTTAATTATAATTTATAGTATCTTTATTTTGTTATTTTTCATTTTATAATTTTTTTTTTTTGAAAAATACATTTGTTATAGAGCTTAATGGTTCTTAAAAATAATTATTTATTATTATTGTTATTTATTATTTGCATGAGAAATAATTTTAGAAATTTCATATAAATCGAGAATCCGACACAAGTGAAATTAAGCGTATGTGAGGTGGCTTGCTGTGCCATCAAAATATGAAATGTATTTAAAATTGGGTTTAATTGTACGTTTAATATTATTTAATAAATTCGTATATTTTTTTGTTGTTGAGTCTATAATTATTTCATTAAAAACAATACAAACAAAAAACTTGGGCAACATAGTAAGAATTGTTCATGAATATCCATGACAACAATCATTAATATTTTATATCATTATGTTTACAAAAATCTATATAATAAAAATGAATTGCTGTTCGATAAAATTCGTTAAAAGTCTCGTTAAAATCCGAGAACGGCAGGACCGATTTAGCTAATTTTGGTCTTGAAATATTTGTGGAAGTTCAGGGAAGGTTTAAATGGTCAGAAACATAAATAATAAGTAACGAAAAATACTATAAACGATAATTTAATTTTCGAATACAAAATGTTCCTAGCTGTGAAACAATTTTTTTTTTCTCACATGTTACAAATCGTATTAGCATAGAAATCAAAATCTAAATTTGAAATTCAAAATAAACTTCTTTATCTCTTCTCACTAGCAGTATGTTGAACTGTCAACTGTATAAAGTATGCATATCGACTTGTTCGAGCGGCAGCAGAACAGACTAAATTGATAGGATTCATCAAAAAGATGCCTTAGGCATCATGGATGATAGCAATATCCTTTATGGAATTGGCATCGATGATACAATTTGAGGTAATTCGATTACGAACGTTTTTGTTTATTCCAAATTTTTTAGAGTTCAAAACTTTATAGCGATTTTCCCACAACTCACGTTTTCAATGTCGATGTCCCGAAGAAGATTAATATCTTAATTAAGAACCAATTAGTCCAATAAAATGATTTAAGAATTTTTACAAAAATCTATATAAAAAATGAATTGCTGTTTGTAAGTCAAGCTAAATCTCGAGAACGGATTTAGCTAATTTTGGTCTTGAATTATTTGTGAAAGTTCAGGGAAGGTTTAAACAGAAACATAAATAATAAGTAACGAAAAATACTATAAACGACAATTAATTTTCAGTTTTAATAAATAGATTTTAACTGTGTCGTCAAAAAAAATTCACGAGAATATGCGCCCCTTTTTTTGAACGATTTAACCCAATAAATAATTTTGAATATATTGTAGAATATTTTTTTATTGAATAATATTAAAAGCTTCTGTTTCTTTTTTGTATTCCATGATGAATTCGTAAATAAAAAGTATATCGTTTTATTATATACCTACTATGTTTTAATTCCATTGTCTATAATTTAAATGAAATACTTTAATATTGATTATTACACCAAATAAATAAAAAGATTTTCATGATGTAAATACTACAATTACAAACGGCCACCAAAATTTGGTAGAGTACAGCCAAAGCGTGAAATTCAAAAACCAACTTGATTTTCGGAAATTAAAAAATGGCAGCCGGTTGAATTTATGGATAGCTTTAACCGGCAAACATACTTTTTTTTTTTGGATTTCAAATTATCTGTTAAATAAAACTTTTTTAGAGAAATAAGAAAACTTCATAGAAATCTATAAGATGGCGCAAAATTGAATAACTCATTTTTAATGCTATTTTTAAGCAACTAAACGAATTATTTTGACATTACTTACAGTGAAAATATTGCTCTTTAGAATGTATTTTTCAAAATAAAAATCGGATCGCTTCGAACTGGGGAAATTAATTTTTTTCATGAGTGTATTTTTAATTTATTTATGCGAATTTCTAAAAATTTGTACATATATTTTGGTATCTTTTAACTGTATTTTAAGACTTAGTATTAGTAAAAATTTTATTAAACATCCTCTGATATACGAAATTTTCTCAAGACAATAATAATTTCTTGCAAAAGTTATTGGACTTTAAAAACCAAACAGATTTCGTTATAGTAATGTTAAATCTAGTAATTAATCGAAGGAATAAGCAAATTTTAATTTTCTGCAAGTCATTTTATCGGCTTTTATAGTTTTGTATGATGCTTTTTCTCTTAAAAGATTTTCAGATAATTTGTAAAAACAAAAAAAAGCTCTTTTTCATAACATTAACCTGCCCCGTAATTTTGTTATTTACGAAAATCCAGCCGGTAGTGTTTTTTTAATTTCATGCTTGGGCTGTACTCGCTGTAATTTGAATTAATTTGCTTGGTGTATATAATTGTTAATAAATTGATTATTCATTAATTACGGATTAAAAGAAAAATTATTTCTTAGAAAATTTCAATATAATAAAAAGTTTATTTTGTTTTTATTTTTGTAAATCAAAAATGTTTTTTTGCTTCCCCTTAAATATTGAGTATTAATTATGTAAAATTTTTACATTAATATTCATAAGCTTAATAATTATTGTATGCTGTTCTAAGTACGAAGATAATTAGTATATTGGATTGATCGGTCATGTAACAAACAGGAGTGCATTTATATTGCCTCCCTAGACATTATTGTAAATTTCACCCTGTATGATTTGAATTTATTTATATTTATTAATAGAATTTGAAACATAATTTGTTGTTAATTCACATTTTAATTCTTTTTATAGTTTTTAATTCTTAATTATCGCAATGGTATCAAATATAAACAATGGCTATAAACTTTTGATTTATATGGTTAAATATTATTTTGATTAATATGGTTAAATAGAGGTATCATTATTACGGTCTATGATTATTCGAGTAAATCAAACCACTCTTTTTACCCGAAACAAATAAGAATATGCCAAAGTATATTAATTTTAGTCTAAAGTTTGTAACGCTGGAAAATATTGCTACAAACAAAATTTTGCTGTAGATGTCCATAGAATCACCTAATTAGTCCATTTGTGCATGTCTGTTTGTCACGTAGATAACTAAAAAAAAACGAAAAGAGATAGAAAGTTGAAATTTTGGTGTTGTATTCTAGACATAAAATGTGTATTTAAGTGTGTTAATGAGCAAAATCGGTTCATTTGGTGAAATGGATCCATGATCCAATTTTCAAACAAAAGAAATAAAAGAAGAAAAATTCAAAAACAATATCTGTCTATTTTTGGAAAAAGAACAACTTTTATTTGAAGCATTTGTTCGTAAAATGTTCGGATTCGCCGCAATTTCTGCTCAAATTTATATATATATACTAGTGGACAACACGCGGTTTCGCTCGCGTTGTTCCCACTAATAATAAATAGCCTATATCACCAAGGGATAATGTAGCTTTCCAGCGGTAAAACAATTTTTCAAATCGGTCCAATAGTCTACATAATTTAAGAATTACCTAGAATTACCTAGAATAGCTTTTTTTTAATTTTTGAAGAGCGGATATTGTCGATGTAATACGTTTAAGAACTTTTTTAAATAAATTATGTAAATTATCTGATTATTTAATTGTTACCGTTATTTGATAGTAGCTCACTTTCTCATGTACTTTTTTTACGGAAAATTAAGATTTATGCGTTTCTAGTGACTGGTCTATAAAGTCAATGTATAGTTTTATATAAAAAATATATTATATTATAGCTGGAGAGTAAGCGTACATTCATCGATTCCATGTGGAAAGATGCGACTTTGTTGAGTCTTCAATATTGAAAATTATATTGTTGACAGTTACTCGCCACGATTTCAAATATTTTGCTTGCGCAATTGGTATTTAAACAATAACAGGTATTTAACAGTCGTTTGAGTGAGCCAATGTGAGTCGACTCATTTAAGCGACTGTCAAATAACAACCACACGTCCAAAATGGCTGAAATCTTGATGAATAACTATCTAAAGATGCACAACTACATTCACTAGCTTTTTATTAACGAGTGCTGACATCTCCACTTTAAAGTCGAAACTTTGTCAAACCTCTCTCTCGACTGTGGTGTTATTACTCCTAAACTATAACTATGGAAGTAGTTCTGATTCATTTTTTTTTAAAACAATAATATAAAATAATGGTTATTATTTTTATAACGTTTGTATAGTTATAATTTCTTTAATAATATTATGTAACAAAATACAATTGCGAAAAAGGAAATGGTTATATAAGAAAATGAGTAGACATGGGAATCACTTTTATATCGTTTTATATGTATATATGTATTACTTCTACCATCAATGTTTGTTTAGTATATGTTATTATCGTAAGGGGAGACTGGGGTTGGTTATTTTATGGGTAGATTGTCATCATCCTTTAGATGACAGTAGAAAAGAGAAGTTGTTATTGTATTTGTTATTGTATACATCAAAGTATGAAACTATATTCAATACTTTTAATACAAAATTTTAATGAGAACTCTAGGATTTTTCGAATAAATTTCGATTTTGCCCCAATTTCCTAGATCAAATTATTTTGTATTTCTATAAATACGTATTTCGATAACAAAGTAGTCATCATCAGTATGAATTAGCTAGTAGTAATGATTCTCTTGGTGACGGTCTGCAAACCAAATAACTCGTTGCTAATTTGGTGCAGACCAAATAAGCAACGGGTAACATCTCCTCTGAGAATCATTACAACTAGCTAATTCATACTGATGATGACTACTTTGTAGTCGAAATAGGTATTTATAAAAATAATTAGATCTAGGAAATTGGGGCAAAAAATCGAAATTTATTTTAACAAAACTCGAAAAACAAATTAAAGTTGATTCTAAAATAAAGAAGTTGCATATGCTATAAAACAATATTTTCCATTTCTTGTGGAAAAATAAAGTTTGACATGTCATCATCAGATTTTCCGTTTTGTCTAATCAAGACTTTTTTGAATGTCCAAATTCGACTTATTATTTAAAATTAAAAAAAAGTAGCTCATTTGAAGAGATTAAAAAATTTATAGAACTATTTTAAATGTTTCTCGATGTACAAAAAGCTCGAAGCTACAACGAATGGTAGCCAAAAATTAAGTTTATTGATGGAGGAAAAACTTGATTAGAATATTCTTTTTTTTTAGACTTTTCATTAATAAGTTTCATTACCAGAGCGTGGCAATCATTCCTTCTAGAGAATGGAATTCTAAGCAAAAAGTGCGTCATTGAAACGTATCTCGAAAAGTTAATACTTTCAGAAATATTGGCGATTGAAAATGCCTGCCAAAAATCAACGTTTTTCATCAGTTTATGTCCCATAAATTGAAAAATTTACAGAAAATAAAGAATTTTGCAGGAAATTTAGGTGCAATATTTGTTGGATACAGGTGGTTCAAGATAACTGTCTTTTAAACAATATTAGTAATATTTAACGTCAAATTCAAATACTAAAAATTTTACGTTTTTGAAAAAACAATACCGAACACTTTTTTAAGTCCTTTCAAAACGCTAAGTTACACGGAAATTAACGAAGTTGAAAAGAAATTTACTTGTACCTCCTTTATTTTTCAAATTCTTTACAAAAAATGGTGAATTTACGACGAGATCTTGAATTATAGCTAATTCTTCTACCATTTCCTTGATTTAGGTTCTGACACCATGCTCAAATGCTCAAAGTGGTTGTGGATTCATTTTTTTTTTGAAAATATTGCAATTTGAATACAATATCATTTTTCTAAATTTCCAGACCTTTCTTGATAAAAAAACGGTATCAAAATATGTTGCTGTCTTCAGTTTCTTAAATCTTACAAAATTTAGATTATTATTAATATAGTATCCTATAGGTGATTTATTAAGAGGGGAACAGAAACTACGTCCCTTAAACCTGGAACCTTTGTACTATGTACTGTCCTTTTGACCACTCCAACACTCGAAAGCTAAGTAGTCATATCATTACCACTTCCAATCTAAGTAGTCATAACATTAAGGCTAATAGTGCCGATACTCACTTGGCCACTGAGGCCGAAAATTTGGGCTTCTATATATATATGTGCGTGTCAGGTTTAAAAAGAGATTTTTATCCCAGACCTACCCTATTACTTCTACTAATGTTTATACAGTATGTTCTTCCATCGTACGGTACGTTTTTCAGATGTAAACAATGAGTAGAAATCCCATTTCTTCATTCATTCTATACATTTGCCTTTAGGGTATTCCATCATTGTTGTAGTTAACGAATGTACACACGAATATAACTGTGTTGTATACAGAGAGTATGGTGGGTTCCTATTTTTTTTTTGTGTTCCCTAGACACGGCTTTGTTGGAAAACATTCGTGGTGATAGCATGCTATATAGAGCTGGTGGCTTGTGCTTGCTTTACTTGTAGAATTGCTAAGCCCTTATACATTTCTTTTCTAATGTTAGTATTACGAATTGTTTTCTTAGTAGACAGTCATCATTGAGTCAGTTAGTTCTACATCGCTATTGTAACAAATGAAAAATTTCAATTGTTTACTTTTCCTATTACGTATAAAATAATATATATATGAATTACAACAACATAAAAGTAAATTATTATTATATAATTTTGTTTATGCATTTTAATAATAGATATGCTATGTAAGTTGCCTATGTAAATAAAATCTTGAATTTTAAAATGTTTTTTGAATAAATATAAAAACAAGCTTTAACAAAAGATTTACATGAACGTTTATTATTATTATTATTTAAACTAAAAAGAAAGTTTATTATATTTAAATTGATTGAAAAAGTAGTTTCTTGTTGTACATTGTTTATAGACTTTAAGAAATTATAAATCCGAGAAATCTTGGAATCTCATTTAACTCATTTAAAGCTAACCACGTATTTAAATCCGATATATATATACAGTATATATGAGGGTATGTTTTATTTAGTCTAAAGCTTATAACGAAAATATTGCTAGTAAAGTATTCTTAGAATTAATTAATTATTCTTATTAAGTCTGTATGTCCGTTATCGCGATCACTAAAACACGGAATGAAAGCTGAATTATAAGCAAAATTAGTCAGAATGGATCTATGACTCAAATTGTAACCCATTAGAGGCTGAAGAAAAGTTTAAATACAAAGACTGCTTCTATCTTCAAAAAACAACTTTTGATTGAAACATTTTTTTTCAAAAACTGATTCGTTACAATTAGCATTTGTCCTCAGAAAGTTTTCACTTGATGGCACTACCTCGATGCTGCAAGTGTTTTAAATTACCAATAAGAAGTAATTTTAAAGTACGTACTAGGCAATTAAATTAACTAACTCTTAGTAGAATGTATATTTAAAAGTAAAAATCAGATTACCTCGAACTGGCGAATTTAGTGACATTTCCAGTTCTAGGTGGTCCAAATTCTATTTTGAAATATCCATTCCAATTTTAAAGAATTCTATTTTGACATTAAATATTTTAATTTAATTGCTTTTCATACATTTAAAATTGCTACTAATTGGTAATTTAAAACACTTGTACCCACCCCCAGGTGGTCATCACCTAGAGAATGTTTTTCAAAGCTTTTCGAGCAAAAAGGCCTAATTTAAGTTCAAATTCTACTAATTAACACCTACATGCTTTTAGCACATACATATTTATAACTGAAAAAACTTTTCATGGCTGTGTGGACTATGTGTTTAGAATATTTAATTAATGTTAATAATTATAAATAGTTCAAAAACACAGTTTTTCTTGAATCTAACTCTCTTAACAGCTCTCTATAGGACTACCCGGAGTAACTTTAGTTTCTCGTATTGTAAACATTATAAGCAAAATCACGCTTTATCCTGAAGTTTATAAAAAAAAAAGAAAAAAAAGTGGTTACTATTTTATTGATTTAGGAGGGATATTAGCTGAGATACAGTTGGTTGAAGCTAACTGTCTTTTCGTAACAATGTTATTTAACGCTAAACAACTAAAAATTCTACTAATTGTACGTCCTTAACGTAAAGTTACCAAGCGATTTGGGATTATTTATAATTTATTGTTTACCCAGAAGCCTATAATGTCTAAAGCTATTATTTTCAAAAGAGAATTCTGAATTATACTACCCATAACTGAATGGGTGGTGGTTTAAATCATACGTTTGTCTGAGAAAATACTGGTTGATTTTTAAGAGAATGAAAAGAAAAAATTGAAGAAACTAGCATTGTCTCGACAAGCCTCCAGTGATTCTATTTATCAGACATAAAAAAATGTACGTAAAATAAAACGATTCCTACAAATTAATAGAAAACATGAATATTATACTCTACGAAATTAATATATATTTTTGCGTAGCACATTTGACATAATCATACATATACTGTAAATTTTTTAATTTGTCTGTGGTCCTCTTGACGTTTAATTTATCGTCATGAGCTACGACTTATCATCATAAGTTTTCCAGTTTTTTAAATAAAAAATTTAATTTTCTTACTAAAGAGTGCTCACAGAAAAAAGTGCAACCTTCTTGCAGACGGAGGAGTTATAATATGCAACCTTCTAGCTTAGTTTGTGGCTTGTAAAATTGATAATAACTATTAAAACGAGACTATTACTATTGAAAAGTCTTTATAAAATTTTTCTGAAAATCCACAGTTTTCCATAAATTAAAACAGCTTTTAATCATCAGGGAACAAAGCTAGCGCCATAAATGATTTATTAGAAAGATAACAATAATATGCATTTTTTTTATGCAATTTATGTCACTATTCAAACTTGGGGAAAGTTATTGAGAAATTTGAGGAGAAACAAAGTAATTTATAAAGTATTGGCCTTGGAAAATCCGATAAAATTAAACGAATAATTTGACAGTTATTTTTGGTAGGAAATTTAATCAGTTTTTGAAAAAATTTGTTCTAGCTCTAATCAAACCATAGTTACAGTGTTCCCTTTAGTATAAAAAATGTGATTAACAACGAACAATCGTAAATTTGGATTTTTTTTCTAAACGATCGCAAACGTGTGGCATCGACAATATGTGGCGTCATATGTCTTGTTACTAATTTAGGCTACTAGATTAGTAACTCGACTTCTTAATTAGAGTAATTTCATTTTTATAAATATCAGCCCTAAATAACGTTAATTTCTGTGTGTCGTTCCCTTTGATATTTAGCGGTCTTCCTTATTATTTTTGGTAATAATACTCGGAAAATGTTGAGTAATAGTAGTAGTTTAGATCCCGAATATTCAAAAAAGCCGCCTTAGTAAAATGTTTTCGTGATACAAGTTAAAAATATTATCTATATATTAAAAAAATTGATGATAAGTTGAATGTTTGTGCCTTGTTCTTCTCCATGTCATCAAATTAGAGTGTTTAATATAGCTAAAATAAAAGGCCTTTAGACACTCAGTTTTCTTAGAATAAAATCCTTTTTCTCGATTAGAACTGGAGATATTTACATACAAAACTACCACAACACTTGGAGAAAGAAAAGCCCCATAAGAAATGTTTATTTTATAATTTGGTCTAAGAACACTCAGTGGGTCAATATTATTTGAGCTTCTAAACACTCAAATTGGATGAGATAGTATGTTGAGAGCACAACACACACTCATCACTTTTTATGCGTGATTTTAATGATTAATAGTGTCAGGTCGTTTTTTTTTTAAATGTGTCCAGATGAAGCTGAAATCATTGGATTACATTTAATCTTTTGCCTTTCTCAAGTTCTTATGAACACTCAGTTGCTCAAGATCTTTCAGGTATTAAACTCTGAAATTGGGTGATTAGGAGATTGTTTAGAACACAACTCATCAAATTTTATGTGCGTGATTTGAATGATTCATAGTCTCAGACGATCTCCAAACCGAACTCAGCCGATCACCAAAATTAACAACAGACACTATCAAGACATAGGATATCGTCTAGAATTGATGTACATACCCACTGTAGTCACTATAAAACTTAGTAGTTGAAAAGTGACTTAAAATTAAAAAAAAATCATCAGATCTGCTTGATAAATAAATGCAACAGTTGTTTAGAATTTATGACTAATATTTCAGCTATTATTATCTATAATTAAGCACACAGATCCAGTAGTTCAATTGATTTTGCTATATAATCTAAACATCTACTCATATATTCAGTAAAAAGTTTTTCGTTGTATTTTTCCAGTTCCAATAATGTTTTTGAACTTGTAAAATATAATTATTGTAAAATAAGTTAAAGAACACAAACTCAATAAATACTGTTGTAATATTCTCTTGAGTGTGCACAAGAGCAACATGCACTCAAATAAAATAGAACATGATGTAGCATTATGTAGTATGGTGTCAATGATTTCTTATGGGATACACGCCAATTACATTCAAAACCTTTTTTATTTCAATTCTAAAACAATAAAATAAATAACAAAAATAAAATAATATTATTTATAAATTCTAAACATGAAATTTATAAGATAAGTCTCTTAGTCGAATGGGAAAGTTACTATATTTACTTTCTGTAAATAATCATGTAATAGTATTGTTTTCGGGTTAAATTTTCGATAAAAATATTCTACTGAAAATACACGTTTAGATGTTCATCTAGTCCAAAAAATGGCTCTTAGAAATTGGTCTGTCTGTGTTTCAAATGATCTAAGGACGATAAAATAAGTATTTCGTCGTATGATGTTCGTAGTTTTGTCTTGGAAAAATACATTTTTCATGTATATTGCATGCATTAAAAAATGTAAAAATTAATTTAGTATTATTTCCTGTATTTTAATTGAAATTATTTTTTAAAAACCATTTTAATGTTGTTAAGTTTTATTACAATATATAATAATTTATGTTTTTTAACACTTTTGATGATAATTGCATGTTTATATGAAATTTCTTATAAAGATAATTTATTTCATGTAATCAAACAGACAAGATATGTAAAAAATCACTACAAATCACTCAAATCACTGATATATGAATTGCTCTTATATTATTATTAAATTGTCATTAAAAAATACTTACTTTGTAAAAAAATTTAGAAAAGAAAACTTATATACTAACCAGTACTTCACCTTGGACTCAAGGTATGTGCTAACGATGCGATCGTGCAAAGCACTAGAAAACTGTTTTTATTATATGACTGTGACTGAAGCGACAATTAAATATCAAACAAATTTCTTCATTTGTTTATTGCAATATGTTTGTGATTGAAAAGTGGCGGGGGTATTACTGGCAAATAAAAAATTGAATATAACTAAACTACTTGACTAAACAAATTTACTAAATACTTGACTTAAATGTTGTTGTTCACACAATTCAAGTAACTAAACTACTTGATCAATGTGAACCAAGCTTTATAGCCGATGTGAGTACAGTTGTTTTCGTTTGTATTTTTTAAATTAAGAAATTATTATTGGAATAAGAAATTTTCCAAAAAATATCTCGAATGTTTTATTCAAAGATTATATATATTTTATTATATGCTTATATTCTCTTTTGTTTGATGGGCGTATATAATATATACCATTCTATATAAAGTATGGTGGTGAAGCCATGAAGCTATATAATAATAAGCCTCCTCTAATACATAAATAAAATGTTATATGTTCGTAACGATTCACCTAATATCCGTACATATTTGAATGTGTAAAGTCTTTATCATGAACATTTTTACGATCTCTGTGTAAAATATATTACATGGCTGACTCCTATGTTTGCTTCTAATAACTTAGCTGATAGGAAATCATTATTTTCATCCTGTAAATCGAAGTATGAATTATATAATATCTTTGATTTTTAAGATGTCCACTATTTGTGGGTGTTTTATCATTTAATAATACTCGAACAAATTATTTGATTCCTTTAATCTTTTTTACCAGAATTGTGTATCGAATCGACACCATGATATGTGCAGTTAGATCTGGCAAGTAAAACAATAAATTTGGCAAAATTCTCATTCAACTTTTTTTATAAATGCGTGGCAAAATTCGAACTCCGTAAACAAAGTTGTAGCTGATCAATTTTTTATAATTTATTACAGTTGTAATTGATTATGAAAACTTTTGGCCTGCATGCATTTTTCTGATTATAATAACCGACTTGTTCGGGAAATACATTTTTTGTTTTATTTTTGTCTATTGAAATTTATAGATCCGGAAGTTTCGGGATCAAGATATTTCTGAAAGACTGCGAGCTTTTTTGAAATATTTCAGTCACCAGTAGTCTATGCTTCTTATTGGAGTAATTATTCTAAAATATTCTGTAAGGTTAAAGAAATGAATATTTTAAGGAGAGACTTTTATTTCCTATTTTCATTCACCCTCAGATACTTCGGTAAGAAACAGTCAAAATAAATATACATTTAAAATATTTATGTATAGTTTCTTTGATATCTAATGGCTTCCAACTTCATAAGAAACGAATTGGCATTCATTTTCAAATACTCCAATTAAATCTGGTGTTAATCGGACAGCAAAGCTATCTTCGTTACAACTGTTTGTAGTATAATAAATAGCCATAGTAAATAGTCGAAATAAACGTAGGATTTTTTTGACCCTGGAGCTTGATGAACTATAGCGTTATATCGTTTCGTGACCGCGGCACATATAGGGGATGTGTGGTGAGCACTCCACTCGGCACTCTGCCTGTTTATTTCCACAATCAAAGACCAGGTACGCATTTCTATTGAACGGTGTGATCGTATGCCCAAGATCTACTACATGATAAGACTTGAAAGTAAATTCCGTCGGGTATCGACGCTCGGATTCATTGGCAAGAGCACAGTGTGCTATTGCTGAGGTTCACTACTGAAAATTTGTACTAAACTATAATTTCTTGAGTTTGAAAATTTGAAGCTTCGTTTTTATAAAGTTGAAATGTTTACCAAAAATCAAATAAAAATAAAAATTTGTTTTTAAGCCAACTGGTAATATTTTCGGTAAGTAGACGTATTTTCTGTAGACAAAATATATCTATTATAAGTGTTGTTAAAAATTTTTTAGTTTTCTATAACACAAACTTTTATGTACCTCATTGGCATCTACGAAAAGCAGACAAGAGACCTGGAATTCTTACTACCAGAGTCTTATTACTATTTTAAGTCCTGTGCTCCTATCTTATTAGCAAAATTTGGACAAAATAGAATAAAAATTTCGAGAAAATAATTGGTTTTGCTCGTAAAACTCAAATACACATCGACGTGTATTATGTATACATGAATGTATGGACCAACAAACCATTTTACACGACATAAATGTTGTTATCCATATTATAATGTGAAACTTTTTCTATATGCACATAAATGCTTTGGTCTGTGCATGTGAGGGTGTGTGAGTGTGTGTGGTAAATGTTATATTCGATTCGAATATTTGAACTGTTTAATATTGTAGAAGTTGACTATTCGAGCAGAATCTGGAAGTATTTGAGTGTGCAAAAACAAAAAATAACAAACAAAAATACCGCATTCAGTCACATGGAATTGTGCGATTACGAAAATGGGGCCAGTTAATTAATGTAGTAACATGTGAAGAAAACAACAGTTAATTATTTTGATATACGATGTATGATTGAGAACATGAACTATTTTTAATCATTAGCATTCATAAAATACTTTAAATACTGGATATAGTTATAAATATACACGTATCAATAATATGTATTGTAGTAATATATACGTGTTTTATTAGCTAAGTTTTAGCAAAAATTGTGGCAAATCCAAACATCTCACGAAAATAATGCTTAAAACAAACAATGGCTAACATTTCTTAAAAATGGATAAGCCGATTAATCTCAAATTTAACACGAGCTTCTTAAATATATTTTTTGGTTATTAATCGAAGATTTTTTTTCACCGATAAATATTTTTTTTTATAAACAATTTAAGGCCGAAATTTTGGTCAAAAATCGATTTGCTCGATTGATTACTAGATTTAACATTACTACAACGAAATCTGTTTGGTTTTTTAATTTCAGAGGATCCAGTTCAGAGATATAGTGGTCAACGTAAAACATCTTTTTTGAGAGGAGCTCCCGGAAATCAACTGTAGCTCCTTTCCACATGAATATTTTTACTAATACTAAGTCTTAAAATACAGTTAAAAGATACCATAATATGTGTACAAATTTTTAGATCAATAAATTAAAAAGTTTTCTCAGAAAAAATTCTGGAAAATTCGCTTTTTCGGCCTTCTAACTGTATATAATCCCTTAAGCTAACATGGAGACTAGAAATCCATATTAAAAATTACGAGTGTTGACTTTTTACGATCTTAAATCGCTTATAGCTCAAGGACCTTCATATCCTTTACAAATATATATTGACTACTCTCTATAGATATCTAGTACTATATTACTGTTCCACCGTATTCTCTTCATATAAGTTTATTTGCATGAATGCAAAGTAGATTATTTATCAATGTTCAAAATGTTTCAAATGTTTATTTTAAAAAATAGTGTTGCCAAATATTTATAAAAAAAAAAAAAAATAAACAATGTATATTTTCCTGTTTTCAAATTTTCACTATTTTTACCAGTAGTTATATTTTTATACGCTTGCATATTCTCATGTCTATGATGGAAACTTAAGTAAACAATGAATAGAAAATTAATAATTTTATGTATTGACATAAGGAAAATTTTACATTAAGGTTATATTTAAAAGCCTTATTTTAGTGTTTCAATGAGACACAAATATTGTATAATATTTTATTTATTCTATAGAGTTGTTAGAAACTAATGCACCAAACTATTTCTACAACTTAAATACAAACACAATATCCGTTTGATAAGTGTTACAGAAAATTTCATTGTATCGTTAAAAAAAATATAAGATTTCCTATCTGAAACTACTATTAAAATGTTATTTTGTTTGAAGTTCTAAGGCTGTAAAACGTAACAATTTATTTTCGTACTAAACATTTCAAGAAAATCATGTGCAGAGAATTACCTTACTATAAATAAATTCATTATTAAGCTAAATGTTTTCTTTGATGCGTATAAGCAGTTTTAAGGGGTTATATACAGTTAGAAGGCCGGAAAAAGCGAATTTTCCAGAATTTTTTCTGAGAAAACTTTTAAATTTATAGATCTAAAAATTTGTACACATATTATCATGGTATCCTTTAACTGTATTTTAAAACTTAGTGTTAGTAAAAATATATATTTGGAAAGAAGCTACAGCTGATTTCCGGGAGCTCTCAAAAAAAACGTTTTGCGGTGACCACTATATCTCTGAACTGTATCTTCTGAAATTAAAAATCCAAACAGATTTCGTTAAAGTAATGTTAAATCTAGTAATTAATCGAAGAAATAAGCAAAATAAATTGGCGGATTATAAAAAAAAAATCGATTTTTGAGCAAAATTTCGGCCTTAAATAATTGTTTATATAAAAAAAAAATTATTTATCGTTGAGAAATCTTTGATTAATTACTAAAAAATATATTTAAAAAGCTCGTGTTAAAATTTGTGACTAATCGGTTTAGCCGTTTTTGAGTAATGTTGGTCACCGACTTTGAAAACATCATTTTGAGAAAAACGCGTTGAAAGTTAGAAAAGCACTTTACATACGATAAATATACCTTTTGAAATTTGCGTGTAACTTCGTAAATATTCACCGGAACGATATGAAATTTTCTGTATGTATTCTTTAATATATGTACATTAAGAAAAAAAATCGATTTTTGAAAATTCTAACTGTTTAAAACCCCTTAATTAATGAAAACTGCGTTTTTCTATAAAAAAAAAATGTTTTCACATAATTTATGTTGTTCAAATTGCTTTCCTTGATGGTGCGAACTCAATATATAATTCCAAAAATGGATTTTACAAAACATGAACAATAAAATTGGTGTTCAAAGATCGAATTAGGCTGCGTTAGCAAGATACTCGAGTTAATAGTGCTTGTCAGTTTTAAGTGAATGGTAAACTAAATAATAGGTTGAATATGCCTTTATTTTGGATTGTCTCTGTATTGCGTGTGAAATTACTTATTTGTGTATTATCTGCAGTATGAACAGCCTCTTCGAAAAAAGAAGCAATCTCCTCGATTGGACTACACAAAACTTTCGAAACTAGACGAAAATAATTCCATAAAGTTTCAGGTTGTTTTTTAGAAAGGAAGACATTAGTTTCGAAATACAGTATGCTTTACCAGAAAAGTAGCTTAATCTTGAAATATACTGAAGCTAGTTTCGTTTTTTTTATTTCCTCCAAAATATTTTCTGCGTTTTTAGAGTTCAGTTTTCGTTAATCGCACAATTTCGTTATTGGCCGAACGTCGTTTGTTGCTCACAGAGTGGAAATTGCCCAGTTTATTCTCTCTTGCCCATTTCTTAAAGTACTCGTTTAAATATTTTTTCGTTATATACTCGTTTAAATTATTTAGCAATGGTATACAACAAATATTACATATAAATAAGGTTGAATAGAATCGCACGAAATCGTTGCGTTTTCACAATTTTTCTTACATCAAAGATAATTATATTAAAAAAAAAACTAACCTAGTTACATTTACAGGTATAGTTTGAGGTCGACTTATGATACTTGAAAGTTATAATAGTTGAACTGTTTTATAGTCAGCCATTTGTTGAATAATTTGCAGAATATTTCATTAAAAAAAAAGACAGTACGCGGATTTCGTCATTATGCGACCAGCGGTTAAATACAATCATTTATTTCTTCAATCATTACTTGAGTAAATAATATTATTTCTGGTCTTTTTTTGAAATGTCAACGTATAAATTCCAGATAATTGTTATGTTTTATTCCTACTGTTCACACATAATTAAAAAATCATTTATTACAAATAAATTTTAAAATGATAATAATAAAAAAAATATAACGACAGATGAAATAAATAGATAAAACATTAATAAAAAGTTTAAATTTTAACCAACACCTGTAAAAGAACTACCACGTATATACCGTTAGTAATTTGAAATGTTTTAATGGGAAAAATATTGTGGTTTAAACTTGACAATACAGGATTCTTTGTAATTATTATTTGTTAATAAATAATATATCCTTTAGGAATTCACCCTTTATTGGACAACTGGATACTCGGTATATTAACAGAATATATCATTACTAAACAAGTTTAATAAATACAGTTGATAAAAATTAAGCTGTGTCAGCTCCGACGCACGACTAAACTTTACTTCTTAAGTGATACACACACACGATTGAAGTGAAAGGTACCACAATAGGTTGCACATAAAAAACGTAAAGAGGTCATTCGATCACTGAATTTTATTCTTTATATATTTTTCATACCATCTGACTCATATGAAAATCGATTCTTAAGGAGTAAACTCTAAAAATTAATAATTTACTTTAACTTTTAATAAAAGTATAAAAACACGTTTTTTGATAGATACAATTTTGAAAGTTTCATTGTTAAATTAACTTTACACATGAAGTAATATTATTTGTTTTTAAATTCAAAGAAATAAATAACCACTCCTAGTTATTTTCTGTTTAATATACATTGTTGTCAAATTTACGTATATTAGACTGCAATTAAAATAATTACATACGGTATATATATCTCTACATAGGACAAAAATATCAAATAAATTAAATAGTTATATTAAAACTTTTACGATGTAATTTTAATCGAAGTGTATTTTACGTAATGAGTCGGCACTAATTCGTAAAGTTAGTTGTAGTAACTGAGGTTCCGCTTTAATAGTAATCTATGTACCCTCATATCGAATGTGTATAACGTACACATAAAATAATAGCACATAGATGTCTCTATTGGGATTACTACATATAAAAGTCATTATTGCGCACATTCATAAGATAGTTAGGTACACTTTTTTTATGAACCATTATCTCGAACCTCATAATATGCCTCATACTATGATTATACCCAAAAAACTAATGGTATCATCAAGTTGATTATAATTTTTATAGAATTTTATTATGTATGCGTTTGTAATACTAATTAATTACCAAATGACTTAGACCACATAGTGGTCCGGTGCCAAAAAGCATATTATATCATTGACACATTTTTTGGAGCTTGAAAGATCATTTTAAAGCAAATGCAAAAACTATTTTATCCAACATGTGACAAAACAGAGTATGCTTTTTCCGACAACATCAAAATAGCTATTTTTGCACAATTTTAAGGTTGTCAGTCAAAGGACAGCTAGTTGACTCACGAACTGCTGAACACAATGGATTTTACATTTGTTATTGAATGACGTTACTACTACAAGAACAACAAAATCGTAGAGAATATTACTTTTGTAGAAGAAACAGTTGATACAAAAATTCAGAAGTATATTTTTCAAGGATATGATATGGACACCCAGCCTAACAATTTGTGGAAATAAAGTAGAACCCAAATGTTTTTAGTTGTTTCTCATTCTCATTCTTAAACTTAATCATTATCCGTTTTATAACTCCCTTTCTCTTGATTCGTAGCGTCAACTCATTTTCCTATGATCAATCGAGCTGAAAATTTACAGGCAGAACTGGTTGTGATAAAAATGATAAATTCAATTATCGTTAAAATAAATTAATTATAGTATAATTTTTGATGTTTTTAACTTAAACAAAGAAAGCGACTATGAATCACTTTTTCAACAACTTAGGTCATATAGTGACTACATTGGGGATATTCTATACAACAACAGCAAACATCAAATCCAGGCGGCCACCACCCATCGAAGTACTAACTGTGTATAATGTTGCTTAACTTTGTAGATCGGTTGAGATCAGTAATTACGTTACGTCTGTGTGGGGTCTTATCAATTGTGTTATTATCTCACCTCAAACTTGGCTAAAATATCTATTAAGAATTTTACGTTCAACAATTTCATGTTTTTTAATTGAATTGAATTCAAAATTTTTCGTTTAATTTATTTTTTATGCCAAATGTGTATTTAAATTCTTGTTTATTTAAGATTTACGTTCCCATATTTATTGTTTAATATTTTCACAAAATTAATTTTTGGCACAAGACCATTAAAATTACAAATAACTAATTATGGTCAGTTAATAAAGTTGTTTCAGAATTTCAATTTGACATTTCTGATCAAATTTTGCTATAATTCATAATCATGTTAAAGTAATTCCTTAACATTTGACTCCCAGTTCAAAAATATTAAGTCCGAGTGTACAATTTATCGATGTATAAAATCTATGAATACTATTCGTAAAAAAAAATAAGAAAATCAACATGTCTACATGATTATTATTATTATACTCAAGAAATATAAAATTTGAATGATACATCGAAGAAACCATTTTTTTTTTGTCAAAATATTGTTATGAAAAAAATGCCACTAAACTTTTATGTACGCACAATGAACGAACGAACTATGATGTTTGATACCATGAGGCTATTGTGTGCATATTTAAGAAAAAACGATGACGCTTACGCCACAAAACTTCGGTGTATCAAGCTATTTTCTTGCTTTGAATTTGAAAAATAACATGTAAAAGAGCTTTGAGTGTGAACCTGTAAAAACCCTGTAATTTTAAAAAAATTGTAAATTTAGAAAAGTCGCTCACTTGAAATAATATTTTTTTAAATTTATTCATAAAAAATACACAAATTGAATTGAATTTGAGAAATAACAAGAAAAAGCTAAGAATGTATTTGAATATGAATGTTTGAACTGTTTAAAATTATTAACATAATTAAAATATACTAAATACGTTCATACAGATTAAATATTTATTGTCGATTGTATTCCAATCAAAAAAAGACATCAAACTATATTATGTATGGTATATATATATATATATATATATATATATATATATATATATATATATATATATATATATATATATATATATATATATATAAAACAAAATTTATAATCTTACGTAAAAATGTTCAATTCACGAAAAATACAGTAAAATCGTACAATTTTTATATTCACTGTTATGAAAATCGCTATTATTCAAGAATAAAATCAGATACGAAGACATAAATATTTATATATATATATATATATATATATATATATATATATATATATATATATATATATATATATATATATATATATATTTATGTCTTCGTATCTGATTTTATTCTTGAATAATAGCGATTTTCATAACAGTGAATATAAAAATTGTACGATTTTACTGTATTTTTCGTGAATTTGAACATTTTTTTACGTAAGATTATAAATTTTGATTTTATATATATATATATATATATATATATATATATATATATATACATATATATATATATATATATATATAAATATTTATGTCTTCGTATCTGATTTTATTCTTGAATAATAGCGATTTTCATAACAGTGAATATAAAAATTGTACGATTTTACTGTATTTTTCGTGAATTTGAACATTTTTTTACGTAAGATTATAAATTTCGATTTTTTGCCCCAATGTTCCAGATCAAATTATTTTGTATTTTTATAAATACGTATTTCGACTACAAATTAGTCATCAGTATGAATTAGCTAGTTGTAATGATTCTCTGACGAGTTGTTACTCGTTACTAATTTGGTGATAATTTGCACGGTGAAAACCGACAAAATCGAAATTTATTCGAAAAATCCTAGAGTTCTCATTAATAATTATATAAATAACCTTACTTTATAAAATTCCATCTCGCTATCGTCCTACAAAAGATAAACTAAAATAATAGTACATAGAGGTAAAAAGAAAAAGTTTTTTGCACTCGAAACTCTTGTAAAGATTGTGTTTAACTTGACATTGCCTTTGACATTTTTCTTGACATTCTGTTTATTTTTTCGTACATTTTTTATTTATTTTTTTTTTTTTTGGTTTGTTTATTTTATATTATTATTAACTTTTAACAAACATGAGAAAACGAACTACTCCAGTGTAACTTACTTTTCTTATATTTCCCATGATACTTAACAGTATAATGTATTTTTTTAGTTCATATTGGAATTCGTAATTTTTGTTTTCGTTTTAAAAGTAATTGCAATAGAATAGTCAGTGATGGATTTACGCTAGGGTGGCATAATTCGTAGGGCGGCAAAATTTTGGAAATACCAAATTTCAGAGACGAAAAAAAGTAAAGACAGTTTCCCTTGAAAATGAGTTCAGATTACTTTTTTTAAAGAATTTTCTATAGAATATAAAATAATTCAATTTTTTAATTTCCTTTTCAGCCTAAGAATAAGATGTTAATTGTTTAAAAGATCAATAATAGTCTTTATCGAGTGAGATGTTCTTTATTATTGTTTCATTTCTGAAATTAATCATATGCTTATAAAGCTTTTAAAAAATTACTAATTTCAATTTCTTCGATAATTTATCTGAAATAGATACAAATGAATTGAAAAATTGTGGAACATATAGAAAATTCATAATGAAAACAGTTTTATTTATTTGAACAAGAATTGCTATTGTGGCACTCTAGACAAAACAACGCTTATCAAATTTTTTGGATCCGTTTTACTACGATCAACGTTTGGAACGGAAACTCTAACATTGTCACCAATCACAGCAGCAGGAAATTTTTCACATTTACCAAAACGACATGGTCATTGTGAATTCAATGGACATTTCCTTTATTTGAAATTGTAAATGTTAGTTGAATACACATTACCCAAACGAGGAAGCACATTTACCGGAAAATGTGTACATTTGCCGCAATATCTACTTTTACCGTAACCTATATACAGATATCCAAAAAAAAACATCGTAAACATAGTAAAAATTCATTCCAATAATTGATAAATGGATAGAAATACGATTCAGTACAAAAAACAGTATTAAACAATGAACTTATCATATAGCTGTATCGAATAAAGTATATTCTTAAATTCTCGTGATTATTTAAATTAAAAACTCAACCGCGTTTCTCTGTATAAACTCAAGAAACAACATTTAAAGTTTCGATTTCAGGTATATGGTACCACTTCTTCAATCAATTACTTATCCAATTTACATGATAAATAAATTTCTATCACTTGAAAAATTGTTTCACACGCTCCCTAGCAACGCCTGCGATTAACATTAAGAAAATCAAGACACAAGTATATATGTGTCTTGCTTTTCTTTACATGCATTTATACTAAACCACCTCTCTGTATCAAATTCATTCGATTAATTCACAAATCGATAGAAATACGAGTCGGTACAAATAAAAAAAAACTAATAAACAATAAACTTATTTTAAAACTGTATATCTGCCAAAGCACCCCTCTGTATCTTTAAAAAATTTGTTTACTCGATATCAACTTTTTTGTTTTGTTTTATAAAAAGAACTTTTGTGTATATTAAAATGAAATTATTGGGAAATATTCACAAGAAGTTTTCAAACAACGCAGACATGAAAAACTAAGAAAAACAACTTAAAAAACAATTTATCATCATCCAACACAACAAAGTGAGTAAAAAAAGTGTTGAATATACGAATCGCATAATAAATATGTTATTTATATTGGATTTTTTGTTAAATATAGTAAATGTCTGATGTGTTCCATTCATTCGTTTTTATAATCATTTAAAAGTTTATCATCAAATCATCCTAGAGCAACCGTAAACAAGGTGACATAAAAATTATTTACTTGTTGAGAAAGTGTTGTTTTTAAAACCTATGATGTGAAATTTTTGATGTGTTACATTCGTGGAATCCAAGCTATTTCCCAAAAACCTGTAGAAGAAAATTATGCGCCAGGATAAAATTTCAATCGTTTATTTAATTGAGAACATTTAGCGTTTGGAATCGATGTCGATTTTTAAATAATAATACAATTGCCTTCGACTTGCTTTTGTTTAAAATGCATTAGTTTTTTGTTACAGTGATGAAAAGCGACTCTCACGTTCTGAGCGGCGCGTAAGTACAGATGTCGTTAAACAAGCCAGGATTGACTCAAGAGCTGAATAATCTGCTTTAAAAGAGTTTCAAAAGGAAGAGGAAGGAATACTCTATGTACCAGCCAACGCCGATTGAGGGTAAGTTGAGATTTTCATAATTTTAAGCGGACTAGAAACTTTAATCGGACTGCGTTTTTTAAAATTTCCTCCATCGTCCAAAAACGTCTTGACCGAATGACTTGAAATTTATAGGGTACACTCAATACATGTAAACATGGAATGAATTATCAATAGAAAATTTCCAAAATTTCGATATTTTTATAGCAAAAAAAAACGCGTATATTCATTTGATAATAGATTCATTCTGTGTATTAAGGCTTACATATTAAAACGCCGTTTTACTTTTGTTTCAGTTAAGCCAATCAGCCGGAATCGTGGAGGAAGTACGAGGTAATTTTTTCGATGCGAAGGTGTTGTGCTGTAACTCATGTTCTTCACTTTTAGCTTAAAATTGATATTTATACAGTCGAAATATATGTTAATAAATGATAATAAACTTAAAGCTCTATCTATTTACTGGTCGTAGAAAAAAAATCCTAAAAAACTCCCTAAAAAGCAGGTCGTCACATGGGAATATTTATTTTTTTAAAACAAGCAAGTTTTGCTTGAAACATTTGTTCGTAAAATATTTGAATTCTCCACAATTTTAGCTCAATTTTGACTAATAAACACATATAGGTAATTACAATACATATTATTATATATATGTATACATATATAACTGTATAGACTAGATATTTATAGTACTTATAATACCATATCTCGAGTATCTAAACAGTTAAATCTGTTAGTTGCGATATTCACTTATTCTTTTTATATTTACAATTTTGATATTGAAGATGAGATAATTCTTAACTAACTTTACATAAGAGATGAGTAATTAAGCCTTCATTCTTAGTAAGTTCGTTTTATTACGTTGATTGTAAAAAATTTGATCAAACCAAGAGACCTGGTTTACGTAATCATTCTTTAAAGAAATTAACTATTGACAATATTAAGTCGAACTGTCCGATTATTCATTTTGGTAGCCGATATCTATGCATGTATATATTTGTTCCGCTGTAAGTTTTGAACGCGTAGTTCGATTTTGATAGCATTTGGTGGGAACGTTTATCATTAAGGAAATTAATTGTAAA
Organism: Chrysopa pallens; assembly: GCA_020423425.1. Classification (NCBI taxonomy): domain Eukaryota; kingdom Metazoa; phylum Arthropoda; class Insecta; order Neuroptera; family Chrysopidae; genus Chrysopa; species Chrysopa pallens. The sequence goes on from CM035591.1 coordinate 138,332,117, forward strand.
GTTTATGCCCATTCTCTTGATCTCTTTGGATAAATATCTAAACATAGCCATCACCGGGAAATCGCTTGATACGAGGAAAATTATATTCTCTTTACATCAGATCTATGCCAGCAATGAAATTACGATTTTTTGTTCACAATTTACGTCTTTCAAATGTCACACCGCCTGCTTTTATAAATTTTCAACTTCAATACCGTTTTAAATGAAAAACTATTTCCAGTTTGTTACGAATTCTCTATCTTAATCATATATGGTGAGGGAATGTGGTTGGTTGATGATATTAGTTAAAAAGTTCTTTATGTCTTTTTTCTCTTAGTTGTCGACTCTATTTCTTTTGAGACATTATTTTTATTTCAATTTTTATTTAAAGTAAGAGCAATATTTATTTCCTTATAAACATTTATACATAGATATATGTATATGGTATTATATATAAAACTTTCGTTCGTATCATTCGAAATGCAAAACTTTGCTTTCACGCGCAAATGTACATTTCATGTTTTTGGGTTAAATTTTAACACATATGATGATGATGACTATAGTACTATATACAACTTTCTGTATTATGTTAGGATATATATTGTAGACATAATATATATGTATATCAATAACGCATGTATATGTTTTAGGCAAAGCGCCTGTATACTTATCAAGCTCATGTTAAATGTATATATTCTAAGAATTTTATTCATTTAAGCTTAGATAAATATTATTTCCCCTTAATATTTAGATAGTATAGATAAGATTGAGAAAATGGTCAAAAAAATTGTATTGCCGGCTAATTTTGACCTAAAACATATAAAAATTTACTCTATTTTATGATTTGGTGGCTTAAGATATATCTCGAAATGGCAACTGATTTTTGGAGTTAAACTAACCTTACGATAATAACGATATAAACATATATTCTAGGATAAAAAATTCAAATATAATTCCCATTTAACGATTGGTTGAGTAGTTTAGATAAGTTAGTAGCTCAGATATAGCCAAAAATCTGATTCGAGTGTCGATTTGATGTAGCCATTTCAAACTATGCCATAAAAACTAAATGGCCAATTGTTAAATGGACTGGATTTCTGTAGTTTTATTTCAAAATAACCCATTTCTACCCAGATGGATAAATATTACACAGTAAAACAGGATGTGCTACAGTTTTAAACGACTTATCTTATCGGTTCAGACTATTAGGCCATTTGACAATTTTTACATGTGAAGCAATTGCTATTTTAACAAATTTGCAGGTCATCCAAAAAAATCATCAAATCTTTAATTCAGTAATTTTCAAGATTCCAAATCTTGTCTCACAGTCTTACAAAACCCAATTAACAATAATCAAATATTATCAATGTCTTACAACACAAGACTCTCAAGTTTCAAAAATGATCCCAGTTTTAGAATAGAATATGACTGCTATGAAGTTTATTGTGACAATAAATAAGTTTTATTATTTTATTTAATTTCCTATATCCCATACTGTTGTGATCGATGACGTTTGTTGTTAAAAAGTGACTTAAAATAATATTAAAAATAACTCTAAGCAACCATAAAAACAGAATAGATATTGCTTAACTTTTTGGGTAATTTTTATGTTTTTAATAAACTAACCCCATATTTTAAAATACTATTTGGTACTGCATCTTATCGTTGTGCAAGTGACCTTTGTGAAAAACTTTCTAACTCAGTGGTTTTTTCTCTCACTTATTTGATATATCAAATTTTAAATTCCTTCTTAGTGTTTGCCAGCGTTTAAACAAGATTCTCTATGCCACTATCCGTACTGCGAATAGTACGTGGAAGGGACTTCTTAATCGATTGATACGCCATAAGTATCTAAAATTTGTAATAAAATATTTCCGTTCTAGAAAATATAATATATTTGTTCAATTGTTTGTTTGTAAACTGTGCGTTGATTTTGAAATTTAAGTTACAACAATTTTTGCAAAAGAAACAATTGAAAGGAACCACCTTTAATTATATCTGAAAATTTCTTGAGGTGTATTTAAAAATGAAATCATAAGCTACCAGGCTCAGGGTCTGTATATATGTTTGTGTGTAAACGTACCACTGTGCGTGAGTTTATGTGTAAAGGTATTTTGAATGTGCTCAGGTTGATATAATAAATTCTTTATAACGCTTTTATTTCTCACCGAAAAAAACTACTGCTTTAGATGAAAAAAACAAACAAAAGATGTAAACGAATAAGAAATAGAAAATAAAATAATTGTGTGCAAAGTTGTAGACTTTTCTATGTCGTCGTGGTATTTCAAATCCTATTTCGAGCAATTTATCATATAAATGGTATTATTGAGTGTTTAATTAACAATTATCGATAGTCATAATTTCGTACGAAAAAATTAAAATTGCCTAAAGATTTGAATAATTGTGGACTTCGCGAAAGTCAATTGCAGTGTGAATTGGATAAGGTCAATATCTGAAGAAACGTTTTGCTAAATGCCATTATCGGTAAAAAAAACTTCAATTCAAAAAATTCCATTTTGATAATGGTGTAGCTCAGTGCAAAATTAGAAATAATTGTACAATCGGAACTTCAATCAGCTCTCGAATCGATGGAAATATGATATAATGAATAAACAATATAATTATATCTTTTATAATTGTTATTTATCCTATTTCAAACTTTTGTTTTATAAAGAAATTTTGTGTCACTATATTATTATTACCCAATATTTTGTTAATTTCTGGATATTGAGCGGATAAAAATTTTAACGGAAAACACCAAAAACAAATGAAATTGATTCTCGTAAGCTTAGTGTTATAGATTTTTTATGATTGAAATTTCGAACATACAATTTTTCATCTCATATCTCAATTGTAAAGGCGTGCAGCTATTTAAGTGAGAATATTCGTACTTATCGGGAAAGTAAATTATGTCCAGTTTATTTTTGTTAGTTTACAGGCCAAATGTCGAAAAGCATAATAAATAAATGCAAATCGTATAATATGAACTTATAAAAATTGGCTTATATTTTACAGTCATTAGCGTTAATAATTATTAATTTCGGAAGATAATCTAGAGATTAATTAATCATTGTCATAATAAACAAATAGTATTTTAAAAACCTTTTAAATACAAAGTACACACACACACACATACAACATACATTATCATAATATACTCATTATAAAAATTTAATATCCATAAAAAAAAAAGAAAAAACAAGGAAATGAAATCAAATAGGTTGGTTGTCATCTTGTCGGTTTATTAAACTACACCTTTGGGATAAATAGATTCGTTAAAATTCATCACTTTATAGTTTAGTTGTTACCTCATAATATGTACTTACAATGTTTTATATGCTGTGAATGAATCTATGTATATGTTACGGGTAATGTATTTATTGATGATGTATTTGATATACACTAGTATGGGTGTAGTGCACTTCAATTTAATTCTCAATGTTCTTGCTCCTTAATGTAACTTTATTAAAATAAATGGAATTTTATTTATATAAAAATTAAAAAAAAAATAATTTTTTATTAATTAAACATATTTTTATTTTGTATAAAATCTTTATTTTTAAGATTTGTCAATCAAATTTTATTGTATATTTATGTATATATTTCGACTTATTAGTCTTCAATAGAACAATAAATTAAAATAAACAAATGTACCTGTGTATTCATACTAAATAATAAAAATTGAAATTATGTAATTACAATTGCTGTAAATAAATAATTTTATGGACAAACATGTAGAATATTTTAAAACACAAATAAAAATAAATGATCCAAAATTGATAAAATTTCATTAAAAGAGCAATAAGCGGTTCTCCATTGGTAAATATAATAAAAAGAGATAAAAAATGGTTAGAAGTTAATAATAACATTAAAATTAACAGCAATATAACTAAGAGAAATTTTAGAAGCCTATGATTTAGAGAATAAGGTTGAACCAGCCATTTGATTATTTAATACTAAGAATTCCACCCCTACGTAATGTTTATGGATTTCCAAAGCCTCTTGTATCATTTTAGAATCATTTTGGACAATAATTTTTCTCTAGAATCTTTTGTTACGAGGGTAAACGCAGTATTGGGTTAGTTGATTATCAAGTAATACCAAGTGGTAATAAGTTGAAGTCGGGTTACCGTTAATAAAGTTGTACTGGAAAGTAATTGATCTAGAGAAAGAAACTATTGAAAGAACTATTTTGAAGTATTCCGAAGATGTAAAGATTATGAGTAAAAATTTAATTAAAATACCAAGTATGGTGAGTTAATTAAATTTTTATAATTATTAATATTAATAATTGTGCGTAATGTTCCAAGTGAAATAATATTTATCCAAATTTGTTCAAGGATTTAGCAGTTGTGTTAGCATAAAGAAATCTACATTCACATTTGGAAGAAAACATTATATTTCTGTTTTGGGTAGTTTCATAATCAGGACTTATGAGCCAGTCTTTCCGGGTAGTTGGAGCAAGAAAGCAGGACATTGGGAAAAAAGAATAACACAAGTTACATATCTTGAGAAGTTAGTCTATAGAGATGAACATCTTTGTATTGCCACTAAACATGAGCGGATTTGACAAGCTAAAAATATATAATATGCTTGACTTGCAAGAATCAATGATACTAAAACTAGAAATTTGATATGGAATTTATAAAGCAGTGAAAATCGATGGAGCAGAATTCGGGAGATATTAGAAATACTACACGATGAAAAAATGCGTAAATCTCTAAAATCTTATAGACTATCTTGGTTTTGGTATGGTAAACGTTCAAATAAGTGGACGACTCAATGGTATAGAATGATGGCGCAAATTAACGAATCTGTTTTGTATTTTGCCAATAACAACATATAACATTACATATACGAATGTGAAATGAAATTTAGTGAAAACCACCTTTTAAAAGTTTGCAAACAGATGTTATTTACTGTTGTTGTTAGAGAATGGTTACTTACATTTATATGTACTCTCTTATGTATTATGTTGAGGTCATGTTCATGTGGTGACAATTCAAATAAAAATGACCCGAAATGAATAATATATATATATATATATATATATATATATATATATATATTATTCTAAAAGGGTGTGGAAATTAAGTAACCAAAGAAACAGAGTTTTGTTCATCATCATCAGTGGTACTACAGCCTGACCTCTCTCAAGATTTTTCTCCATTCTACTCGATTAGCTGCTTTTCTTTTCCAATTTTTTATTTTCATTTTCCTCAAGTTCTCTTCAACCTGGTCCTTCCACCTGATTCTCGGTCTCCCTCTTGGTCTAGATTCTTTCCATATGTCCTAGTTACTGAAGCCTCCTTTTTCTTAATTTCTTAATTCTGTTACAATATCTAACTTTTTATAACATTGACAGATTTCCATATTTGATCTGATTCACCAAACTCAGTTTTCGCATTCTGCTGCAAAAATCTTTCTCAAAATCTTCCTTTCCCAAACTTTCAACAGTTCTTCTTCACACTTTCTTACAGACCAAGTCTCCGAACCATATAATACTATAGGTCTGATAATGACTTGATTAACAAGTTTCTTAAATTTTCTGTTCAAAAAGGATGATCCTAACAGCTTTCGTAAGGAATAATAACAACGATTTCCTGCTGCCATTCGTGTTCTTATTTCAAGATACATTTCATTTTTACTATTAATTTCCGCACACACAGTTTTGTTACTCATTTGTAATATTAAGTTTGTTGGTTACACTTTTGTAAAATATTAATCTGTGTATCTTTATAAATTTGTTAAAACCTTTTAATTACGATTCTATAGGCACTTACTTTGATCATTGCTAATTATAATTGTTTTGTATGAATTTCGTCATCCTGTTTGAGAAAAATAATTTTTTTTTTTTAATTTTGATATGACCACATTAAAAAAACCCTATCCGAATTTTAATCGATGTTTAAATAATTGAATAACATATTTAAAATACGTAAATTTAGTACAAAAATTTAAGTATATTAAAGTCTATTTTCACTGCAAAATCTTTCCACAGACATTTTATTGTAATATTCTATTTGTGGCTTTTAAACTACAATAAAAAATAAACGTATTTTAAAAATTATTTGGACTACGGTCAACTAGTTCTCATAAATATTATTTTTTTGATATAAATGAACTGTAAATTATTTGACATAAATCAACCGGAAAGAATTTTTAGATTTACGTTCATGGATGCAAAACGATTTGGTTTCAGGATTACAAAAATTTAAAGTTGTTACAACAAGCCCTAGATTAATAACAAATTGACTTCAGAAAAATTATCTTGGACTGATGCAAAATAATGCGAAAAAAATCGTAGCTGGAAAACTCACTAGGAAGAAAATTAATAACGAAGAAAATTGATGTTTGACTGCCAACATAGCGAAACACTTTTTTTATTTTAAATACAATTTTTTTTTGAAAATAGTGTCATAATTAGCTGTTAATTAATCGTAAATGAATTGACTGTCAACTTAGCGAAATATCAATTTTCTCCGGTATGGTTAGAACGATTAATAGTTTTTTTTCTATAACTAATCAACAATTAATTAACGACTTATTAGGAGCTTATTTTCAAAAAAAAAATTGGAACAACTAGTTTCGCTAAGTTGACATATACTAATGATCAACAAAGTAATTGATTCTATACCTTAGATTGTGCTCAATAGTATTAATTAAGTGTAAAAACAAGTGAAATTACAACTAACAGAGTTAATTGTTTTGATAATTCAGATATAGTCTATTATCAATGTTTGAACTACTTTTTAATTGTAAGCATTCATAAAATACCGCAAATAACTAATAAATTTCGATTTTTTGCCTCAATTTCCTAGATCAAATTATTTTGTATTTTTATAAGTACGTATTTCGACTACAAAGTAGTCATTATAAGTATGAATTAGCTAGTAATGATTCTCTGAAGAGATGTTATTCGTTGCTAATTTGATGACAGTTTCGTCATAGAATCATTACGACCAGCTAATTCATACAGATGATGAGTACTTTGTAGTCGAAATACGTATTTATAAAAATACAAAATAATTTGATCTAGGAAATTGGACAAAAAAATCGAAATTTATTCGAAAAATCCTAGAGTTCTCATTACGTAATTACGTAAATATCTAGTTTATACAGTTATAAATACGTATATGTGTTATTTAGCTAGATTTTAGCTAAATATTTATATTATATAAAAAAGTGGTTTCTTTTCAAGAAACAAACATTTTGTTTTTATAAATTTTTCGTCTATCTCTATAAGTTTTAAAAGTTGGGTCAAATGCATTGATTTTGCTCATTAATAAACTTTTACTCACTTTTTATGTTTAGAATACGTCATGAGAGTATTACAAACTTTAGACTCAAAATTAATAGACTTTGACCCTTATTATATAAATGTATAAAAATATGTAAGTAATATCTAACAATAAAGCCAACACGTTCTTTTGATATCTTTACGATGTCAGCTAACTCACGCAACTTCACTAGACGATCATTCAAAACGATTTTGTGGATTTTTTTAAAATGTTTTCTGGTGTAACCGCCTCATTTGGACGTCCACTGTCTGGACGTTCTGCATCATCGGTGTCTCTACGCCCACGTTTAAAGTCAGCAAACCAACGTTTTATTGTTGTTTCTGATGGAGCGGAGTCCCCATAACACGTTTCAAGCCATTGCTTCGCTTGAACGGTATTTTTTCCCATCAAAAGAAGCAGTGTAAAATTAAAACACGAAATTGTTTTTGATCCATTGTTTTGAAAATAACAAAAGTAGCGTCACTCTTAGCACAATAACTCACAAACTAATGAATAGAATACCATGAAATTTTAACAGTTGTCTTTTGAAGGTTAGTATTAACTGAAAAAAAGGTGACTGCAATAAAACTAGCACCATCTATGTGTTAGGCCCGGAACTTTTCAGTCCATGTAATATACATACAAATTAATAATGTTTATTTCATTGTAATACATTCAATATCATTAACTATAGTAATAATTCGAACAAAACATTCATTATGTTTACTTGAATAAACAATATTTTCTTTTGCTATTAATAAAAAAAAAAAATGTAAAATAAAATTCTCTGCATTGGTTTTAACGAAGTAACGGATTCCGATTTAGTGAACCAATGAAACTGATAATCTCATTCCGTTTTTAGTGAATTCCATCTAAAAGACATTCAGCTATTGTTGTTGTACTAATTAAATATTTAATTTTCCAATTTATACAATTTTCTCCTTTTATTCGTTCTTGTATATGGTGTCTTTGGTCTTCTGAAATAAAATTTGTTATATGAGCTACGATTTCGAGAAAGTTGGAATACGAAAAAAATTGGAGAGTATACAAAAAAATTTGGAAATGGTTGATCCTAAAGGCCATCCCTGCAACTTCCCGCTAATTTCATACCTAAGCACTGAAAATTTAACATATTACAATGTTTTTGAGCTTAAAATTTTGTTTTTGAGTCCGTTCACATACTTTCATACACACACACACACACACACATACAGACATAGTGACAACCTCGCAGGGGTAGTCAGGGAAGCTTCCTGTAACCTCAGAACGTCGAGATCTGATGAAAATTCGATTTTTTCAAAACGGGGTAAAACCAATAACTTCCTTGAAAATCTTCGAAAAAATCGATTTTTATTAATAGATTTTAAATCAAGCAAAATAATGTAAAAATTCATAGTAATTTGTTATAGACTTCAAGATTGAAATGCAAAAAATGCAGAATGCCTAGAATTTGCACTTTTTGCTAGGCAAGATTTAGATTTAAACAAATTGCTAATTGATTTAAAAATTAGATTGATAGAAAACAATGAAGAATTCCAAGAATTTGTAACTTTTTATTTAGATTTGCAAGATTTAGATTTAAATGGGTTTTTAATTTACTCCATTATATGTCGAAGTGAATTAGAAATAAATTATTGTTTTTAAAAGCATTTAAACAATCCAATTAAAATTTAGACTTCCTCAGAGTCGTCACTTAAATAAGGACCGGACTTAATTTTTTTTTCGACTTCAATTGCAGACGGTTCAATTGAAATTATGATTATTTTTGAGTTAATATTGATTATTTTTATCCTTTTTGAACAACTTCTTATTCAATTAAAAATATAATGGAATAAATTTAGACTTTTTCAAAGTCGTCACTTAAATAAGGACCGGACTAAATTTGTTTTTTACTTCAATTACAGACGCTTATTGATTATTTTTATCCTTTTAAACAACTTCATATTCACTTAGAAATAAAATGGAATAAATTTAAACGGAAGAAGTTTGTCTGAATGTAACTTAAAAATGCTAACCATTCTTTATTAAGATGGATCTGAAGTTAATTTTTAAAAATATTTATGAATTAGCAATATATAGACATTGAAACGGACGAACCTTTAATGGAATAATTGATAATCTTTAGAGTGTTTGTATTTGTCTAGCTTACGCAGTTTCTACATCGACATTTTTTTTTTTACTTCTTATAACATTTTTAAACTCTGGAATGGATATCATTTTATTCTTTGGTAGTGTGATAATAATAGTATACGTATTCTGTTGACAATGCGACCAATCGTCCAGGTAGGCTGAGACTCTACTTGCGTTTGTTATATAGATATTGATAGGAAGAAAGACGAACTTTTGTGTGATTGGTGACGATATTTTGTATATATATTGTATGTGAAAATTGACAAAATATACATTGTGTATCGAAATTTAAGTTCTATTCTTTCTGAAACAAGAGCCACTATTTAAACCAATAAAAATTCAATACTTTGGGCATTACAACTCAAAATGTTATCAATTTTCATTACTAATCGTATTAATGTTCTATGAAAATCGCAATTAATGTAAGCTTCTTACAGACAGAAAATAGGTAATATAGGCAGAAAAATAATGATAGTTTGAAATTAAAAATATTTTTCTATTATTTTTGAAATAAAACTTTTTTAGGCAAATTTTTTGACAGAGAAAACCATTGAGCTGGCGACGCTATTTCAACACTACTTTATATAAGTATGTATATATAATATTATACATATTATAGCAGTGTCAGGCTTTGAATTCACGGATCTTTGGACTAGATTCCATTTAAAGTTTCTTTTATTTTTGTATTAAATATTTATCATAAAAAATTGTTTAAAACTGCAAATTATTTCTTATCAATTTTTAATTTCTAATAATACAAACTTCTTTAGGCATGTTATGTATTTTTTGAGATTGGAAAAATTACCATTGAACTCTTTAGCAGCCCTATGAGTACCATAGTTGCCTTCGTAATCAACGGGTCTCGGTTCGATTCCTACATCATTCATTTATATTTTATTGTATTTTATTTTATATTTATCTAAAAATTATTCCAGATTATTTCTTATCATTTACCCATTTTTAATGAAACAAACATTTATCATTACAATGTAATAAAATGGAAAAAATTTAAGCAATAATGGTAGCTAGTAAAATATAATGGGAACAATAAAATCCAATATTAAAATACAAAATATCTTCTTTCTTAATAATAAAAACATTTGTTCATAAATTGTTTATATTTTCCCCATGTCGATAAGCGATTATATTACAAGCTGTTATGTCAAGTTTTCATAACTGTATAAACTAAGTATTTAGTGTATTTTATAAATGTAAATTAGTTATCAGTTCTTCAAAAATTAATACTCAATCATATTTCGGATATAATAATTAATTAATACTTTTGATTTCTTTACGTGTTTAAAATGTTTTTTTATCGACAAATACCATTTTTGAACATTTTAAAATTATTTTGGGCACCGTGAATCAAAATAGTTTCATTCGTTTCAATGATTACGAAATACTAATTTATCAATCATATGTAACTCTATGAATGATGTATGCTTTAACATAGGAAATATTGCAAGATTTATTTACAAATTTAAATGAGTAATTTTTATTTTTGCAATTAAAAAAAATTACTAATGCAATTTATTCGATGATTTTTACAACCCACAACATCAAATGTCATTTGTAATTATTCAATAATTTTTGTTTGCCATTTGCTATACAATTTACATACAAAACAATTGAACAAATAATTATATTTTGTAGAATGTGAATATTTTATTACAAGTTTTAGACACTCGTAGCGCATCAATCGATTAAGAAGTCCCTTCCCCGTACTACGCACGCACGGTATGCATATTGAGTGTAATAAAAACTATACAAATTTGAGTGTGTGTAAGGACTCTAACCAATTTGAATTTATATCGGATAGTGGATGAACTGCTTAGAGAATTGATTATTTTAATATGTATATATATTTGCGACACAGGGTTTAAATATAGAAAATGCTCTTGAATTTCGAAAGCAGGCATTTCTGATGGTGATGTAAGCATTATTATAGTAGTAGTTGGTTTATATACAATTGACTCCGGGGAATGTTTTCAGATTTATGTACAGAATAGTATAGACCCATATATATATAATATACCCCCTCTCTCCCTCCTACATACATGTAGATACGTATAGGTAATACAATCGTTGTGAAAAGTTCATCTCATGGGACAACCATTCATTCTATTTACTTCTTCTAAAGCTCGCTAGTAAAATAGTAAGTATATGTATATCTAAAATTTATCACGCAAGAACTGCGATACATAAGGCAATTTTCTTTTTAGATAAGTCTCTTAGTATAACGTTGATTTATAACCCCCGACCGAAAAACATTGGGGTGTTATAAGTTTGACATGTGTGTGAGTGTGTGTCTGTCTGTAGCATCGAAGCTCCCGAACGGAAGGATCGATTTTGATTTTGTTTGAAAGGTGAATTAGTCGGGAGTGTTCTTAGCTATTCTGATGAAAATCACTTGTATTTTTGACTGTTGATTTTATTCAATAAAAATTATCGAATACAAATTTTGGGTCATTATCGATCTTTGCCATGTTAAGATCCTACAATCATTCACCATGTGATCCCTAGGTACGTTAAGTCTAAAGAATAGATACCTGAAACAAAGGTTTCTTAAGATGCTGGTTTTTCCTAGCCTGGAGTGATTTAGTTAATGACTTTCCCTTAAAAGGGTTTAACTTAATACAACTAGTACTGAAATCTACCGAATCGATTTAGAATATTTTCAAGATATCACAGACCTTAATTAACTTGAGTATTCAGTTAGAAATATTTCTGCTAAATTCGAATTTGGATTAGGCTAACCCGTAAGGTAAAATGTTTTCACTTATGTTCTTTTAATAAATACTCCAATTTCAGTTTATCATTCCCCCTTCTTTTTATAGAAAATCAAACAAGAATTAAAACAAAAATTCGGGTTTAAGATATTTTTGTCAACTGGAAATCGTTTCATATGATAGTGCCGTATGACGTATTAAGACGATTTTCGAGAAGCGAATTAAAAAAAAAACAGTTAAATAATATGAATATTATCAAAGGGAACTCTTAGATTTATCGAATAAATTTCCTACCATATTTCCTACCCAGAAAAAAATGTTTGTATTTTATAAATACGTATTTCGATTACAAAGTAGTCATCAAATATGTATTAGTCAATTGTAATAATTTTTCGATGTTACTCGTTACTAATTCGGTGACGGTTTGCACGTTTAATATTCAATAGTTGATATATTCAATAGCGGTTATCTGAAATCAACCATTTCCAACTGTTTATGTGGTGGGAGATTAAAAGAAGGAGGGTGGGCAATCCACGAAAACCAGGCTCCAAATTTAAAACATATTTACAAACTTCGATTGAAAATCAATTGCTTATTTTTCTTGAACGGAAAGTTCGCTAATAACGCTTTTATATAGTTAGATAAATATATAGACATTTTGAATGTAATGGTAGCCGAGATGCCAATAGTACGAGATACCGAACTACTTTTTAGACAAATAGCATGATGTACCTTAGTTGTGTTATTTCTTTAACATTCCAAAAATTCTCAATATAAATAATTCGAATTGAATTTGAAAAATATATTGTTGATGATTTTTAATAAATCGTTTTCGGCTGTCTGGCTGGCTGGCATACTGAGGAATTTTCAATAAATGGAGTTGAAGGCAAAGTAAATAAGGAAATTTTTGAGTCATTATTTAATCAACTTCAAGCCATTTAGTACGAGTTTGTTAATACATTTTCTAATTGAGCTAAATCAGCCACATGTAAATATATATTTATTTAAAATTAAGGGATATGTACATAAATAGGATGTTAAGTAAATATTACTTTATGATTCTTGCGACGTTTCAATCTTTATTGTGTCATTTTCAGGCATCATGATATGAATTCTGCACTTCAATGTAATAATAAAAAATAATTATAAATTATATTTTCTCTAATTAATTGTAAAATAGATTTTTGCGTAAGGAAATAGATTAAAGGACCAGTTTTCAAAAATTTAACGAAGGAATATGGTTATTTACATAAATAGGCATTTTTTAATTGAATTTCAGGCAAATCAAGATGGCTAAAAATCATTGAAAATTAATGGGTGTGTTTGGCCGAAGTAAGTACTTACTAAATTTAGTAAGTCACTTACTATACTTACAAAATTTTCGGACGGGACACAAAATAAGTGCTAACTCAGTAAGCATGGCTTAATATACGATGCCATTTTGCTTATTGTTGATGTAAACAAAGCGGACAGGAACAGATCTGTCATTGTTTAGATACACAAGCACTAAATTCACTAAATTATCGATATTGACCACTGGGTCATTTAATATTTGTTCCAATAAAATATTTCTCATAAAATTATCCATTTGCAACTATTCACAGGAATTAAATTATATTCCTAAATTAAGTAATACCAATTATATGCAGTCTATGAGGTTATGTACGGGATATAATGCCGATGTTTTGTTTAGTCAGTAAGTCTGTCCTGGCCGAAAAGCGCTATAGTCAGCTTGTAAGATTTTTTTATGCTGACTGGCTTACATTTATTAAGTACTTACTTCGGCCAAACATGCCCAATAACTCAAAAACAATTATGGAGAACTACCAATATTTTAAATAAAATTTCAAATTTCACCTGAATATTAGATCAAAAATTTGTATTCTGAATACGTATTATACGCCTGCAATGTAGTCATCATCAATTGAAATTAGTAACATACATTGAACATAATTAATTTTACCCATAAAATATTGGCTGAGAGCGTTCTCAAACAATTTGCGCATCTAATTGCACATGTTTTTTAAGAGATTTTTTTCCAAAATGAAGGGATGAGTTTAAAAAAAAATTCTAAGAATTTATAGATTTTAATATTAATTTTCAGTAAAATTATATTTAAGAACATAAAAATGATAATGGGAAAGCTTCATCGAATCCATTTTCCAGATTATTTTCAATAATAAATTCTTATTTTTGTAAATAATAAAGTTGGTACTCTATTACTGATATTAAAAAAAAATTATTATTTTATCTTCTTATCATCAATTTCGAAGAAAATAATATATTCCAGTAAAAAACTAATGATGTAGAGAATATCAAATAATATATAGAGTAGAATAACTGCTTCTATGAAAATAATTTTTCTCCAATTCAAAATAATATATTTAATTTACAATAACAAGAAATAAATTTTGTAAAAAAGTACATGAATTATTTATTGGATTTTTATCCGAATTTTAAATTTTTCGATACCTTAAAGCAAACACACGTAAATTATTCAATTGAGAATGGTGTAAAACCAAAGTAAGGATATTATCATTTCAAATATTAAAAAGAACAAGTTGAAAAGGATGCAACCAGTTAAAATGAAGCCTAGCACTTTCTTAGAAAATTACATGGCAATTAGTGGCCGTAAAAGATTGCAGGTTTTTTTTTTGTGGATCAGATTAGGAATAAATTTCTGAGACAGGAAGTCCTTGTCGATTCTTGATTTGTCCCATAGGTAATTAAAGTGGCGTGGAATAACTCGATTTTTTATAATAATTATTAATAATTTTTAAGCAATAGTACCTGGCGCTTCTCTCTTTCTCTCTCCTTGAATTTGCAGCCCCCCATATGGTTTTCTTTTTTCTCTTATATCGCACTATTATTTTTAAATTATTGTAATTAATTACGAATTAATTTGGGTT
Organism: Chrysopa pallens; assembly: GCA_020423425.1. Classification (NCBI taxonomy): domain Eukaryota; kingdom Metazoa; phylum Arthropoda; class Insecta; order Neuroptera; family Chrysopidae; genus Chrysopa; species Chrysopa pallens. The sequence continues at coordinate 138,347,144 of CM035591.1, forward strand.
AGCTCAGAAGTATACTCTCTATTTGATTTAAAGAAAACTTGTGGTATTTCACGGACATCCTGTACAATAATATAAACTATAAAAATTGTTTTAATTTGTTGTATTTTTGCTCAAATTATGTCAAATCTAAAAAATGCTTCAAATGAAAGTTTTTTGTTTTTAAAATGCGAAACTTGAATCTTTAAACTATTTTAAACAATCAAATACGTTGTGTTAAGTTTTCTATCAAATTTAACTTTGTTTATCTAAGTAAAATATCCGCGTTTTTACATATATTGGCAATTTTGAAAAAAAAGCCAATAAACAGATTTTGATGACTTCGTATCATGTAAATATTATGTCATTCCCTGTTCTGATTTTCAGGGCAATTCCAATGACTTTCCTGATAAGAAAGTGAAAAATATTGAAAAAGAATTTCCTTTGTGTAGAAAAATAACTTATAATAATGTCGGATTAATTGTGTATTTAAATGTAATTCTTTCTGTGAATATATTTTTGATTAAATAAACCAAGAATACAAAAATAAATTAAATTTGAATATTATTTTCTATTTTGTATGAATTAGTTCTTTTGTTGTTACATGGATGCAGGATAAAAAAATAAAATAAACGGTTATTTTTTTGTGTCTAGATTATTTGAAGAAAAATTAGTTGGTTTTCAGAACATCCAATGTAATGCAATCGTATTTGGTTATAAGAAACAATGGAACTCGTTTCATTACGTTCTACATCACTGCTTATATCAAAATTACAATAGAGTAGTTTAGCATGTTTAAAAAAAGTAATTCAAATATGAATTTCTTAATTAAAAGTCACAAAAAATAAATATTTTTGTAAAATAAAAAAGATTACTTGCCATAAAGTTACATTAAAATTTTGACCTTTCTACCATTTTACCAATTTAGTGACCTAATATCATGGTATATAATGTTGAGAAACACTGGTATAACAACACATTGATAAAATAACATAACCAAACACTTTGAAAGTGTTTTTACTTATTAAGAGACTGTTGATAGATTGAACTGACAAAGAGAAGTAATAATTTTACCGAAATGACGTCACATCATGGCAGTCTAGAGTTTTAGGTCACGTGATATAAGGATAAAAATATCGAATTTTAACTTTAAGATTATAAATAAATCATGTGATTTTTTGACGCAAATTTAAGAAGCTCGTGTTAAAATTTGAGACTAATCGGTGTAGCCGTTCTCGAGTAATGTTGGTAACCGACTTTGAAATCATTTTGAGAAAAACGCGTTTAATTTTTGAAAAACACTTTACATCGGAACGATATGAAATTTTCTGTGTGTATTTTTAAATATACCTGAAGAAAATAAAATATAAAAAAATTGATTTTTTGAAAATTCTAACTGTTTATAAACCCTTAATTGTGATAAATAAATAGATTAATTTTAAGGATTTTGATTTGTTTATTCACTTAAAAATTATAGAACTACAATTTCAATATTGGAAACTTACTGGTTTCACTTAAAAGATAAATAATATTCTCTAATTGTATTTTAGAGTAAAACTAATCATATTCTCCAATTTTGATTGGAGCAGATAAATACTAAATACTTGGAATCCACATTCATAAGTTATTATTATCTTACGGTTTACTCTTGTAAATTTAAAACCATGTTCCAAACAAATAAAAAAATATTGGCAGTATAAATAAATAATTTAATTATAATTTTATTCGCATTCTCAACCGACGAAGAAGTCTGTGCTGGCATTAACCAGCTAACAACAACAAAAAAACAAAAATATAAGGTATAAAGACGTTGTGTATTCATGGTACTACAATGTAGGAGGCACCTAGCTACTAACTACTTAGACCAGGGTCGATAAATTTTGAAAAACTATAGTAGGATGAAACCCATTGGATAAATGGAAAAGAATATACAAAACAATGAAAGATAAGACATTTTACGGGTGATTAGAGATCGTGAAGTTGAAGGGGGACAATTTTTAAGGTAAAAACACGGTTTTCTCTCAAACAAGTCCTATGGAAAAAAGTTGCAAAGTTGTAGGTAATAATAAGATTTACAAATTTTTTATTTACACTTTTTTTAAATATCCTCAAAATTATTTCGATTGAAAATTAGGGTGCTTTTTTGATATTTATTTAAAATAAGGTAAAAACATAATTATTTTAAATAAAAAAATTACAGTGTATTTGGAACATAAAAAGGTAAGTTTTCACCAAATTTCGTGAAAAATAGTTTTTGTAAAAAATAGAAATTAAAAACCAAAAACTTTGCTATTTCAATTTTTCACATAAATTTTGTGGAATTCTGTGAAAAAAGTGTAAATACAAAAGTTGTAAACCGTTAAAAATTCATAAATTAAAAGCCCATAAATTATTTTTCGTTTCATTTTCTCTACCGTTTCCAATAAGTTTCATCCTACAATAATTATTTTCCATTTTTTATCATTTTAAAATGCTTCTACCCCTGGTCTAACTGTATGAGTTTAATAAATAGATTGAAGTGGTGATCAATTTATCCCGTATTTCGTTCGTTTTTTCTCCACTCTCTCTCTTGTGGTGGTGTTTGAATTTTTATGAAAATGTACTATGAAAATTTAATTATTGTATATTGTAAAGATCTACAGATATGTTGTATATAACGTAGATAGGTAGTTTAGATTGGTATATATATACTCATTTATACACCTACAGCTTGTACACTTAGTTATAGGTGTATATATATAACTATCTGATAATAATTCTATCTTGTGGTTTTCACTTATTTTTCTCTACTTCACTTGAGAAATACCTTATATTATTTATCACTGCCTTTTTTTTTGTTGAACAAATAAATACAGATCCGCGCTCATTAGAACTCAAGATATTAGAACTCAACGTTCATATTTTGACCGTGTTAGTAGTAAACGGGATCTAAAGGCAAGTTAGCTTATTAATTCAAATTATTTAACGATTTAATTTTGGAAAGAAATTTTTTTAAAATTAAGAGTAGTCTCTACATACCTAATTTTTCTCAGTTTTAATATAAAAAATAGTAAATAAAAAATACTTAAAGTAAGAGCTTAGTTTTTTCTTTTTAGAGCATTTAAATATAAGCTTGTTTATTAAAAGAGGTTTTTACTTTTAATTTACCGCTGGACTAAAAATCTGCAATTGTATGGTACATAGCGTCTTATTTACATTAAGTGAAGATATCTGCATCAAAATTGAGTTTCAAGCTTTAGAAGTTCATATTTTATTTAGGGGGACGTCTCTTTATTTGTCCAGTAACTATTAGCAAGACCTGTTCTTTGATACCCATATTGTAGGAGTGCAATAAAAATAACGAGTCCGTTATCTTTGGCTTGCCGCAATGTGGGATTAAGAAAGACGTAAATCAGCTAAATCGATTGAATATATCTGCTTGATTGATGGAAACTGTGTGGCAAGATTTCATCCGAATAAATAAACATTGCAAGTTAAATAAAAGCTTTTAAAAACTTTGTTTGTATAATTGATGTATTTAGGTGAAAGTGGTTTTTTAAAATAATTAAAATAAATATGAATACAAAACATAAGGAATGGTGAAAATAGAAACTGTTTATATATATTTGAAAATTAAATGTTAATATTAAGTCGTATTTTTGGTACAGCTTAATTACATTTATTAACCTATACGTAAATTTCAAATGAAATACAATTTTTCCAAATGAAATGGAAAATTATGGGATATATATTTCCATAATAATAAAACGTGGTCGTGGACTCATTTTAACTTTATTGTGACATCGTGCCTGTGACATTAAAGTATATATTAATTAAAGAGTGACAGGTTTCATTCAAAGTCATGAGATTAATGAGAAAATTTATACTTTTTTTATCAAATTTTGTAATTTTAATATTAGGAAAATACATTTATAGAATATGATGGACAATTTAAAGAATATACGTAATAAATGCAAGTTGTTTCATACAAATGAATAGGGAAGATGTAATAAAAATAATTTTACCCATCAAAATATGAAACTAGACTCAATATCAAACAAAAATCGAAATATTAAATTAAAATTGATTGAAAAAAGAATAAGTTATAGGCTCTTTTATGGGTGATACTACGATAAGCGGTCATTTTCTATAGAAAAATCGTACAAAATAATTTTTGAATATTTATGTAATTTAAATAACATTTTTATTCGCAATCAACTCATATGTGCATACTAACATTATTTATCTTAAATTTTGAAGGAAAGTTTATATAAGTGCCATGGACATCGATAGGACCTCTTAAGACGTCATTTATGCAAATCTCCTTCTTTGTTTATTTTCTAATTTTGACTATTTTCTAATAACTTCAAATTCATGTTCTTGAAATAAAGATACAATTGAAATGATAAAAAAAGAATTTGTGCATGTTCCCTATTAAATTGACATATCAAGGAGAAAATGATTCTTTCACTGTAAGTAAAAAAATATTTTCCCAATGATCAACAACTTACACGAATCTAATACGTATTTTATAGAAAATAGAAAGTCTCCTGGGCTTAGTAAAGGATACTTGAGGTCTCATAGAGAGTAAAATACGATTTATATAGGCTGAAATTAAACTACGTGGGTAATTCCTAGTTGAAATGGATTTACAGATATTCAAAATGGATAATGCCCATTCAATACTGAATTTTTCCATGATAACAATACTTTCTCTACTATACAATGAAGTCAAAATCTATGCATGAATGCTTAGCCGGTTATACCACAATATCTTACAACATTATTTGATAAAATATAAAAGTTACGTTTATAAAAAAAGTAAATATTTTATTTACAGATTTGTAACTAAAGAATCCATGTCGGTTATGATATCAAGTTTTCATCAAACTTATCAGAGATACATATGTATGTTTTATTTGCAGGAGCCATTCAGTAATATGCAAATGGAATCAAATAAACATAAAAAAAAAAAAATAATAAAATTTATTCATGTACTATATTTCTTCTTCTTGCTTCTGCTTATTCGCTTTTTTACCTGACTTTCTTCTTTCGTTTATAATATGAATGGAGAAGAATATGAAGGAAAAATTGTTCATAGTATTAGTAATTTGGATATATTCGTTTACATATAATATTTGATCATGTAATCAGAGAAAAAAAATTTATCAGGCGATATTCTTTTCTGTTTGATGAAGATTTCAACTATGTATTAGTCATAATAAATGTCATCATCAATATTATCTTTTGTTTCCACTACGAAGATATCTTTTTGTACTCGATGTATACAGAGTATATTAATTTTAGTCAAAAATTGCTAAGGCTAGAAAATATTGATGCCATAAAAAAAGTGTTTATAGAATCACGTAATACGTCCATTTTCGATTGTTTATCCGTCCGTCTGTCATCAAAATAACTGAGAAATAAAAAGAAATAGCGAGATGGAATCTAGCTGGCGTTTTTTTGGAACTAAATAGTGAGTTTAAGTTGGAGAATGACTAAAAATTGTTCCATGGATTCATGACGCAACTTTGAAACCATATAAGATTATACACAAAAAATTTGTCTTTTTTTTGGTAAGAAACAACTTATGTTTGAAACATTTTTTCGGCTCAGATTCACCACAATTTCAGTTGAAAGTTAATTAAGAAGCATATAAATTTTTCAATAAATATTATAGGGTGGTCTGAAAAGTTCCTGAACCCATGCGAAGATGGCAGCACTAGTCAGTAAATCTAGTTAATGTAGTTGTGCATATTTTGACAGTTACTCGCCAATATTTTAGACGTGTTGTTGTAAATGACTGTCAAATAACAACTATGCGTTTAAAATTGTTATTTTTGTCCTAACTTTCTTAACGTTGAGTTTTAAAACAGTCGATGACCACCGTCGTATGTATTTATAACCTTATGGACTGCATATTTTGGGATTTTTACAAACAAAATGTTGGTATAATTGTTTATAAGCTCACTTACCTACTTATTCCATTTTTGTATATCTGTCTCTCATCAAGAAAACTCCAAAAACGGAACAGTAGAGATTTTGCTGAAAAATTGAGTTTAAGTTCGTAAATGAGCAAAATCTAACAATTGGGTTCTTTTGATCCAGAACCCATCTTTACAGAAATATTAAGAAGATAAATTCAAATACAAAAAAGGTTTGCTTCTTTAATACAACAACTTTGTTTGAAACAATTTATCGAAGAAAAATCATAATTGAGCAAAATTATTCAGTAGAAAATTTTATGTTCGTGGTTTTCAATGCCGGAAGGTAGAAGGTATTTTTTTATGGGTGTTTGTAAGTCCGATGATGGTGTTGTAAAACATTTCCAATCATTAAATTATAAGCCAAAGCAAATATGAAAAATAATTGTAGATATTTGAGATATTTTTTTAAATGCACTTCAGTTCTGTTCAATTCAATAATGTATTTATAAGATCGCATATGAAATTTTCATTTACCATATTTCCTTGAAGAAAATATAAGTAAGAGTATACTAAAAAGCTAGAAGGTTAATATAAGTAAGAGTATTAATTACTGTTAACTGATTCCAAAGAATACAGACAGCCATAGGAGTTCATTATTCCAATTTTTGTGTATTCAAAAAACTTATTCTGAACACCAGTTGGTTAAAGCTGTTCAATTTTGGTGGCTTATGTGATTGTCAGTAATGCCCAAGAGATGGACATGGCTGTTGAATTTCGGCAAAGAATGGCCATCTGCAATCTTTGATAAAACGATTGCGATATTGAATTAGAAAACTGTCAGTTAGTTGTAATGTGTATATATCTATATATGTGTTTTTTATTTCATCCATGGAATTCACAAAATCATTTATAAATGACGTAAATTCTAATTTATTATTGCTTTAGTTTTATCAAATACTACAGATGCTCATTATTTGTTGAAATTCAACAGCTATGATTATCTATTTGTCATTGGTAGTGAGCGAATATACTAAATTTCTTTGAATCCCTAAAATGGGCGTTTATATTATTTACTGATAATGACTATATGTAGTTATAGAAGAACAAATTTAACATATTATCAAATTGATTATTTTGAAAATTCAATTCTTTAATTTTGAACTTTGAATTTATCAAAATCAAATAAGACCTAGTATCTTTAATATGTTGTATAAATAAATTAAATTTGAATATTTTATATTTTATCCCAAGCATCGTTCTACTTATTGTATTTAATTCGTTGTGTTTATTTTAATATATATAAAATTAAAATTTACATTTGTTTACATTTAATAAAATTTTAATTAAACAATTAATTATACCATGTTGTTTGTTGCTTATATTCATGTATTATAAGTAGGTAAGCAGAAAGAGTTGTAATTTTAATGTGTTACGTTTGTTACGTCAATGTAAAATTAATAATATTACATGAATAATACCGTTACTCAAAATAGAAGAAACATCTTCTTGATTAGTATAATATTTGTTATTCGCTTAGTGTATATGAGGTTTTAAGTTTTTATACTCGATATACATAATATGTTAGAGTTTATTAGTTTTAGTCTAAGGTTTGTATCGCTAGAAAATATTGATCGCACAAAAATTTTGGTATACGAGTTTATACAAGCACTTAAATAGTCCATTTCCGGTTGTCAGTCCTGTCTGACCGTCCGTCATCACGATAGCTCAATAACAAAAAGATATAACGAATAGAAATTTTGACGCTTTCTAAACATGGTGAGTTAAGTTCGTGAATGAGCAAAATTGGTCCATTGCGTTGAATGGATCCTTGCTCCAACTTTTAAACTATAAGAAAAGTGCAAATACTTAACATGTTTTTTTATCACATAAAACTTTATAGACTGGATATTTATAGTATTTTAAGAATGATAATTTAAAATAGTCCAAATAATGATATTCATTCATAGGTCGAGTATCTAAACAATTAACTCTGTTAGTTGTTACCTTGACTTTTATTTATAGATATTTTCTATAAAAAATTATTATTCTGTAGCTTGGCAAAAGTGAAGAATATGCAATCTTACTTTCTCGTTGCTTCTTAATAAGATTGATTTTTACAATAAAATTGTTTGTGATAAGAAATCTGTTTTGTCCCTTTACCAAGACAATTTTTGGCCCTTTGACTAAACGTTTTATAGTACATTTATTTACATCATTATTATATTTGCATTTATGTCATATACCTATAATATGTTTGGGTATATTAATATTAGTCTAAAGTTTATAACGCTAGTAAATATTGACCGCGCAAATAAAATTTTGTTATGGGTGTTCATAGAATCACCTAAGTAGCTCATAAGTACGGCAATTAATCGTGATGACGGGCTGACATGCGAAAATTGACTAATTAGATAATTCTATGAACACATATACCAAATTTTTTAGTCAAAATTCCATGTATTTATTTTGACAAATATTTTGAAAATAAAGTTATGATTAGTTTTAATTTGAATGGGTAATGCACGCTTGTAATTAATAATATTCTGCAAAATTTGTCTTAAAAATCAAAAATTTTGTAAATTAATTCACTTTTAAATGTGCAAATCACTTAAGGAAGTACGAGCGCCAGGCGGGGTGGGGATAGGTATCGACTCTAGCGCGGTAAGGGGAACGCAGTAACCATATAATTTTTTTCAATATATAGATATACATTTAACATTGGCTAGTGGCGGCATTTATTTTTCTTTTAATTAATACACTTTAATTAGTCGGGCAAGTGTAAATGTTTTTGAATTAAATTTATCACTAATATATTTACTTTCATCCATAAGTTTTTTAAGAATATTCACCGACAGTTTTACGAGAAAAATACAGAAATGTATCAATGTTTGAAGGTTACCCCATAAGACCAATGTTAAATTGCTCAACTTTAAAGTTAATTATTTATTTAAATGATCGGGCAATCTCCTTCAAATTTTTGGAATTTGTTTAGACATATTTAAACTTTGTATTAAAAAAAAATCAAGCCTTTTATCAAAAGTTGCCTTGGTGCTCGTACTTCCTTAAACACTTTTTTTTCTGTATAGATTTTTCAAATAAATCAATGACATTTGATAGACAGAGCTTAGAATGAAACAGTAAAGATTTTTTTGACTAGAGTATTGATGTGTACAGATACATATAACTATATATACGTTTCAACCAATATTTTTATTTCTACCTTTTGGAGAAGACATTTGAATAATTATATAAGACATGGTTTCTAGTCGCTATTGCTTGCTGTTCATGGTATATATATATATAGGTATATTATTATACATAGTTGCACGCAACACAATGAAGTTGAATTCCTTCTCTATCCTATTATACCTATATCCATTCTCCAATAGATATAGAATTTTACACATGTATAAGAAAATTCTACAATCGAAAAGAAAAAAGTATTTATCATTCAGTCAGGAACTGCGTAAACTATGCACCCTAATTTTCTAATAAAGAATCATAAAAAAAATTTATGTGTCAGTCCAAAACTAACTGCGACAAAACTTATATTGTATATATGACGGTATATAAAGTTAAATCTTAAGTTTAGTTAGTGTAACGCTAGAAATTATTAATAGACATGACATTAAACCTGAGTATCTATGGTTATTTAAAGAGTAACTTAATCAATCAATTTTCGCCTATCTGTAGATACGCCTGCTTGTCATCAAAAAAATCTTAAAAACCGAAAGAGTAAGATTGAATGAGTAAAATCGATAAAATCGATCGAATGGATCCAGAACTCAACTTATGAATCCTAAAGAAAAATTTGAAAATAAAATTATTTACTTCTTAAAAACAAATAATTTTGTTTTTGAAAATATTATTTTCTGCTATGAATTCCGGAGTCATATTTCATGATGGTATTACGATATTTTTTTATATGCTCTGATGTTGTATGAAAACGAAGGATTTTTTGTGTTTGAAAGCCTTTTAAGCTTTTTAATAGTTTTTCCTAGAGACGTAGAGAAAAGAGTCCAATGTGTAAAGCATAATTTGAAATAACTGCATTAATTATTTAAATCTGGACTGAATTCAAACTAATTATAAAATTTCTGCTAAATGTTTGTTTATTCTTTTTAAATACGATTTGAAACAATTCAACTCTTCGATGACAATTGTAATATTAATATCTTTGCGATTTCGTTTGGTCATCTACTTTTTGATAACAAACCAGGTCAAGTCTTACATTTTTAGTCATATCCTAGTATGGACAAGGAATCTCTTCATATTGCTACAAAATCAACAACTTATTTTTCTTTACGAGGAAATTCACTAATAAAATAAACCACTGATTTCCTTTTCCACGGCAAGTGAATAACACTGACAGAAGAACGTCGTCAACGAGTGTTTGTCTCTTCATTCTCCACAATTCCATCACATCGAGCAAAGAAGAGAAAAAAAAAACGAGAATAGAAAAAAATTTGTATTACATTCGATGGTGGTGGAATGATGAACTATACACCCACTTTTCTCACATCTCCAGAGAAACAAAAGTAATTCAGTGTAGAAAAATACATTTGTCTGAAAAATCCTAAAGAAGTAGAAAAAAAAAAAAACTGAAACTGTCATCTTAACTCCCCTGTCGTGACACAGTCATTCCATCTTTTTAAAGTGAATATCATATCTTGTGTGTGTGGGGGTATGTGTTTGTATGTATGTATGGAACTTAGAAATAGTTGGTGATTGTAAATCTGTATTATATGTGTGGTGAAGTTCGAAATTCGATATCAAAGTTGTACGAATAAGTTAATAAACCTTGCACTATATAACTATATATTATTCTTGTACTTTGTAAATAAATGAAGATGTGGGAGGAATCACTTTGAATTCGGTTTTGTTATTACCTGATTTTTTAAAGACTGAAATCTGTCATTATTTCTTCACAAAGCTTTATAAAATGTTCGTAATTTATTTTAAGTAAAACCGCTAAAAAATCCAGCATTTATATGGAAACTTAAAAATTAATTAGGTATTTTTGATGATAAGCAAAATCGATATTATTACAAATAGTGTACTGCAACTGCCTTCTTTGAGTAACAGCAAGAACTTCGAGGTCCTTCTAGTTTTACATTGATGCTTAAGACTTTTTTAAACTACTATGCTATGATCTTGTATGGGATGTTTTGTCATTGTAAGCCAGTCTTCATTTGACGTACACACATATATTTGACGTTTGTATTTGAAAATTAATCAAAAAAATATTTTCTCAAGAATATTTTAAATTCAAAATCAAAAATCATGACGACTTTTAAATTTTTATTATCCATACATAAAAATAATACCTTTCGGAAAATTTTCATCATATCAAGTATAATACATGAGTACTAATAATTTAAATTTCGATTTTTTGCCCCAATTTCCTAGATTAAATTATTTGGTATTTTCATAAATACGTATAATAATTTGATCTAGGAAATTGGGGCAAAAAATCGAAATTTATTCGACAAATCTTAGAGTTCTCTTAAATAATTATAAAAATAATAATTTTACTATTAATTTTAAAATTATGATTTTTCTAACTTTTCGATACATTCTATTCAAAAAAAAAAAAAAATTATGCAAAACAAATTACTGGAGGGGGGGTGCTGAAAATGTACAAACATTGGGCTATTAAATTATATATATTACTTACGTCATTTAAAAGACTTTAAGGATAAACTATATTACAAAACTACAACTTTGAAAATTTCAATAAAGCTTATTTGTAGTAAAAAATGGATCCCTTAAATAAATATGCTTCAAATCCGTTATCTTTATTAGTGTTTTCCTCAAGTGTAGTATAAATATTGAGACATATTGAAATGCGTTCTTTTTAAATAACACAAAATAGATTTATAAAAAAAAAAAAAATAGATTTGATTTTCTCGTTTAGTTTAATCTATTGTTATTTATTTTTATTTGTGGTTTACTTGTTTCGTTTCTTTCTTATTTTTGGGATAAATATTATTTATTTTTACATGATAATTCTTTTAAAATTGTTTGATATGAAAAGGATAAATAAGAAGTAGAGAAACAGAGACAAGAAATGAAATATATTTATTGTATATACAGAGAAGAAATAATAATATCACATTGATACATATATATATAAAATGGAAGAATATACTAAACCAAGTATGAATTCGTATAACAATAAGAAGTAAAAATGAATGAAACTATTGTGACTGTCGGAATTTCCCAACGGGTCCAACAATGTAGAAAATGTTATATATATATATATATATATTATATATATATATGTTAGAATCATATATAGTTATACTGATTATATGATATATTTACCACTGAATGTGTTTTTTCTAGTTATTATCGAAATTGGTGTTGAAGAATAGCACGTCATTGTTGAGAATCTTTATTGGTAGAACTTATTATCAATATATCGGGTCATTGGAATTTTAATATTTCTTCAATTAAATCAGCCTTACTTCACGAACGTGAATTAAAGTTTTTTAACTTCCCGCTAAGAAAATCGAAGATTTTCAAGGAAGTTATTGGTTTTACCCCGTTTTGAAAAAATCGAGTTTTCAGCAGATCTCGACGTTTTAAAGTCTTAGAAAACTATTTTGACGGTTTCTGTGAGGGTGTCATCCTGTCTGTATGTATGTGTGTGTGTATGTATGTCAGTATGTGACCCGCTTATAACTTTTAAACGGCTTAACCGATTTGAACCCAACAAGAATCACGAAACTTAGATTTCCTGAAAATTTGAACCGATTCGGACGAGTAGATTCCAAGAAATCTCAAAAAAACTACGAAAAATTTTTTTTTTTCAAAAGTGGTTTTTTTTTAAATAACCTTTAACGGCTGCTTTTTTCGGCTGTATCGATCAACTCCAAAAACTAATCAGATCTTAACCTTGATAAACTACGTGCATGACCAACAATCCGGTTAAAATCGGTTGATTAGTTCAGAGAGATATCGTAAACGAAAAATTTCATATAAAAGTGTTTTTTTTTACATAACTTTGACATTTCTTTTCGGATCGTTTTTCATGAAATAGAATAATTAATTATTAAAGCTCTAAAAACCGCATCGATCAAGAACGTAAAAATCGGTTGATTGGTTCGAGAGATATCGTTAACGAAATATTCGGTAACAAGTGGTTTTTTTTAACATCAAAGCTCAAAAACCAAATTTTTAGCTAAAAAACATTGTAATATGTTAAATTTTAAGTGCTTAGGTATGAAATCAGCGGATAGTTGCACGGATGGCCTAAGGGTGAACCGTTTTCCAATTTTTTTTTTGAATCCTTAAAAGTAGCCAAAATATGGACGTTCAAAATTTTTAATTAACAAAAAACGAGATTTGCATAAATGATGTCATACATGTTCATTTCCATAGTCATTGTACATAAGGGCCATTCTATGATAGGCGTCTATGACTTTCTTTCTTTCAAAATTTAAGATAAACAATGTTAGTATGTACAAATGAGTTGAATGTGAATACAAATGTTATATAAATTACATAACTATTCAAAAATTTTGTTAAGAAACTTTTTTATAGATAAGGACCGCTTATTGTAGAATCATCCATGAAATTGATTTTACAAGAAAGAGATGGAAAACAGTGGTTAAGAGCTTATAACTTATTTGTTTTTGAATCCATTTTAATTTAATTTGCTAATTTTTTTTGGTATTGTGTCTAGTTACACATTTTAATGGGTAAAATACAAATTTTTTTTTTGAAAATTGTAACAAATATTAGCAGCCACTGAGATAGTAGATGTCTAAATTTTCTCTGTTCATAATCTAAAGAGCATGAAAATTTAGACTAAGAAGCAATAATTTCTAGAATATGTTCAGGGAAATTTACATAAATGCCTTTTACTTAGTTTTGAAGAAGGCTTTAAATTAAAACGTAGTTGGTCTTGAGTCTTGTTTACTGTGAATGTGGAGAATATCGTTTTCTATGCATCTGGAAAATCTGAGGCTTGTAAAATTTTCAAACTGATTGTTTAATTTGTTTAGTAGTTACTGTTAATTGTTCAAATATGTTTGCAGAAACATTAATGAATTTGTCCAATATTTTGCTTACAAGTTTTTGGATCTCCTGAACGACCAGAGTACTTTTTAACAAAAAAATTAAAACTGAAATAAAAAAAATATAAATCTTGTTTATTTAACCTAAAAAAAGCTCTTAAAAAGTAAGTTATAAAGTTTGTGTCAGTTGATTATTATAGCACCATAATTTGAACTGTTCAATTATATGATTGAATTTCGTTTGCATCTTATGAAACGATGATGCTTCTAATAAAACAATGCTTCTATCATCGGATAACATAACTAATTGACTTAGCTTCATTTTGTTAAAGATATGAATTATCTTTTCAATAATTTTAAGAAATAATCGTAAAGCAACAGTAGGTATTAAATTTATGGTATGAAAGAGAGTGATACGATACTCTTGTATTAGACCAGGGTAGAAACCTTTAAAAATGGTAAAATGGAAAAAAAAAAGAATAATAGTAGGATAAAACCCATTAGAAACGGAAGAGAATATAACAAAAATGAAAGAAAATATAATTTACGGGCGATTAGGGATCTGGGAGTGGAAGGGGATGAGTTTTTAAAGCTAATACTTTTAAAAAAGAGGACTAATAGGGTGCTTTTTCGATATTTATTCAAAATAAGGGTGAAAAATAAATATTTTAAAACAAACAGTGTATTTGGAACACAACAAAGTAAATTTACACCAAATTTCGTGACAAAAAAATATTTTTTGTAAAATATAGAAATCAAAAATCAAAAACTTTGGAAAAAGTAGAATACAAAAGTAGAAGATCTTTTAATTACATAAAACTTTGCCATTTATTTTTTTCCATAATATTTTGTCGGTAATCTTGATAAACCGTGTTTTATTCTCAAAAACTCACCCCTTCCACTTGCCGACCTCAGATCGCCCGTAAAATAATTTTTCTTTCATTTTATAAATAATCTCTTCCGTTTCCAATGGGTTTTATTCTATTATCCATTCTTATGGTTTCAAAAGTTATCGACCCTGGTGTACATATATTATTTTGTATACATACATACATATGTGTACAACCAGGCCTGCTTCTCTGCGTCTCTTCTACACACGAACATGAAACTTTAAAAAACATCTTTATTTATATATATTTATACGAGTGACTGACTATACTCTGAAATATATATATAGTACGTGGTGGTGAATACTCTTCAGCTTTAGAGTTAAGTTGAGTAAGTTTAGTGGATAGATACGATGAAAAATATTGCACTTATAGGCTATACGACACATCTTGTAAATTTTAAAAGGTACACTTTCAAATCCAAGTATTTGTTTAATGTCTAGGTGATTTGAATATAATTAAAGAGGATTTTTCGAATAAATTTTGATTTATTGCCCCAAATTCCTAGATCAAAAGTATTTTGTATTTTATAAAAAAAAGTATTTCAACTACAAAGTAGTCATCATCAGTATGAATTAGCTATATTTTGGATCTAGAAAATTGGGAGAAAAAATCGAAATGCATATGAAGAAATATATTTTAGCTCAAATGTCTCTTTATTCGAAGTAATATCTGAAAAGTTCTTCACAAGAAACTAATTACTATCAGAATATCCTCTTTTTTTTTAAATTTTTTCTCTGAATAATAGATTTTCTGATTTGCTGAAAAAAAAACAGCTAGGTCAACTGTAAAGTTATGGTTTAGGAGAAGGAAAAACATGGCATGAAAGTCTATGAAAGAATCTATAATTTAAATACGTGATAGACTTAAATGTCGGTCAGTCAAGTAGGGTAGGGATAATAAGGAAGGAGGCTTAGTTATTAAAATCCAAAAACAAGTAGAAGACTAATGACAAATTTATAAAAATGGAATAGTTCTGTAAATATTGTTAAGTGTTAGAAAGTTCTAAATACATGCGAAACATAAAGGCAGACCGGTTTATTAAGTAGAAAGTATTGGCGGATCAACTTTAAATCGTAGAAAATAAAAGTTCAAACATTATGTGTAATACAATACTATATAGCATCGGAAACTTTGCAACTACTTGGAAACAAAAACTCGTTTCAAAGTTACCAGCCAAATACAAGTTGTAACGCCAGGAAGAGACCTATAGCCATACACACTTGAATTGCTGTTCATTGTATGAAAGTTAAAACTAAAGTTGGACAGTGTTATTATTTACGAATTTTAGGTTATGTAAACATTGCTACAAGATAATATAATGCTTCCACATTTATTTGAACAGACATCTTTTAACATGTAATATTATTTCTTTCTGTAAAAAATTGATAAATACAAACAGAAACAAAATCATTCAAAAATCGGGCCGAAAATCTTTTGATAATAAGGTCATTCTGATGGCGAACAAGATATTCCAAAAGTTTTAAATATAATATATTAAGGATCAATAATTATTCTTGAGTTTGGCAATATACATGCATATTGGAACACGTCAAAAATCACTCGATTTATAATCACTTCGACAAAATCACTCGGTACAAAAACGACATCGCTAAAACCCACTCGGAACAAAGCCACTTGTCACAAAAACAACTCCATAAAAAATTACTGCAACATTAGGCAGAAATGCTTGAAACATTGATGTCTATTTGTATTTGTATTTGAAAAATATGGGTCTGCTAGTTTTTTTTTGCCTAACGTTCAAGCTGTGATTAAACCACCCAAGTGATATTAAGGATCAAGTTAGTACGGGTAGACAGATTATTTTGCTCGTACGTTCAACATGTGATTAAACTATCCAAATGATATATGGCTGAGTAGTTAAATTACAGGCTATACGCCAAACAGTCTGGAAAACCGCATAAACCTTGACTTTCATCATTCAAACAGTGAGTTGTTTTTGTGACAAGTGGTTTTTGACCCAGTGAGTTTTGTATCGAGTGTGTATAGGGAAAGTGGTATTGGGCCGGAGTGGTTAATGTTCGCGGGGTCCCGTACATACTGATGTATCTGTTCATTGTTTGTAAACAAGTCATTCACCAGAATAATTGTTTTTGTACAATTTGATTGGTAGATTTGGAGGTATTATTTATAGTGCGCACTACGGCGCATTAAATATTATATATTATATAACAAAATATGTATTATTAAAAATTAGAATCGATCTAACAATGCTTGAATGTCATCATGAACTGAATGATCATCGGACACAGGAAAACAACTCGAGTATAGAATATAATATATATTTATTACTGTATAGACTAAATATTAAGTGTATTTTATGAATTCTAATGATTAAAACATTGTTCAAACATTGATACTCAATCATATGTCGAGAATGTAAATAATTTACTCCATTAGTTGTTCTCTTGTAAATTTTCAATATTTTCAATTGTGTAAAAACCTTACAATGATCAATACAAAAGTTACCTTCATCGAAAAATGGTCCATCGATGACCTCTTGTCTTTAAGAGTTTATATTAAAAATTCAACACAATTTTGAAATGTGATACAAAATACAATTTAAGACATTTGGAATGAGTATCAAAGTTGACTTTGATTTATTGTTGTAGATATTATTATTACGTATCAAAATACTGGTGGATACCAACAGTACATCAAATGTAATGTTGAAATCCCTTGTGTGTAAATGTGAAAACAACAATCTACTTGTTAAGATCAGTTATAATACCTAAAGTGGAACAATCATTGACTACTACTGACTTATATATAATATGTTATATTGTTGTGTAGTAAATATGTAGTAAATTAAAACATTAAAAAATTAGATAATAAAAAAAAAGGAGATAAAAAAACTCTACCTATTACAACGCCAACATCTTTTGTAATTTAATTTTCCATTTTCTTTTAAATATATTTTTGTGATTAATATATGTTATGTATTGTACGTTTTTTGTGATGAAAGATTTATTAATTAGTCTAGTCTTGTTTTGGCCTAGCGCATACCATCAAACTAAATAACATGTATTTGATATAAGACCCCGCCCCGCACACGGTAAGATTTCTTCTACATCAGACATCTGATCAGAAAATCTAATGGTGTACGCGTACATAATATAAAGCTGTCTGAAGTGGCATCAGAAAATCTTACAAGTATTTGAAAGTTCATTGATTCGTTGGGGTTCGTTGGGGCTGTCTAATGGTGTGCGCTGACCATCGGTTTTTCTGATCAGAAATTCTTACAATGTGCGCTGGCCTTTATAATCAGAATCTTCACATATGGTTCTGTATTTGCAATTATAACACGTTGTACATGATTTCGTGTATAATTTCTTTGTTTATGGATTTATCAGTAGTCCTTTCTGATTTGGATTGTGCAGGGACAAAGTGGTCCGCTATTAATTTGTAGAAAAAGGGGATAGCCCATAAGGGGAATAAACAAAAACATATTTTTAGTGTTTCATCAAAAAATTAATAAAAAAACAATTTTAACTTAATAATTTCTATAATTAATTTCCGTGTGATCAATCGTCTTTTGAAGTCAGTGGCAATCAAATTTTAATAAATTTTTTTAAACTATGCGTCCCTCTATTCGCCAAATCTTAGCTTTGCGGGAGACATTTGTGGTTTTTAATAGGAGTAGCGCCCCGAGAAAAATTCAGTTTTTTTGAAAATGGTTATATAAACCGAAACAATATATTGTGACAATAATTTTTTGTAAATTTTAAAAAATGAAAAAGAGTGAATATTACCTAAATATTTCGTGTTATTAAATATTAATATGGCTAAATACAAAATCCTTAATAAAATTGTTTATGTATTATTTTTAATATTGCTAAATAATCCTTAAGGGGGATTGTTTGTTACCTCTGTTATAAGCACACTCTTTCTAAACATAAAATATAATTTCAATTTTTACCCCAGAACTGGTACATAACATTTGAAAAAAACCCGGTTACACTCAATACAGCTTGATGTGGGTGGCATTTGTTATGGACGTAATATTAGTTTATAGTAGCATACATATTAGAGAGGAAATTATTTTACGATAAAACTTCTCATGATCCCAAAACGCTTGTTGCAAATTCAAATTATTCATTGGCTATTTAAATGAAAACAGCGAAGTATCTAATAAATAGATATAACTTCTCAATAAAGCATTAATTCATGCTTACATAAATCCATTTTGACCAATATATTAATCGATTTAATTATCCCCTCCGTTTACTTATTATTTACCCGATAAAGATATAATCATTACAAATTGATAGCTCCGTGAAGCTAACAGAGTAAAGTATTCAAAATTGAATTAACATTTGCTGAAACTTAGGTGCATTATAAAAGCTGCAAAAAATTACGTTTTAATTTTGAAAATTGGCAGAGCAATGTGAAAAAATGCCTTTATTATAAAATGTAAGTACCAAAATAGTGTGCTTTTTATGTGATTTTATGGTGTGCAATTCAATAAATCAATTTAATCAAAATTACCAAAAAAATTCCTGCACTAATTCACTTACATGAATCACAGCTAAAAAAAAATATCTAGCGAAGCAGTGATTACTTGAAAGAACAGAAAATATTATTTAAAATTGAATTTAATTTTTAATTATGAAATTTCAGCCATTAAGGCTGTGATATTACGCTGACAGAGCAATCTGAAGTAAAAACTGTATTAATATATTTGTAGGTACTAAATTTAGGTTAGTGTGCCTTTAATAAATCATTTTAATCAAAATTACCAAAAAAAATAACTGAAGGCTAATTTATTGAAGGCACGCCATAAAATCTATACATTATTAGAGTTTTTAATTCAGAATTACTCTGCCAACGTGATATCAAGTCAGCAGTACATCTTAATGAGTTTTAAATAAAAAATTTGCAGCACCTAAAAAGCTCCCAAGAGTTAATATTTAATTTTGAATAATTTGCTTTGCTAGCTTGATGGAGATCAAATTGATTCTATTTACTTTGTTTACATACTATTTATTTTAATTTACAGTCTATTTCCTATTCGATCAATCTCTCTAGTTAAAACGATCGTAAAACAAAATTAAATAAAGAAATAAATTATCTGTATATAACTGGTTAATTGAACGATATACATATACATATATATATATATATATATATATAATCGAGAGAAAAATAACTACCCAAAGAAAATAAAAATTAAATATAATTCTTTAGGGAAATTATTAACACACAAATAAAAAATCAAACGAAGTTTTACGAATTTATCCGATTATAAATAAACTCCTATAATATATCTCTGCTATTATATATATTATATTGTACAGAGAATATATGTATACAGCGATGTAACCTACCCCGACAATTTGTAATTCGAGAATTTAAGAAAAATCTCTAATAAAGTGCCTAATTTAAAATAGATATAATTGTTTATTAAGTCAAAATATATTTTAAAGACCATAGTAACATATGAATAATAAGGATCCGTATATCTATTTTTGAAATATTCCTAATTTTGTTTGTGAAACTTCAGCAGCATATTATGTATTATTTGATAAACTGTCGTATGTATATAACTTTGTTTTTAAGATGCCAACTAGAATATTCTAAGCCCTGGTGCATATTGTGGCACGCGTGTCACAGCGCAACTCGACATGAAGCGAGTGACATGATGCCATCACGCTACACGCCTCGTGTTGGGGGTTACGCCACGCAGTTTTCTCGCACACTGTAATATAATATATAAATAGTATTCTAATCCTTCAATACAAAGCGCAGCTAGGAGTCTATCAAAAGTACTGACGTTTATAAATTTTACGCATCCTGGTGGATGATAATAATTTAATTTTCTTAATTAAATTATTGACAATTTTAAAATATCTTCATGATTCCAAAATATTAAGATATCTTGGAATACAATATACAACATTCCTTAAATATAAAAACTACTTGTACTATAATTAGATTGGCGTGGCTCGAAAAAGCGTGTCTCGGGCAATGTGTTCTCGTCTGGCCAGTCGCACTACGTAGCGTGGTGTCGTCAATATGCGATAACCCAATCATTTGTATATATTACAAAAAATCGTGCTTTGCCATACGCGTCGCAATATGCTTCAGGGCTTAAAGCTACTTGCGTTTCCGGTATTTTTTTATTTAAAGATTTTAATAAGAAACTCGAATCATACAACAGACAAACATCTTAAGCAAGCAAATATCATCGAATACGTACAACGAACCACAATGAACCAATGAACTTGAAATATTTTAGATTTATTAATTACTTTTTTAACTAACAGATGGCCTACTCCACATAACATCGTAAGAAATGTAATACTTATAAGAAATTCTGACACAAATACATAAAATGTGTGTATTAGAAAATAAAATTTGTGTGAACATTTTAGTAGCATTAAACACTTTGTCTAACAAAAGTTTAATATTCCTAACTTTATCGAATCCAGTAGTATAAAATATCTCATTACGATTTCTATGGGTACATTAGGTGGGAATGTAGGTACATATAATATATTATATAGCATGAATGTATATCTACATACATTTGTACATTATGTACATACAAACATACATACATATATGTTTATACTTGAAATGGTTCTGTACAGGAGAGAGTATTGTTGTGTGTATTCATTCAAGTACTCTTCAGAGACATCAACTTGTTGCGTAATTGCCACTACTAAATGTTCTTATAAATCCTAATAAGCAGACAAAAACCCAATGTTTGTTTGAATATACATTATGTATATACATCATATAGATTGGTATATGTAATATTTTTTATGTTCTATTTTTCTACACCGGATATTCTCTCATTTTCATATATATATAATATGATGGATTGGACCATTGGGCTTGTCCGTGTATGGATAGACGAAGGATAGACACGAATGAATACTACTCTGTTCGATTTGAATTTGATTGTATATGTTACGGATGGTATTAATGGTATGTATGCAATGTGTATTACATAAATGTGTAGAGCTATTCAAGTCAATTAATCTAAATATAATAAAGTTTGAATTGTATATGAGCTAGTATAAGGTTGATCGCACACGATGTGGTAGACGTTTGATTCAAATGTTCGCCTGCAACGTTCGATCAAATATTTGATGATTGTGAATAATCTGCTACACGATGGAATGCTGTTTGATCCCAGATATATGTCAAAAATGTTGGTAAACTTTTTTTGATAATTATTACATTAATCAAAAATATTAAAAAACTAATTAAAGTGGAGTATAAATGATTAAATAAACGACACAATAAGAAAAAAAAGAAATGAGCAAAAATTGAGTTTACTATATTAGACGTATCTTGTAGGACTCCAATAAAAATACGTTTAATGGGGGAAGAAGTTCGACAATAGGCCGAACACGTCTTATGACTGTTGGACGGATGATATGTAGGCCGTATATCGACCCGATGTATCCAATCATCCAATGTCTAGCGTTGGAAGATATTGGACGCATTGTATGACACCAATTTTAGATTGAGGATCAGACATAAAGAATTTGATTGGTTTATTACACTATTTATTACAAGTGCTTTTTGATACACTGTTTATTGAAGTTTATTTTTGAAGCATGAAGAAGCCATATACTGTCACATACCGAATCGAATTATCTCATCATGCGGGTTCGATTCGTAGAAGAAACTATCTGAGTTATTATATACGATCATTGAAAAGAATTATCAAATGTATACGCATATTGTTTTAAAAGCTTTTTTAAACTATAGTAAGCATTTTTAAAACAATTTAATAAGATTTCATCTAGATCGAATAAATAGTATAAGAAAATCGCACCTTTAATGGATCATTTAGGATCTTTGTCTTTTTTTTTTCTTAATATTTTCTTATATATTTGAAACTTATTATTTGTCTTGTTGTCTGATCAACGATTTCTATGTGGTCATATGATTATTTTAGTCGGATTTTTACCCTTTATTACTGGCTACCCTTTAGTCGGATTTAAGTATGATGAATGCTTTACCATACATTTTAAGGCTTGGATTTATGACGAATAACTATTATCATGCCATTTAAATATTTTTTTTTTATTCTAAAATTTTGACTAAATAATAAACATTAAATGTTATAAACATTGACGAAGCATCAATTATCGAAAAGCAAGTGATTACGCTTGCAGTATAATTCCAATAGCAAGTAACATGATTCCATTAGCTATAAAAAATTTTCATTTACGCATCAATACCTTCGTGGTACACAGTAATACAATTCCTAAGCGGTGAGAGACATTGAAAACCTGTAAATACAAAAAATCTCCGTCAAGCTAGCAGAATAAATTATTCAAAATTGAAGGCTCATAATTATATGCTTTTTAAGTGCTGTGTTTGTGTTTGAAACATTTTTTCGTATAGCCAATATTTTGAGTACCTACTAGATGAATCGATTCATTTTAAAATACTTTGTAATTACTTGCTATATGTTTGTCACAAACGCGATTGAAGTCACACGGGTAATAGCTAGTATACAATAATTCAAAAATAAATTATCTTAAACACAAATTTAATGTGTTTAATAAACAAATGAATTATTTAATAAAAAACAAAAGAATTTCAAATATAATTATGTTGCTGTTTTGTTTTTGTTTTTTTTTTTGTTATTGTTTTTAGTACATACTTTTGCTTGCTTATTTCTTCGTTTTTTTATTATTTTTATTTTATTTTTTATAATGTTAGAAAATAAAATAAATTGAATTTTTCATTTGTTTTGTTTAACAAGGCGAATAAAACAGACAGGCGAGGCGGATAGACAACAAAAATAGCAGAGACGAAATGTGTATATACAAAAGCGTCAGTCATTTGTTGTTTCAATCTTAGTTAATATACAAATAAGCAAATGTTCTACATTTATTATCAAATCTATTGTTTGTTGCTTTAAATGAATATCGTACGTACAATGTTAAATACTATATGCGATAGAAAACCTGTTGGAAGTTTGGACGTCTAACGAAAGTTGTATTAAAATTGTATATTTGTGCATGCAAGTTTTGAACAAATGAGCTTAGAGTATAATAAGAGAGGAATCACAATTGACTTTGTTCCTTGTACTTAGATTTTTTATTCCTCTGCACCCTCCATCTCCATCACCTCCACTCTAAGATGCCTTCTAGCACAAGGGGATTATGAAATTGGTGGAGCCGGTTACTTTGTTCTTATCCAAGTGACGACAGTGTATCAAGTGTATCAACCAACCGCTTTTTTTTGTTATTTTTCTTCTTTTTTATTATTATAATCAAAATGATGCTGCCTGGATTCAAACCCACCACCTTCTTTAAGTAGCCAAATGGATGAATATATAAGTGCCATTACTCACTTGGCAACTGAGTCGGAAACAAATATGTAAAAGTATAGGAAGGAGCGAACTTAATTTGTATTGATTGTAAATGTTCAGCAGATTCTATACTTTCTCATAAAACGAATTTCGCTAAATCCTAATTTTTATAAAATTTAGAGTAAGTTTTTCCAAAAAAATTTAACCAATCGTAAAAAAATTGAGAACTAAAAGTTATTTAAAATGAAAAATTTTTATAGATAACTAATTTGTTTGTTACGTTTCTTGAAAAAAAAAAGATCTTAAGGAATCTATGTAATGAAATTTTAAATTTAAAAACGTTATTTAATTTAGTTTCTTTTGAGATCGGTTACTTTAATTGCGAAAAAATTTTATTTTTTATTTTCTAGTTTATCCGTTTCTCCATAGGGCTGGAATACTTCCTACAATTTTTGTTGTTTTGTTTTGTAAACTTACCCAAAGATACCCAAACATATTCTTACTAATAAAAGAAGAATGATCGAAATGAAAATACTGCTGAACATTTCATGTTTTTTGAAGTCAGTTAACAAAAAAGTTTTATAATTTATTCTTTAATCATATAAAATTACCCTTTCAGCCAAACATAGAACTTATTACTTTTTTGTTGGCTTATTACGCTTAGTAATGCATTAATTCTTGGAAAATTTTCATTTTTAAAATCGTTATAAAATTTTTATTTTCTAGTTTACTAATTTTTTCGCATAAATATATCTTTTAATAAATAAGTAGAAGTAATTTTTTTAAACACTCTGTGATAAAACACTTAATAAATATGGTAGAAGCGCAAATAAATACAATTACATACTATAAATTCATATGTTACTAAAATTATTTGCGCTCCCACCATTTATGAATACATATTGAATCTTTAATGATATATCTAATAGGTTATAATAAAGATAATAATAACGATAAAACGGTTACCATAAATACGAATGAGACAAGTATAATTATTGTAAAATGAATGAAACAAATTTTCATATTGAACTGTAGTTTTTCTGGCCACAAACAATTATTTATTATTACAACGATGAATTACTATATAGAAAATTTTTGTATCAATAATTTTTTTCCAAATTCATATATTAAACTAACCAAGGTGACTGAATTTTAATAAATTCAATTTTAAACATCAATTTCTTCATCAAAATAATATAAAAAATAAATATGTAAAAGTATACAACTGCACAATAAAAAACTTTGTACGCTGATTTTATAAGCAACTCCTCCTTGCTTTGTTGTATATTTCAGATTGAGAAAGGATGAAATTCTCCCTCAAGAAGGTGAGCAAAAATAATATAAAATTTCAATTCTATATATCCTTTCTCTAATCCCAAAAATTATAGTACTACTTTTTTTCATATTTGTGTAATAATTTTCTTTAGAAGTTGCTAAAATATGTTTCGCTCGTTTTAATTCTGTTTCTTTCTATCGATGTGCTTGGATTTCAGATTTAAAGGAAAGACCCGATTTTTTGAAAATTTAGCTAAAGAATAGCTTTAAGTCTAAGAAAGCAAGTTGGCGATACGAGTCAAGAAAAAATAAATTAATTTTTTAATGAAAAATTGTTGGCAAAGAGAATTTTAAAGCCAATTTCTAAACCGGACTTTATAATAACATTATAATTGTCAGCTTGTGCAAGAATGAATTTTTACTCTTTAAGTGATGGAGTATTCTAAAAGAGGGTACAGAGGGCCCAAATGTCTAAGTAGAAGGAACCGCAATTGCGGTTTCCCATCTTTATTTACTCTACAAGACTTTATTTTTCTTCTTTCTAATATCAAGTAGGATACTTTTGACATAAAACATTGTATATTCTCTGGCCATATCAAGTTTGATATGTTGTTTTAAAAAAATACGATGGATGTGATAAAAAATTGTTTATGTGCAGGTGTGGAGTCAGGTTATTTTACCTAGTTTATATATAGACCAGGGTAGAAGCCTTTAAAAATGGTAAAAAGGTGAAAAAATTATTTAGTACGATTAATCCCATTGGAAAAAGAAGATACTATAACTAAATTGACAGGAAAAATAATTTACCGGCGATCTAAGGTCTAAGGAAGAGACCTCAAAATTTGAGTAACCTCAAAATTTATGTGAAAAATTAAAATAACCTTTTTATTTCGTATCTTTAAAAATAAAGTTTCTGTAAAAACATTGTAAATACAAAGGTTGTAGGTCTTTTTATTCCATTTAATTTTATACCATAGGGCTTGTAGTTTTGCCGGATATCGAGAAAACAGGGGTTGTACCCTTAAAAACTCACCCCGACCTTAGATCGCCCGTAAATTATTTTTTCTTTCATTTTTGTCATATTCTCTTCCGTTTCCAATGGGTTTCATCCTACTATAATTTTTTTTTCTTCACTTTTTACCATTTTTAAACGCATCTATCCGGGTCTAAAAATAAATAAATATTTTTTATTATGGGCGGGGTGGAGTCCTGTATGTTGTACCTAGTTTATTTGATATAGTAAATAACATCTCGTGTATTTCATCTAAATCATCCAAATATTATAACATTGTACTAGAGTACTAATACTCAGTTATACTTGATAAAGTATCATAAAGTTGTATTTAGAATCTAGTTCATTCGTATATTTAGTTTAAATGCAAATTTTCGTCAAAATTTCTATCATTTTTGAGCTTCAATTATCTGTCTATTCATTGTTATGTAGGCCCAGTAATAATGGTAAGGCTATGTTTAACATCTACTTTATTATAATAACGATTGGAGTTGGCATATATACAGAATGTTTCAAAAACGAATGCCCTAATTTAAATAAAAAAATAAGAAGTTGTGTTATTTCGATATTTTAAATTTCGTTAGTTATTTTTGTCACAGTTTTGCAAGATCCTCAAATTTGGTAGTAACGATAAAGGCCGATCCTTACTATAATGTCATTTACATATCGGTCTCTATCTAATTAAGTATTATCAAGAAGTGAAGAAAACAACTAACAGTGTTAATTGTTAAGATACTCGACACATGATTCTATTTCTTTGTTTGGATTTCTTTTAATAAGCATTCATAAAATACTGTAAATATTCAGTCTATACGATTATACATGTATAATAATAATATGTATTGATGATATGTTTTTATTACCTAAATTTGATCTAAAATTTTGGAGAACTCAAACATTTTATGAAAAAATGTTTCAAACAAAAGTTGTTTGTTTCAAAATATTAATTTTTTGTATTTGAAATATGAATTTTTCTTCGTTTATAGTTAAAAAATTGGATCAAGAATTTATTGGACCCAGTGGAACGGTTTTTCTCATTCAAGAACTTATATAACTTTATTTATTTAGAATAAAAAAACACTAAAATCAGCTCATTATTATACATGTATACATTTATAACTGTAAAGACAGGATATTAATAGTATTTTATAAATGCTAATTAAAAATAACCTAAACACTGAAATTCAATCATATATATCTAAATAATTAATTCAATTATTTGTTACCTTCCATTGTCTGAGTGTAGTCTCAGAAATATTGATCTTGAACAAATTTTTGAATGCATTTTATAGCCCCAAAACATAATGTAAGAACCAGCATATCGAACCAGAATTTCGTAACGTGACGAATAAACTACACACATTTTATTTTTGATACTTCCTGTATACATAATCAGCTTGCTATATCCCTTAACAGTATAGTATACTCACTCATCCATATACCTAACATCACTTTTAAAGCTCCGACACACCCCAACACCCTTTAGTTACATCAACTAACAAACTAATTGTGTCGATTGTTAATAATATAATTTTATTAAGGAAAATTAAATTGTCTGAGATGTTGAGATTGCAATTACTACAACAACGTTCTCCATTCACATACACATATTCTTCTTGACTGTTTCATGCTCGAGAGAAGAAACATTTTACTTGTTATAAATTAATACAGTGTATTCCATTTTATCCTGTTTAAATGGATCAGTTAGATTAATAAAATGATAAATACGTCCGTCAATGTTATCAGTACAGAAACTGCAAATATTCAGTTTATTAAACTGCAAAAAAGCTTCACAGCGGGCTAAATTCTCAATTGGTAATAGAATGACGTGTCAAAATCTGAATGGGTCTTTTGGGAAGCTAGGCTACAGTTATATGATGTAATTGTAGTTAATTCATTATTATACGCATCATGAGTTTGGTCTCTACGATATATTGAAGGAATCCTGCAAGTAAGATTTTATAAGCAACTGCTACAGCTACCATTAACTGCCAAAGCCTACAACACATATCAGTAAACGCTGACTCACTGGCTTTAGTATGGTGGCAAATATTACAAAGGATGGATCAGCATAGACTTCCTAAGCTATGTTACAATCGCTTTATGAATCTGACATCTCATCCTGATATAATTGCAAAGTACAATTGGGCATTACAAATTAAAAGCTTTCTGATTAATAGTGGTTGTGAAAATTAACTTGTTTTGGAAAACATCAAAAAAGCGATATTATAATTGCAAACACACATTCTAACTTTAAATTTCATGCAGACATAAACTGATATAAGTGTTCTGGTTTAAGCCTTTTATATCAGGTTTTAATAAATTTTACCGTTCTATTTAATTTGACAGAGTTTTGTCTCAGCTGCGCTCATCTTTTAAATATTTTAATCGTGTAACTTTTTGGAGAGTTATCTACATGATAGGTCTTATGCTGTTTGCACTTAATGTTATTTAAAGCAAAACAATGAGATAGCGAATCATTCATTTGTCTTGCGCTTACCGTCAACAGTAATTTTTTTTTTCAGTAAAATCAATATCATACCATTTGATATAAGCTTGGAGACAATTGCTAAACTTTTTTCAGTGGTGGATATTTTACATTTAAATTATTTTTATATTTTTTCTAAGACCAGTGTTTGTACCAGATCCTTTATTCTGAACGAGTAATTTAAATAATAACTGCCTTTACTTCAAAAATTATCCCATTTTCGCATAGATGTTTGGAAAAGCCCGAGAGGGAAAGAGGTAACAAATTCACGGCTTTCAATTCTATTTTGTTTGAATAAATTCATTCGAATTTTTGATTCTTTGTTTTTTCTGTTTATTATTGTATCAACATTTTTACCAGTCACATTAAGTCATTTTTATTGAAGTATTAATTTTCAGTTTTTTTGTGAAATGATCTCTCGTCTGAATTATAATTGATTTTAATGGATTGTAAATTTAAGAATTTTATTTGTAATGTTGTGTGATATTTTTGATCAATGCTTCTTTGTACAATGTAACTAGGAAAACCTAAAAATAATTTGATACACGAAGTGAATATACAAAAAACTTGTGTTTATACAAAATATTTTAAGCAAACGTTGTTTGTTTTTATAAAGCAAATGGTTTCAAAGATGCTGCTTATCTTCGTTTCAATTTTATCTTCCTTCGTTTTTAAAGTCTTAATATCTGATGCAATACTCTGATATTCAGGTCAGAAAATTTTCTGCATTTGTCATAAAGTACATTATTTTTTTTGTATTATCCCCTACTATGACACTATTAAGCACTCAAGCGTGTATACATATTTGACTAAAGTGTTTTACAATAAATTATACATGTTTAATAGTTTAATAATAATTGAATAAGGGAATGAATGTTATTGAATGAATCGAATTTGCTTATTAAACTGTTAGTTTAATATTATTTCACCTGTATATAGTATCAACATTGATTCATATAAAATAAATAGGAGAGAATATATGTTTAACTTGTATGGGAATAATTAAATTCAACATTTTCTGCATATTCAGAAAATTTATTTTACTTCCCAGAGGGAAATTCTTGTAATGGAGTCGATTTTGTGAAATCCGAAGTTTCACATACCTTAACGATTCAAGATTATTTCCATCTCAATTATTTCGATGAACCACTTTTAACTATAATAAAAGTCCGGAGGAGGCTGCCGTACGGGAAACATGGCCAGTCCAATAATTTTCGGAACCAATAGGTAGATTGTAATATTTTATGCCTTAGTCCACTGCTATGAACGTATGCTACTAGCAACACGTACATCAATATTTGATAGTGCCCACAACAGTTTTAAGCGTAGCAAATCTTAGATTAAATTACAGATACTCTCATTTATTTTATAAATGCCAGGTATGAAAATGTAATAACTAACTCCGATAAGTTAGTTAGAGATATTTATGAAGCTAAACGCAAATATGTTTATGAAAATGAATATTTAAAGTTTTTCTTCATAAAGAGAACGTATATCCTACTCTAAATAAGAGAATATGTATGAAATAAGTTCAAAGACCCCGATTTAAATTTGCATAGTATGTTATCATAAACTGCTCTTATAATTTATCTCACGTATATATATATGTATAATATTTAAATGGAGTTTAGATTATTTTGTAGTTACTTAATTTTAGTCTAGCCTGGAGAAAATAATACTTGGAAAAACTCTTTATTTTTGTTAAATTTTACCTGTATTTAGAGTCTTTTGGGATTCTTCCTCGAATATTAACTATTAAGGTATTCAGTAAAATGTAATAAAAGAATAAGGTATTCTTTAGGTACCTCCAAATGTGATTACGATTTTTTTTTATCTAATGAAGTGATATTAATTGTTATTCCATTCAAGAATTTTTACCGTATTTTGCTGGCAACAAACCCATCATACTTTTTCTAAATCATTTTCCAAAACTTAGGTTACTAAAATATTTATTGATCTAAAAATTTGTACACATATTATGGTATCTTTTAACTGTATTTTAAGACTTATTTTTAGTAAAAATATTTATTTGAAAAGGAGCTACAGCTGATCTCCGTGAGCTCCTCTAAAAAAAAAACCGTTTTGCGGTGACCCCTATATCTTTGAACTGAATCCTCGGAATTTATAAAACAAAACAGTTTTCGTTAAAGTAATATTAAATCTAATAATTAATCAAAGGAATAAGCAAAATAAAATCGATTTTTAACCAAAATTTTGGCCTTAAATTGTTTATAAAAAAAATATTTATTATTGAGAAAACATCTTCAATTAATTACTAAAAAATATATTTACAAAGCTCGTGTTAAAAATTGAGACTTATCGGTTTAGCCGTTTTTGAGTAATGTTGGTCACCGACTTTGAAGACAGCATTTTGAGAAAAACGCGTTTAAAGTTTGAAAAGTTCTTTCAAGCACTCTCAAACACTCTCAAGCACTCTCAAATTTGCGTGTTACTTCGAAAATATTCACCGGAACGAAATTTAATTTTCTGTGTGAATTCTTAAATATATGAACATTAAGAAAATAAAATTAACAAGTTTAACTGGTTCACACTGTATGAATTTATGTGCATATAATTTTGCATATTAAATGCAACATGCTACTTATACTTACCTGATGCAGTTTAGTTTAAACTGTAGACTCGTATTATCAAAATCAAATATATTGTATTGTATAATTTCATCATAACACAGAAAACAAATTCACAATATTTGCATATTTTCACTATAGCCCATGTGACAGAGACAAAAAACTTACTTTTGTCTGAAATATTTTTTGGTTTACAAAAATCATGTTATAGTTGCTTAGAATTTATTTCGTAAACAATCTAAGTAAAAGTTGTCAAAAATAACTAATTTGAAAAAAAAAAATTCAACATTGGTATATTGAGAAAATAATTCAAATTTATTTCAATTCTTTATTATGAATAACTTATATATTATATTAATATATTAATATATTATACAATTAAATATATGTTAAACAACTACACATATTAGAAACGTTTAACAAGATTAGTACGCTAATGCCGTGGTATAATAATGGTAAAATATATTATATTTGTTTTTTAATTTTTCGCATTGATATTCTTTCTATCTATATACCAATATAGCACCTTAGAGGCCCCTAGAATTTTTTTCAATCGAAAAAATTATACGTGACCTACTCATCAATTTTCAGTACCGGTACTTCTCAAGAAAATTTCTTGCTTTATAAAGATATTTTTTCAGATTTTGCGTATCAAAATATTTCATTTTATGTTTTACTGTTTTAACTTTATTTTTTTTTTTCAATTTTTCTGAATGCCCTATTGAATCGATTGAGACCTTGATCATAATTTTCAATAAAAGTGACATTAAATTTTATAAAATGGTACGTACTCACTAGGTGTAGATTATATGCAGAGATTTCGATAAATAAGTCCAAATTCACTAACCGATGCATCAAAACGCGATAATCTCGCTCAAAAGTGATTAACGCAATTTCTCGTTAAATTCTGTATTACTTTTTGGAAAGTAAAAATCGATATAGGTAGTGCAATTTAAAGAAATCGTTTTAACTATACCATGAACATTTTTTTATATTTTCTAGAATTAAGTATGGTCATGAGTATGGTCACAGGTGCAATATGGCATTAAATATATTATGAGCGGTTTCCTTATATAGGTACTAATGCATAATTAATATTATGTTAATTAGTTGATCAGTCACTAACATATTATAATCCTCTAATACTTCACTTTTATGGCACTCATAAATAGTGTACCCAATGATTATACGCCGTTGTTGATAACCAAAGAGGGTGGTAATGTAATATTTCGTGTTATAAAACAATGACCAAAAGTTTTTATTGATAAATATAATGGAAAATAAAAACTTATTGAAAAAAAAAGAACTGAGTTCAAAAAATGAATATCACAGCAAAAAATATACTGCCATTACTGGACACAGAATTTCCTCCTAATGTTAAATTATGCCTGGAACGATTTGACTCATTGATTTTAAATTATATTAGTTTGAAAAAGTTTGAGAACAAGTAGCTCCATTGCAGCGTAGATCTCACTCAGCGTAGATCTTTTTTTAACTTAAAAAAAAATCGACTTTCAGATGAAATAAAATATAGGAATCAATTCTTTTTCGTAATTGGTTTATATGTACAATATATTGATATGCCATGAATTTCATTATAAATTTGTTATAACAATGACCCTGATAGATCAAAATGGCTCAAAATTATGCAGTAAATATTTTGAATGTAATAATATTTGCATAGGAATATTCATATAAATTGGAGCACAGTTTCGAAGATTATAGAAGAAACATAGATACT
Source organism: Chrysopa pallens (assembly GCA_020423425.1). NCBI lineage: Eukaryota > Metazoa > Arthropoda > Insecta > Neuroptera > Chrysopidae > Chrysopa > Chrysopa pallens. Next base: position 138,380,345 of record CM035591.1, read on the forward strand.
AACATCAATTTGAATCGATTTCAATTTTAATAAACCTCTTGAAATGTTAATTAATTCAATAAAATGATTCAATATGTCAATCTGATTTTTAATTTCTGAGAAATGTAGAATATACGAAAATTGTGAGATTAAAAAAAATTATAAGCATACGGCTCGATTTGATAACCCCTCTTTTTTGAAGCCTGTTAAGAAAAAACAATTAACATAAATTTTAAATAGAAAAACCTTCCGTAAACATGTGTTTTGATAAAAACTTGATGTATTTAAAATGGTTATAAGTTGTGTTAAAGAAGTTAACTTGTTTAATACATTAAAAACTTACACAACACAACATTATATATATATTATTAGAAAATGTAAACAGGAGTGGATTTACCACTATATAATATGTTATATAAGATATAAACAAAATATTTATGTATTGTATAAGTATGTTTTCATGTTTTTAAAGATCCATCGATATTCAAAAACAATGTTGCGTTTTATTTTCTTTAACCCTCGATAAATATGGAATTATATCTTTGAAGAATTATATATTAATATCCTCAATGTATTCTTTCTTATCAGAATGGTATATCAAATGGTTCTTTTAGATATGTTTGATTTAATTATATTTTGGAACTTGGAGATTTTGTCAAGTAGTGCAATAATTGTATATATTTTTTTTTGATACCCAGTATCTATTATTAGTTCTTTAAAGAAATATAAATAGATCAAATAATTAATATGTCGGCTTGAACAATGATATACTCACTGTTAGTCACCTTAATGATATAATACCAAAAGTATATGTTATTACCATAATCTGAAAATAGAAGTCATTAATCTATGTCTAAGAACTATTAAATAAATATAAATTTTAAATCTAGAGTATTTTGTCTGTTGAGTCTGTTCATAGCATCACTATTACTTAAAAGATTTATCACCTCAGTGTTTGGATGCCTTTCGAGGCATTACAAGTATCTTCACTTAAACGCGCAATTTTTTTAAACACTGTGGGCACTTTCCGACTTTTTTGAATATCATTATTCAAACACCAATTGTTCATAGCGCTTTTGATTTAATCTTGTATTTGTAAAATTTCTACATTAATGTTATTTGCAGTTCCCCATTATTGAGTGCCATAAGTCCACACCGGTTTAAGAACTGTTTTATACACTAGCACTTTATTGTCTAATGATAACTTGTCCCAAAAGCCAGTATAATTTAGAAAATTAACAATAGCTGTTTTCTCTCTAACCAAATATGTTAACGCCATCTAAGTCATCTATCTAGGTGTATACGCAGATATTTCTCTACATTTGCTAGTGGAAAATTAACTACGTTCATTGTAACAACCGGGCAAGTTTCTTTTCTCAAAGTAAATTGTACTTGAACGGATTACGTCTTGTTGACTTAGATATGCCATTTATGCAACCAATGTTGTGTTTTATCGATACTATTTTGTGGAAACTAAATTTGGATCCACATCCATGGCTGTGATGGCAGTCATCATCATCATCTGTAATATATCTGTTATGTTTATATCGACGTCTGGTGGATCTGCGGTATAAATTAGATAAAGAGTCGGATCTAGAACACTGCCCGGCGGTACTGCAGATTGGATAGGAATTAAATCAGAGAGTTCTTCTTGAAATTTAACTTGATAGTATCTGTGTTACTAAAATTTGGATGATGTTTTTATCATCATTTGTTTATTATACTATCAGATAGATACCAATTGGTTCAATTCATTTATGCCTTTTTGAACAAAATTCTAAAGAAAAGTGGCAAACCGTGTGTCTGGAATGAATCTCGGCAAACTCCGGTAAGATTTCTACTCTTTTCGCATTCATAAAAAGCATATTATAGTATTGCAGAAATAATATTTAAAAGCTTATTTTCATATAAAATAATAGATATCTTAAAACGAGAAGCTTACATTGAACAGAAACAATGGTCGAGTCAGTAACTCGCCTTCTGATAATTTATAAAAGACTGTTTAATTGTTTTATACCCAGAAAGTTTACACTTCTACGCTTCAGTTATTACGAGCAGCAATTAGTATATGTAGTAATTGAACCTCGGCGTTTTAGTAGGAAAAATATCACGCAATTCCATAAAATAACAAGTAACTAAAAACAAAAAAACAAATTTTACTTGAATTCAATCCTGGAAAGTGTCAAATTAAGAATCATGTGCTTTATATTTTAAACATAATCGACAAAGGCTATTATTATTTTTTTAATTTTTTATTTCTTCGGAAATTTTCTAAGAAATGTTCGAGGCTAGTATAAAGAATAAGGATATGAAAATTAGCATTCTTCTTACTTTTTGTGTTTGGATATTTCTGTGAAATAATGATTAAAATTGCTTGTATGTTTGGTTAACACAAATTTCATCAATCTTTTTTATCTCAAGAAAAAATTTTAATTTTCAAATGAAAATCAGTACTTAAGGATCATTCTGAAGATACATTGATCGTACTTTCTTAATAAATCTTAAAGATAATTAAACAGGTTTTAATCAAATTTAATAAGATTATAAATGAAATATCTAAATTTATATAGATTCAGCAATTTGTATTTTGATGAGAATGTAAATTGTATACGTAATATTAACGTTAAAATAATTAATATGTATAGAAAACTATGTATATTAATTGGAGTAATTACGTTTAATGTTAATAAGTTTTGATGATAATCATAATAAAATTTATTTGTAAAGTATAGGCAGTCTAAAAGGAGTACAAAATTATATACAGTCGCTTTTTATGTCTATAAGAAGTATACTATTAATTAATATAAACTACAAAGTATTTTTAATTTTTAAGTTTTAATTCTTGTAAAAGTTTAAAATATAAAAAAGTGTACCAAAATATAAATCAAATTAAAATTTATAAAGAATATTCGTAATGCAAAACCTGAGTAAACTAATCAACTACTTTATTGAGCATAAAAAAGTAATTTTCCAAAAAAGATCAATGACTTATTTATGAGATTTAACTCAATTATTTAGATTTTGAAAGAAACTCATTAGCAGTAAATCGAACTGTCAAGTGTGCATATCGTATCGCTCAATTATCGCAGGAATCATTCGTGGTTCTGGAGGTTCATATCCCTTACATCAAGTATATGAGTACCACGGTACGAAGTATCGTACGTATATGAGTACCAAGTACCGAAAGCCTCTCATTACGAGATTAAATATATAATATGAAAGGATTTCCCGAAAATATACTTCTAAGGCGGGCAAAAACGGGAGCAAAGTTTGTATGAGGCGTGATTCCTTGATGTACAATCTACTTCATGACTTGCATAAACTTCCTCTAACCGAATTTATGAAAGAGGCGTTTCGTATTTTATTAAAATCCATCACCTAGCGGAGATAAAAAGGAGTAGAACATTATCCAGTTCAAATGTAAATAGAAAAAGCAACAAAACGAAATTGACAATTAAATATTATTGATATGTTTTTGTACTTCTGCGGTAGCTAAGTCTTTTGTTGTGTAAGTCTCAGATGTTGGTGGTTGCCTAAAACACACTATATATAGCTAATAAAATATTATTTATGGTAATTTTATTCACAATAGTCCTGAATGTTGTTTGTGTTATGTTACAATTTTACATAATAATATAGAATTCATTCAAGGATGATAATATTGTATAAGACAGTCAGTCAGTGAATGAATGGTGTTATAACTATTTAAATTTGTAAATGGAATTATCAAATAAACAACAAATCATATTATTTGTTGATATAAATATAAAATAAAATATTATTTTATTTAATAAAGAATTTAGAGAATATTAAATTATTATATAACAACAAGATGGAACTCTCCGCGTTTTGTCCTAACAATAACGTAAGATAACGCTTGTTTCAAGCCACAATTTTCGTAGAGGCGATAAAAAGAAATTTGGACTTTCTGTCAACCTTCGGTGATATTGTGTGCATGATAAGTAAGCAAGAACAACGGACGAAAAGCAAGGAAAAATGCCTCGAATTGAAGTTTTATCACACACAATAACTATTATAAAATAGTTATCTTGAATTTGAAAATGTTGAAATCACTGAATTTGTTTATCTGTCTTTCTGTCACTGAGATAACTCCTGTGGATTGCAGATTCCAGTAGACAGTTAAGGACTAAAAATTTGTGCATAAGTCAGACATGTATGTACGAATATACTTTATGTATTCAAATAATATCAATGATTATAATGAGTTTCATTCAGGTACTATTTAACACTAGTTACTCTTTAACACTATTCTACTCCAAGGAATGCGAATCTTGACTTTATTTTCCCAGCTCTTGGAACATACACCTCAACATTGGTCGTCTTTTCTTGGTAGCATAGATATTGAATATTAAAATTATGTTTGGAATACAGGCACTTCTCTCCTTTGAAAGTTACCAAACCATCGAAGATTGGCTTGCTGAAAATAATCCGAGTTATTGTCCGACTATCCGAATTTTTTGCATACTACTCTAAGGAGGTCTCTAAATTCGGTGACAGTCGTCACATCACCGATGTATATGTGCTTACTAACAATTTTTGGCATCGTACTCTGACTGCTCATATATACCATTCAAGAGAGCGTCTACTTAAAAACCCCATGAACAAAAAAAATTCTTTTTCAATGTTTATTAATAAGCTTTTAAATTATTTTTAATTCACAGAAGTTTATTTTACCTTTACATATTTTAGATTTTATTACTAATTATTACAATATAAAAGTGCATCATCGTAAATGTGGTCTAATAATATGTTGTTATACCAAGAATTATGATATTGCATTATATATAAAATCTAAAATTTCCTTATTAATAGTGAAACAGTTTTAATAGAGTTCTATCATTGCCTATTCTTAACTATAAACAGTAAATAATAAATAGAGTACCTGACAAACTTTAATTGATATATTGACCCATTTATTATTTCTTAGGATTCTGTATATAACATTCTAATGGTTAGAAAATAGATTAAAATGGTTTGTATGTTTTATTAGTTTTATCAATTATTTTTGAATAAATTTTCTTGGTCACCACTTTTAATAAATACTAACCCAGTTAAATGAAAATAAATAAAAAGTGTAAAAGTCAGATTGCAACTGGCAAAATAATAGGAAAGATGAAATAACAAAATTAACTATTTTATCCATCATAATGTTAAACTAGGTTCAATACCAAACTAAATTCGAAAATTATAATTGATTCATTTCCCCTATTTTCGCGTGTGACTTATTAAATAACAAGGTCATAAAAATCCGTTAACATATTCTTAAACTGAACTTTGATAAAAAAAGAAAAGATATTCAATCAAAAGAGCGAAAAATTTTACGTAAAAAATCATATTTATCGTATTCTGCTATAATTAATTGTAGAGATGTAACTACGTGAAACTCCATATTTAAGGGTTTGAAGAAATAAAAGTTCTGATTTTTCTTTGTGAAGTACATTATTTTTATAAAATTTATGACATGTTTCATCTCATTTACGTAGGAGTCCGAAATTTGGTACACCACTATGATACACATATTTATAAGAGACGTGGCTTATGTTACACACACTACCATACAGACGCATATTTATTTCTATTATGTTTAAATGCACGCATATATACTGTTTTGTTTAAAAGCAGTGAGATTCACTTTTGAGTGAAATAATAAGGTACATTCACATAGTTGCTTGAACTTCGTCATGCTGGGCACATGGACTATCAATACGCTCTGTTTTGATACTGTCAGTATTATAAACTATAATTATTTTTCCTTTTTGTACATCATTCCACTTCACATCATTCGCATGTCTTCCGTTATTTGTTATGCTTTCAAATATTTTTATTCATCAATGAAAATTAATTATATACTAAATAAAACTCGTTGAGAACACAACGGCACATTCCATACGCTATGGTAAAATATTATTATGAAATATTTATATATTATATTTATGTATATTTACAAGCCCGTTGAAAACACAACGGATAGAATATTAATATGAAACAGTCTTGGTTTATATATAAAGTTCCATGTTCTTGTTATACTAACCAGAAGCTTTCTGATTAGGCGCATTGAACAACACATTTGTGAATATAAAATCACTTATGCAATAAAAGTAACAGAACAACGTTGGATAGTCATCGTTTCAATACTGGACCTAATTTCTTATTTGATAGAGTGTCTATATTACATCGTGAGCAAAACTTTATCAAGAGGAATCTAAGTAAGATGGTGTTTATAAAGTTAAACAATTCTGTAAATTTGAGATTTGACACGCAAAGCCTAAGTTTGATCTACAATGAGGTATTGTAGAGGGACGTGGGAAGTTTTGTGATAAGAATGATACCGTAAAAAATTAATTTTATTGGTGTATACGTTAGCTATTACCTTTTGTTTCTGTACCTTTGTTTAAAAATTAATCTTTGTTTTTATTTTTTTTCCAACTAAATGTGCTTACGTAATTTTCTTATAGGCAATATATTTGCTAATAATAATATTTTTTAAATGAGATACGATTGAATCTTGGTTAGGTAATTTTTAAAAATATTTTGTAACATTCTTTTAATGGTCATTAATTTTATTTCTTACAGTTGCCTGATGAAGTGGTAATAAACAAAGACGAAACGTCGCTCTACGAAAAACAGTTTGATTATTTTATTTACTGTTCACATTCCCGTTATCCTTTTCTTATGATTTATATAAAATACTTATATTTTAGATTTATAAATCGGGTATATATTTTAAGGTTGATGGGTTCTTTAAGATAAATCCCTTTTCTTTTTTTAAATGAAATATTATTTCTTGATAATTCATATTTTACAGGGTGAAAATGAATCTTAGTATACATTTTTAATGTTTTGAGCAAAAATTAACAAAGAAAATTAATGTTTCCGCCATTGGTAATAAAGCCGACTGAGTTTTCGAGGTCGGTTTGATGTAAATTGATCGATCGTACATCGGACAGCGGATAATTCGATGTATTTTATAGATTTTTTTTAAATATATGCATCATATATTTTTGTAAATAATTTCCAATGTGTAATATAAAACATCAAAGCAATGTTTTTTATTTTTTTATTAATGAGCTATAGTGCACTAATGAATGACCCAATTAATGAAAAATACTATTTATATGTGGAGTTATTTGATTCATTATGAAAAAAATTTTTTCTATGTAGAAGAAAATTTTTCAGAACTAATATTTTTTTTCTGCTATGAATTTAATATTAAAAATGATTGTATTAAAAATTTAAAAAACATTTTGTAGAGTTTAGATGCTCATTTTTTCGAAAATGATACTATGAATATAAAATAAATAAAAATTGACACTTAATTCCCAATTTGAAATATTTATACTGAATGCAATAAACATATAATTTTATTATAATCAAATGTAATATTTAATTTAATAACGATTCTGTTAAATTTAAGTTCGAAGCGTATACGCTAGGTTTCCCATTTTAATTGATTCGCTCAAATATTTCCAAAAGAGTCAATTTTATAATTATTAATGAGAACTCTAGGATTTTTCGAATAAATTTGGATTTTTTCCCCAATTTCCTAGATCAAATTATTTTGTATTTTTGTAAATACATATTTCGACTACAAAGTAGTCATCATCAGTATGCATTAGCTAGTTGTAATGATTCTCTGAGGAGATGTTACTCGATGCTAATATCGTGACAGTCTGTACGATTTAGCAACGAGTAACATTTCGTCAGAGAATCATTACAACTAGGTATTTCATATTGATGATGACTACTTTGTAGTCGAAATACGTATTTACAAAAATACAAAATAATTTGATCTAGGAAATTGGGGAAAAAATCGAAATTTAACAACATTATTTCACCCGCTTTCGTGACGAATTTGTAAATTGAATTCCTAGTTCATACCAACGTCTTATCAGAAATCCTCATGCAATAAAATCAAAGTTAAAGATTATATAATCTGAGTTTTCGGCTTTGCTTTTATTAGTCTGTCAGTTCTGCCTTCAAAAAGTCTTTCAGTCTTAACGCTCACCTACGTAACTGCCCTATCAGAGTATGGCCGTCAGCTGTTCGTAGTCATCTGGTTTCCTTAATCAAAGGCCGTTGTAATTTGATAGATACTTGGAAAGTATAAATTTCGCATGCATGAACGAACAAGTGTGCAAACCGTCACCAAATTAGCAACGAGTAACATCTCCTCAGAGAATCATTACAGCTAATTCATACTGATGATGACTACTTTGTAGTCGAAATACGTATTTATAAAATATAAAATAATTTGATCTAGGAAATTGGGAAAAAATCGAAATTTATTCGAAAAATCCTAGAGTTCTCATTTATAATAATATATTAGCCATTTCGAATATTTTCATGGTATAGCTTCCAAATTTTCGAAATGACATAGCTAAAAAGTATGTTCTTATGAGTGGTGAAACCTTAGTATATATTCCGAAATACAACACACACACGAATTAATATAGAACTTTCTAAATTTACTTTGTTTGTTTGTATTTTGTGAGCACATTATTAATAATAAATTTTATTAAATAGCTAAAATTAACACCTCTTAATGGTTAGACACCAAATTTATTTCATACACACAACGGCAGCTAATGGTAATAATGAGGGTTTAAGGTAAGAGATTCATTGCTTCTATTTCAAGAAAATTTCAAACATATTTTAATTTGGATAAATAATTATGTAAACGTAGTCTCGCCAGAACATGTAGTTGAAGATGTAAATGTATATAATATTAGAGATTCATACACACGCAAAAGATAGGACAAATTAAGAAGGTCAAACGGAAGCAGAAGAAACATGAGATGTACGTATTATACACATAACTAAGATGATGCTGATGATGATGGCATCTAATAAGGAACGTGTAGTGCTCGAGGGACACGACAGCAAACCAATTTACAGAATGATGAAGGAAAATGGTGAATATTATAGATACAGTGTTATCGGAAAAAAAGTTGAACACATATTCAAACTATTATTTTGCGATTGAAAAGTTAAACGTTGAATAGTTCCGTCTAATTTAAGTAAAGTGATCACGAAAAACTGTTAGAAAGGTCAAAAAAGAAAGTCATTAAATGTAGTTTTCCACATTTTCATCGCTGTTGTTATCCAAATTAATCAACCGTTATGAATGAAATTATTTCTCCAGAAGGTGATTTTTTGTTTTAACAGTTTTGTATAGGCTTAAGAAATTAGGTATTGGAATCGAAAAAAACTCGAAGTTCAGTTTTTGTACAACACTAATGTAGTGGATTTCCTCCGCACAATGACTTTAACTTACCTGGAAATTTTTGTTTGGATTATATGTCCGCCCCATAATTAAGACCCATACCTTTTACCAATTACTGTTGCGAGTGGCATGCGATTAAGTAACCTTTTACTCTCAAGGCTTAGAATTACAAGCCTATCATCAACATTCCTACGAAGTTTCCTTCAAATTGATACAACTGATTTTATACGGAAATTAATTCCCCTTCTACTTTTGCGTCTAGAAGTGGGGGTGGGGATATGAAGTAGTACTAGTTTAATCATACAATTAACTCAACCCTAACCAAATTTTTGTTTATCTGTGCTGTGGAGAATAATATGTCTTCCACGTCTCATGTTTCTCGAAGTATTCAAATCAATTCCTCGTTCTTCATTTTGGAATGAAAAAAAAATGTCTTGTTTCCAAAAATTGCACGAAAGTTTGTTGCCTAAATTATCAGCACAGGACTTAGTTATTGATGACTAAGGTTAATTTTCTTATGCATTCCTCGAACAAAATAATTTAGTACTTTAACGACCTTCTAAACTCATTGATATTTAGTTACAAATTTACATTCTTATTGACGTGATAGTGTGGACGCTAGGGTACGAAAGTATTATACAGGATGTCTTGAAACTATTTTATTAAAATGACCGAATGGTAAATTGGACGATGTTTTATTTGAGAAAATCTTTTGCAGTTTTAACATCCAATATATTCCTAAAAATGTAAACCCTATCTTGTGAATTTAATCATTTCTATTTTCCTCGATTAATTTTACTCTAGTTAGAATTCTTATTCTAAACAAAGTTGAAAAAAATATAACATTTTCTCTGGTTTTTGCTTACATGAATATTAAAATATTCAATACTAACTAAAAAATTTGAATACCTGGATATATAAAAAAAAATAAGATAAATCAAAGCTAATTTTATTATTATGACTTTGTTAGTTAGAAATATAGATTTGACTAAGAATAATCAAGAAATTGTTAAAATTTTTAATCATAATTAATGTAGCTCAATTTCGATAATTTTATGAATGTAAAGTATTTGCCAGAGAAAATTGATGAATATTTTGGACAAATTTCTCATTACGCTTATAGATTATGACAGTCAATCTAAAGACAAAGACTCAATTGAGAAATTCCTGTATTGAATGACACTGTATACGTCTCTTGACTACTCCTTCATGGTATATCGTCTAATTCAAATGCAATTTCCGGACTACTTAGGAATACTTGAAGTAAGCAACTTAAAGTTATATACATTTATGTGTAGCATACAGTATTATATTATAAAAGCATACTATTTGTATGTATGTATATGGCATAAAACCCCCTAACTCCTCTCTACACACTCCATGATTTTAACCACTTTTACATTTCACATAAACCACCTTTTGCACTGTTTCATTGGCCCATTTGAAAATTAATGGCGTAGTATTTCAAGTTAATTTTGTTCGATTATAAAAATTTATTTAATCTATTCTAAGAGATAAATATTTGAAATAGATAGATCAAGTGGGTACTAGTGGACTTGTGTGCTTCTCCACAGCATTATTTGTTGATAATAACTTAAATTTGAATCATAAATTTTTTACAACTGTGGCATAAACCAAACAGACCTAATACTATTAATCATTCAAATCACACAAAAAAGGTGTTGAGCATGTGCTCTCAATAATCTCCAACTGATGAACAATTTGAGTGTTTAATAGCTCAAATGATTTGTATTGAGTCACTGAGTGTTTTTAGGCCAAATTATATAATATCTATTTCTTATGAGGCGTTTCTTTCTCATAGTGTTTTGAATCCAAATACCTCCAGTTCTGATGAATTTAGAGGGTTTGTAACATCACTCAGCCACTCAAGACCTTTTGAACTATTAATTAATCAAATTGAAGAAGATGGAGGGGAACAAGGCACGGATATTCAATTCTTTATGTATTCTCTCCCCTCAAAGATAGATATCTCCTGTGCTAATGAAATTAGAAAGTTCATTTTGGTTTAAGAACACTAAGTGATTCAACATCTTCCATTTGAGCTATTGAACACTCAAACTGGATGAGATGGAGGAGAGCAAGACGGGGGCATTTCCATAATTTTTTATCGATTAATTACTGTAATCTACTAGTTAAACGCACCGATGTTTAATGCTCTTTTCTGTTAATAAAATCCAATTGAAAAAATAAATTTTCGAATATATGAAATTGATACTAAAAAATTTTAAAATTTGTGGAATTAAAGTTTAAGAATAATTTTTAAAACTTTTATTAGATATAAAGAGATTTATGTGTATTGGATATCAAAAACTAAATTTCTTTAAAGCGATTTATATGTAAATAGATGATATAAGTCATCTTTTTCAGTCCTTTTTCGTAATTCCAGCCTCCTTACCTGTTTATTTTCCATTACAAGCGATTAATTTTTGAAATGGCGATATTTATGTTTCCGTCCATTTTCATGGTAATGGGTTCGTAAAATCGGACTCCTTACTTCATTGGAAAATTGCTTTATTACCATAAATATCAGATAGTCCTTAATCGTATCTAACATCGTAGTAATTTTCAAAAAAGTTCAGCTTCAAAAAATAATTATAGAATTTTTTTTTCATTCCTGAAATTATTTGTTTTTGAAAAAAAAAGTTGTGTCATAAAAAATAATTATTTCGAAAATTTTCATGACTTTCCCAGATGAAATTAACGACAAATAGTTTTTGATGAATAATTGTTCGTTGAAAAGCTTTGAGGTCGAGTAACTTTATTTTATGTTTACAAAAGTTTCACTAGTAGCTTATACCACACTTGCTAGCAATATTATGCGAGTAATTTTATTAAAAGTCATTCAATATTCAGAAAATCCGAATTCTTTGAAAATTATGGATTTTAATGAAAATCAATTCAAGGAAAATGTTTGTAATATTATCAACCGGTTTTGAAATTTTTCAGTAAGATGATGATTTATGATGCAAGCCGCCATTGAATGATTGTATGTATATTTGAACGTAAAGAACATTCTAGATAGAGAATTTGAAGGGGTTGAGGCGTAACATGGTAGTAGATAGTGGCTTGGTTGGTTACCCGGTACTTGTTCTTGTACTAGCAATGTCTCTTGCCACGATGGAATGTACAACTGCAATATACGACTACGAATGAGAACTATAATATTGCATGTGATTTTTCACATCTTTATTGACACGAAGTATAAAAATTTGATAAATAGATGATACGACTTTTGGATATCGTTAACATTTTTTAAAAACTTATAAAATAAATACTGCCTTTGTATAACGTATTTTGTATTTAAACATTGACTTTAAATTCGTGTATGATTAATATTGAACTGTGAAACCGATTTTTAAACCAAAAATTTGGAAAACGGTTGACCGTAAAGGACATCCCTGCAACTTCACGTTAATTCCATACCTAAGCACTTAAAATCTAACATATTACAATGTTTTTGAGCTATTCGAGCTCAAAAATATACTTTTTTTATTTAAGCTAGCTGTTTCCCGAATAGTTCGTTAACTATATTTCTCGAACCGATTAACCGATGTTCACGTTCTTGGCGGCGATTGACGATCGATTCTATTTCATCAAAAACGATTCGAAAAGAAATGCCGGAGTTAAAAAAACTCTCGTACCCAAATATTTCGTTAACGATGTCTTTCGAACCATTCTTACATCAAAAATAAATGTGAAGCTCTCGAACGAATCAACTGATTTAAACTGGATTGGCGGCAATCGTGGTTTATCAAAGTTAAGAACTGATTAGTTTTTTGAGTTGATCGATAAAGCTGTATAAAAGTCCTACCAGATAAAATTCAAAAATACCACAGTAAAAAATTTTCTTTTCTTAATTTTTTGGAGATTTCTCAATATCTACCAGTTCGAATCGATCCAATTGTATTCAATCTAAGTTTGATCAAGTCCTTTCCAATGGTACTAACCGCGATGAAATTGGTCGAGCCGTTCAAAAGTTATAAGCTACTTAATGTAGTCTTAATAAAAACGTCTTTGTGAAGTCTTTCTGATTTCAATGTTTGCTGATATGGAGGGTATTTAAACGATTGATTTTGTTAGATGTTTGTCTTTCTTACATATTCTCTTTTTACTTTTATGTTCGCATTGGTTGATATTGTTATCATTTTTTAGATACTTTGTCTATGCACACTATATACCCCCGTATGCTTTTGTGTCCTATGATCGTTAAAAGGTCAGTAGGTAACGAATGTGTTCATCTCTCATATATATATATATATATATATATATATATATATATATATATATATATATATATATATATATATATATATATATATATATATATATATATATATATATATAACATTGTGCATACCTATACATCCTTTTATTCCCCCATTTATACGCTACGTCTTCCTTTCCTTTCTAGATTCGCCTACAATTATTTCTTCGTACAAAGAGAAAGAGAGAAAATAGTATCCAGCAAGCACTATTCTCTAATAACAACTTCTATTATTTAAAGAAATATTTCTCATACAACATAATTTCTTATTTATTCTTCTGAAGTCTACGAAAGCTATGTATGTGTAGCTACGTTTCAAAAAGGTTTCCTATTTTCTCTCTATATTCTTTAGTACTTTTATGTGGATGGTGGTATTACTACTTACCCTAGCATTGTTTATTATTATTATTTGTTAGTGAAACCATTATTATAGCAACGAACTAACCATCTATTTGAACAATATTTTAAATACTTTAATACATATTTTATTTATCTTCTTAAACCTTTACGATTTGTTTCACTTCCAGACATACGATTTTGTTTTTTTGTGTACGTTTATTCTTTCATCGTGGCTTTTACACCAGTTACAACAAAACTAAAATTTTAATAAATAATGTTTTGGAAATTAGTTAATAAAACAACATTTTATACTCGACATACATAATATGTCAGGGTATATTAATTTTAGTCTAAAGTTTGTAACACTACCTAATATTGAAGACCGCAACTTTTACTCAACTTTTAAACTACAAAATAAGACCCAACTTTTCTATGATACAATTTTTAGATACTATAAAAAGTTCAGATAAAAAAAAACATTTTTTCGTAAAGTATTTGAGTTCTACACAATTTTAGCTCAAATTTGACAAATAAACACATATAGGTAATAACAATGTATATTATTATACACATATGTATATATAACTGTATAGATTGGATATTTACAGTTTTTTATGAATGTAAATTAAAAATATCACAAATAAATGAAATTCAATCATATATCGAGTATCTAAACAATAAACTCTGTTAGTTGTTATCTTCACTTGTTGTCAATTCAATTTAGTTTTAACTATAGAAGCTGATGAATTCAGTGTATGTAATTTTTGTACTTTATTTTTTATCTTTCTTTAGTTCCCAAAGACAATGTTCTACATTTTGCGAAATTTTCTTCAAATTAGTTTCATACGTTTCAAAATACTTTCTATTAAAAATTATTATTGTGAAATACACTGGTTTTTAACATTATATCTATCAGTGTATATCGGAACAACAGCTAAATGACAACCCAATTTCTTCATTTGTTTATTTTTACATGTTTGTGACTGAAGAATTCTTGCAAAAAAATTAACTTCTTGGCTAAAAAATTTTACTATGACATGTTTAGTTACAACTTGATAGTGGGCTTAATTACTTCATCGATTGTTATTATTATTCTTTATATTATGGAGTGACCAAATATCATATTTATGTTAACCGTCTATTTTTCGGAAAATGTTAGTTTACGAAAAAAAAGAAGATTGTATCCTTTTTTTGAAGAAAATAGCTTTTTGATTTTTGTACCTTCTGCAGTCTAATAAAATTTATCATTAGGGATCAGAAAATGAAACAAATAACCACAATATTTTCAAGAAGGCGACGCTATTAAGCTGTGGAACTTTGAGCTCAATTTGCAAAAAAGCTTTCAAACAAGTTTCTTTTCCACTTACAAGCATCTAAACAATTTGCAAGTAAGAAAAGTAAAGAACCAAAGATGATACCTATAGTTCCGTATAATTAAGTTGAATTGTGGAGGTCACTGGAAGATTTAATATAATTGTTTAGCCGTGAGTTGTTTTTGATCGTAAATTAGAAATATAATTTAAAAAAATTACAATTTAGTTTTAAGAAAATTAGTTTTTCTTAACAAAAGTAAACTAACGTTTGTACTATTACAATGCATACATAGACCCACGCTGAAACCCATGAATTGTACATTTTCATTAAAATTATTTGTTCGTTTAGGGCTGCATGTCAAGAAAATAGTTTTCTTAGTTATATAAAATAATCCTAAGAAAGAATTTCCATTAAACATTACCTAAGAACAAACATTTTTTGATATCATCAAATTCAACTTTAATCGAAAAATTTATTTCAAAGAATTCATTTATTTGAAAAATTTCAATTTTTTTGCATTCGACATTATTTAATTATTAAATTATGAGAAGCGTATTAAAATAACAGAAGTTATTAAGCATTCAAATATGAAACAATTCGCTTGTGTTTATAATAACAAACAATATTCAATATAATTTAATATCGCATCAAATGCAATCAAATAAAACATATACACACTTACAAAACATTAATTTTATAATAAAACGATGTTAAATTAATTATCATATTATAATCTAAATGAAATATAACATACAAATATTATTTATTGTTTATAATAATTCTTATTTAAACAATTAACAAACAGTTGTAATAAAATAAAATATTTTATTATTAATTACAGTTACAAAATAAATTTATTCTATTATTCTAATAAACTAATGTATAAATTATTGCAATGCATTTAATTATGACAATTATTATATTTATTGAGATGAACGGGAATTGTAGGAAAGGGGAATTAGAACTATAAAATTGTTTTGTAAGTGTTACAGAAAATTTAATTATGTATTAAACTATTTAATAGCTCCAGCTCTAAATAATAGCTCTAACGTTACAGTACGTAGTACTTGTGTTGTTATTATTGTTCAATATTGTGGAAATGAAAAACTGCAATCTATTTTATATTAAAATGAAAACTATACTGTCACAAAAATTTGTTCACGTTATTGAATGTCGTATTATTGTGCGCTATTTACTGATGACACAAATTATTGTTCTACCGTAAATGTTGGATACATTTATTTATTTATTATTTACTTTGATTCGTAGAATTATTTCTCAAGAACAACTAACAGAGTTAATTGCTTAGATACTCGACATATGAGTTTCATTGTTTGGACTATTTTTAATTAATATTCATAAAATACTATAAATATTCAGTCTACACAGTTATATATGCATAATATGTATTGTTATTTCTTATATGTGTTAATAAGTCAAATTTGAGCAAACATTGTGGAGTACTTGATCATTTTTCGAAACATTTTTCATAAGAAAATTGTTTGTTTCCCAAAAATTAACATTTTTTGTATTTCACCTTTTTTTTTTATCACTTATAGTTTATTTTTACGAACTGAAACTCAATTTATATATTCAGAATTTTTCACCAAAATTTCAGCTCCCTATTCTTAAGAGTTATCGTGATGACGAACGGGCGGGAACACATGCAACTACAAAATTTCATTTAAATTAGATGAAGCGTTTTCGAGGTATTCTCATTTATGATAAGTTCAGTGTGTGACTTTCAGGTTTTTATCACTCACGCACTTTTTTTTTTTTTATCAAAAGAAAATAATACTTTCGATACCGACAGATAAAACTGGGAATTAAAAATAGGAGTATTTTACAGGTACGAAAAAATATTAAAAAAAACAAAAATGTAATTATTGACCGGTTTCGACCCTGGGATCGAAATCAGGGTCTCTCACCAATAGTCTTCTACTGTACTATGTTTTGATTTTTTTTTTGACATAATGTTTTATTTGCTACTTAAGATCATGTTTAAGAATGTTTCAAGTATCTTATATCAAATTTTATGTACGTATTATTTATATATTTTTTATTTATTTCTTATTGAGGTCAACAATTTACGGAACTCCTAGTAGTCGATTTGACGGCAGTAAAAAATGATTTATTAAATATTTGTCCAGCATTAGAAGAAGTTTTGCAATGAGCCTTGGACAAGATTTTCCATTTCTTTAAGACTAATTATAGACGAGTACTCTTTGTTTGCTGAGTGACTTACAATGAGCTTCGCACAATATTGTATTTTAAATATATTTATGTATACTTATTTTTATTAATTCTATAAGGATATTTCTCCCTACAAATTTGACTTCTCAGTGGAATTGATAATAAATAATCGATTTAAATTTAAATTATAATTATTTTCATTTCATTTTGATTGATAAATGACTTTTTCTTTGATTTTTCTTTCATCAATTCAACTGGGGAACTTAACTTTTTTGACTTCTGTAATTTTATAGCCTTTATTTAAATCTTCTATTTAAATGTACTTCATCGAAGTATCAAGTGAATTCCACATCCTAAACCGAATCACTTCCTTAGTGATATTCGTGAGGCATTTGGTCATTAGTATCGGGTGTCGGCTTTAATTACCAATTGTTTTCTATGGTTTTCCGTTTGTTTTGTACAAAGTGTATACTTGGATAATTCTTTATAAAGCCAGCCATAGCTGTATATCTTCGCGTTCCCTTAATATGCCCCATCCAATTTTGTGACTTATTCTGTACAATGATGTATTGTTAACAAAAAAAGGATGAATAAATGCTTGAATTGAATACTTTATAATTAAAGGTAATACTAATATAGTTATAACTTTAACGTAAGTGGAATATCAAGTGCAATATTTCGTTGAATTTAATGCTAGTGTGAAGCAACTTTAACTGTATACGACGTATTTAAATAAACAAATGCATACATAACAAAAGAAATACAATTAATAATACATCATTAATTTAAATTAATGCTTTATTTATATATCTTATTGATTCCTATGTACAGTTAATAAAAGCTCTGTTTTTTTTACTACAACAGACCAATGGTTTAGGTGGTTGGTTTGTTTTTTTATATTTTTATATACATTTTTTATATTGTTAGAAAAATAAATCGAAGAATAAAATTTGTTTTTCATAAATATATTACGATTATATCATCTCTTGCCTCTCTCTACGCTCTGTTCCTCTCTCTCAACTTGTAAATAAATAGCTGTACTGTTATTTATTAAGATTGATGTCTGGTAATTTGTATTGTGATTTGAATAAAAGATTGATGAGTTGTGTTCGTTGTTGGTTGTTGTAGATATATATAAATGAATTGTATGTTTGGGTGAAAATATCCTATAATAGTTTAAATCGCATATTTGTATCCTTTTTTATGATATGTATACTTTTACAAGATAGAACCAATTCCTATTGTGTTGTAAGAATGCTCAATTACCGAAAATTAACACTATTTAGGTGTGAAATCTTTTACAATATAAATCTGTTTTATATTTGTGTGTAATCATTTATGTGATTATATCTACATTATCTACGAAAATTCTGAAATTAGGGTCATTTTCTTTAACGGAGGCTGTCTAATTTTCAATTATCCCCATAAGCTGATTTTGATGGATATTTAATAAATCGTAAACTACAATTGACCAGCTGCCGCTGTCGACTTGCAGGCCGTCAGTCCCCCTCCTCCCACCATACGTGAAGCTTAACATTTAGTCGTGTAGAACGACCTTAGATACCTCGAAAACTCCACAATTTGTTATAAAGTTCAAATATGTAAATGAAAGTCAATACGCCATTTATTCATGTGAATTTGTTATGAAAATGGGCGTGTTTCTCCGAAGTAAGTACTTACTAAATTTAGTAAGTCACCTACTATACTTACAAAATTTTCGGCCAGGACACAAAATAAGTGCCAACGCAGTAAGCATGGCTTAATATACGACACCATTTTGCTTATTGTTGATGTAAGCAAAACGGACAGAAACAGATCTGTCATTGTTCAGATACACAAGCACTTAATTCACTAAATTATCGATATTATCCACTAGGGTCATTTAATATTTCTTCCAATAAAATATTTCTCATAAAATTATCCATTTGCAACTATTTACAGGAATTAAATTATATTCCTAAATTTAGTACTGTCAATTATATTCAGTCTATGAGGTTATGTACGGGATATAACGTAAACCGGTGTTTTGTGTTATGTTAAGCCAGTAAGTCTGTCCTGGCCGAAAAGCGCTATGGTCAGCTTGTAAGATTTTAATTTTTTATGCTGACTGGTTTACTAAGTTTAGTAAGTACTTACTTCGGCCAAACACGCCCATTATGCGAAAATTAAGTTTTTTTAAATTATTTAAAATAATGAATTGGAATTATTTGAAAACTTTATACGAAAATTTAAAAACTTCACAAACCATATGCTATTGTGTAGAGACAATTTTTATATTTATTTTTCTGGTATGATCATTTTCGGCTATCGATAATATCTTATCGAAATATGAAACATATCCTTTCATATTATGTTTATTATTTTTAATAAATAATAAAATTTGAATTTCAAGGGAGAATTTTATCATATATAGATTAAATATTGTAGTACATTATCAAATTATATTAACCTACATTGGTTCAATATCTTATTCTTTATAGATTATAACTTCGATATTTGGCATTAAAAATTACAACTAGCATAAAATATTTAGATTGTGAAATAAAAAAGGTCTTTACAGTGGATACTTTAGTATTACATTACGAGATATTTTTTAAAAATCCTTAAAATTCATATTGAGTTTTTTGTTGTTGTGTGAGGGTTGGGAATTGGAAAATCAAAAATAATACTTTTTTTAAGGTTGAATGGCCCGTTTTCACATTGGCATCGCTTGAAGTTTATATGAAATATTAACTTTCGAATCGGTTTTCAGACAATATTTCAAATACTACGTATTCAATCGTTAAATGGATGTTATTTTTAGTATCTACAGATCAAGATATCCATTTTAACATAATTGTTTTGGAATTGGTGAACCTTTTACATTGGTATCCTTCGACTGTGTATATGAAAATTACAAAAGAGTGTTCGAGGATTTGAGATATAATTTTTGTATTTTTAATCGACGAAAAAACAAGGTTTTCAAGTCGACACGTATACAGATTTTAATGCTAATTAGTGTTAATCGAAAATTATTCATGTATTTATTAGTAAATTATAGACACAAAAACATAAAATAAAATAAAATCCTTTTAAAAGAAAATTTGCAACAGCTGTAAAAAAAAAAAATTATAACAAACCTTTTTAATTCATCCTTAATAACTAAGTTCTAACACTCTTAAAGTGATTTTGAGTTGACGCCAAATAACCAAATTAATTAATTCAGGAAGTGTACAATTATGCCAAACAAACAAATGAATTATGTAAGAGCGCAAACTTTCTAAGTATCTATAAAATCGCTGATTGGTTGACGTAGAAATTTAAGCACAAACAAATATCTGCTTGTATTTTGGATCCAACGGAGTTCAAAACATGTATTTCAGATGTATACTTGGATCAATGAAAAATCGAAATTTTGACAGGAATACAAAATTTCTTCCATTTACTAATTGTAAAAGACAATAAATTACAATTTTGTTAATAAAAAAAACCCTATTTCTTTCACAATTATTTCCTGCGTAAATTTTAGGGAAAATCAATATTCCAGCTATTTTGTCTATTGGAACAGAGAGAAACATAGCAAGAGAGTGTAATGGAACACATGCAGGCCAACTTCATACATGTATTCGAATCAATTATGGTTAAACTACAATAATTTTAAAATATAATACGCTTGCAAAAAGCCATTTTATATAATTTTGATAATAGACGTTTATCTATTGAGGTGCAAACGTTATTTCTACTTATGTAAAATAGATATAGTGTGTTTTAAAAACAACAAAAGTTGTTAAAAATATCAAAGTTGTAGAAAATGAAAAACGCACACAAAATGAATACTTAATAAACTAAATATTCAAAAAAAACTTTTTTCATTTGTGAAAATATAATTCATACCAGACTTTTTTATATGTTCAATAAATCATTCTTATATGTGTGAAAAATTTTTTATATTTACCACCAACTATTAGCATTAAAAATGTTTAATTTTTCATAAATAATAAAATATAATAAATTTGTTCAAACACACATAAATAATTTTAATTGATCATGTACTGTAATAATTGATTTAAATGTTTTATATTAGTTTTATTATACGAAAATTTAACTAACAATATAAATGATTTTTGTACAAATAAAAATATAATGACATCATTTAAGGCTTAAAGCTTCTATACACAAAATACTAAAATCATTGAGGCAATAACATTCATGAAAATTAAAAAAAATTAAAAGTATCCAAAAATTAGGTGTTCTAGAAGTTTATAGAAGACTTATTACAAACTGATGGAAATTAACTAAAAATGAAAAACTAGTTGTAGTACTGAAAGTGTTATCAAGAAAACATCGAAATTCTTACGAATCAAGTAATTAGAGCAAAGTATTAAAAATTGAATTTAATTATGCTCAACATTCAGTGCTTTTTAGATGTTAAAAAATGAGCTTTTTAGATGTACTGTTGCGTTAATTCACGTTGGCAGACTAAAGTGAAAAATAAAAACATTAAAAATATAATGTACCAAAATATGGTGCTTATTACGTGCTTTTATGGTTTGAATTCCAGAAATCAATTTAATTAAAATTGCAATAAAATATACTGCGCTGATTTGCTTACATGAATCACTGCTTAAAAAGTTATCAAGCTTGTAGCTGTGACATTTTGAAATTAAACTATTCAGAATTGAATTGAATGAGGTGCAAAAATTGTAATTAAAATAATTGAGTCAGAAATGCACAGCTGCCGTGATATCAAACTGGCCCATGGTTTTCCTGTCTTGTGATCAAATTCGTCTTTCGTCCGACAATCGGAAAAACAGCAATTTTGGATGTTGTGACATTCCGTTATGTTAACATTACAAATTTCCGTCAATTTCAAGCTTGTGGAGGTTATCGAAAATTTTACGTGATTCAAAAAAGGCCAACTTTTTCTTGGAGTTTTTGTAAAGGGTAAAAGTTGTTCTATAAATCATAATTGAGCCACATATAAATTTTTATAATAATTTGTTTATGGGAATCAGGACTATTATTTACAGGGCACCAAATTAAAGAGAATACAAAAACTTGTCTTGTAAGTTTTTCATCAGTAAGATTATTTTGAATTATCGAATAAATATGGTGATGGAATAGGACATTAAATAAAGCTGATGTGTTCGGCCCTTTTTGTACCTTTATATAGATGGTATGTGAATTTTTGCACTTTCACACCATACTTTTTATTATATAAACAAACATTATTAATAAAATACTATATATATGTATGCTATTTACGCCATACTATCTATTTTATACGTAGCGTGATTGTGAGCGTATGCATTTATAAACGTAGCTTTATATACGTAGATACAATATATGTAATGTGTGTATGAGAGATTGTAAGCGTGTAATTTGAGTTGATTAGTTTGACAATTTAATAGAGAACAATAAATGTAGTTATAAACTTTTAAATAATTAGTTTTGTTTATCCGTGATTAATGTACTTTATATATGTATATGCATATATAAAAACATTACATACAAGAATGTTAAAAACGAATGAATACTATAAAATTATAATCATAGACCTATATATTAAGAATCAGTCTATAGGCGGGCTATTTAGGTGATTGTATGAACATCTATATCAAAATTTGGTTTGTGCTTTTATTTTATATTTGTTGGCTATCAAAACAAATATTTCATGTTAATTTTATTTGCTAAGATTTGATACAATTTCAGTTCAAAGTCACCTAATAAACATATTTATGATTATTAAAAGAACTGTTCACAATTCCTTACGTTGTTTAAGGATATTTAAAGTATAAACGTGTTTTATTAATTATATAAGTGTATTTTTTTACGTCAAAATGCGCAGCCGTCTTTTATTCAACTCTCGCTATCTATCTATTTCTGTGTCTAACTTGTATATTTTTTATCATTCTTTCACCGTAAAATTGTAAAATAAAGGATATAAGCCAATAAATTTATTTTCTAATTTGAGGAAACATAGTTATTTATTAAAAACTAAATATAAAATAATGTATTATAAAATATATGAAAAAATTTTAAAAACAGCATAAACACTTAATTAATCAGATACTCCTACAAAATTATCATATGAGAGAGTGAGATATATAGGTAAATAATTTGTTAAAAATAAACAAATTAATTTTTAATGACACGCCTACAAAATAGTAAAATGATACAACGAGGAAGAGAGGGGAACGGTAAACTGGAGAAGGCATAACGTTCCTTCCTAACGTGAAGATTTCTGCCAGTTCACTCTGCTATAAGCCGCGTAGAAGAACTTTGTTTCAGCATATTATTATATAAAAATTATTATACCCTTGAGCACAGCATACTTGGTGTATTCAAATAATGCTAATGGTGTATTAAAGCAATTTAATAAGTTAGTTGTTAGTTTTTACTTTAATTTTAGTTTTATTATTAATTCAGTTTCATAACTAAACTAATTTTCATAACGATTTTGTTTTATCGCACTTTGTGTCAAACCCCACAAGGCAGATTAGCTTCGCCATAAGTTTTGAATAAAATTGCTTGTAATTCAAAACACTTTTGAGACATTTTGTTTTTTTATGCAATTTATTTATAGTTTATAAACGCTAGTGAATATATTTTATTTTTTAAGCGATAGATATATATATATATATATATATATATATATATATATATATATATATATATATATATATATATATATATATATATATATATATATATATATATAAACAATGACAATAAATATTCATACCATCTACAACTATTCATTTGGTGAATTACTATTTATTTCTAAATAACGACCGATTATAGTCCACGGAAATTAGTACAAATAATGCACAATCAATATTTTTTTAAGCGCGTTTGAGAAATTGTGTTCAAATAATATCATAATTTGTATTGCTTAGTTAGACCAATGGCCAGATGTACGAATAGTAATAGGGTGCGAACAACGTTATTGCATAGAAAGGGATTTTTATTTTGATATCACGAATTAGGGATATTCTTGCTTTAAATTAATTAAGGTACAATTTTACCAATTTATCATTTCAACGATAGTATTTCTATAATATTATTAGGTAGTCGAGTCATTTACGCATGTAAGATTTTGTCCAGTTCAAAAACGAAAAATGGGAGAAAATTTATGGTTGGATTAAATAAGATTCTTAATAGGTGTAAAATATTCTTTTTCCTCAGATATTTATATCAATTTGCTTGTTATTTCAAAGTTTAAGGAATTACGAACAAAAAGCATTTATGACCTTCTTATGATTGGTTAGTAAACCATTATTGAAAAACATACAAATATTACACTTAATGTATTATTTAATTGATATAAAAGTATTTTTAAATGCATTTTACCTTCCACTTAGACTTGTTATTCTTTTTTTTAGGTAGTTTAAACAAATTCCCAGTTTTAAGTTTTAAATAATAATATAAAAAAAGAAAAAAAAACATAAATAAAATTCCTTTTTGAAATTTCGAGAAATATATATTTATTTTGTTAGAATGACATTCGAATATACATACGTAGTACATTATAGTCTGAAGCCAAGCCATATATATATACTTTTGTAAGCAAATGAAATAGTTTTACATTCATTATATATACATATCTAGTTTTAGTTTATTCTATTCTACTCATTAAACAATATTAAAATATAACAAATTTGTATTGTTTATTAGAACTTTACTAGAGAGTACTATATACTTCATTATTATTTTATTCGAAACCTGTTGAATACCAAATCCAATATGGTTTTTAATTGTCTTTATTTGTTTATTATCGACTATTACCTCCAATTTATATCTAAGATATTGGAAGTACTGTGTTCCAGAATTTAAAAAAATATTATTTCCACTCCGATTTCAAATTTTTCAACGTTTTTGAAATTTTCTAAATAAATCAAGTCGTTTTATGTCTGCCGGCATGTGAAATTCATTCAGACGAACGCGCATAGTTCCAAAACTATAATATTTATGAATTTTTGGTAGACTAAAGTGGTTCGGGATGGTACCATGATATAGTGCTCGTATTTAACTTCCTTTTTTTTTTAATAAATTTCGATTTCTCGCCCCAGTCTTAGATCAAATTAATTTGTATTTTTATAAATACGCATTTCGACTTCAAATTAGTCATCATCAGTATGAATTAACTAGTTATGATAGTAATGATTCTCTGGAAGATGTTAATCGTTGCTAATTTGTTGATGGTCCTTTTATTTAATTGTATCGAGTGTTTAATTGTAGAAGTCCATTATTGTTTTCATTTATTATTTAGCTATAACATCCTCTTAGATGCTTTTCCATTTAAATGCTGATACTTGGTGGGGTACCCATGGTATTTGGTATATGACACCCGATATTTGGTGCGCACCCAGAAATTTCAAAGCAACTGTTGGTGGTGTTCGAAATGGTACCATTTTACAAACATCTCGTCTGTCATTTACCCATACGGGGATATAGCTCTTGTAATTAACTGCCTTTCTTTCATTTAAATGCTTATAATTGGAATGTTTCAACCGGTATTTGGTGTATGACAACCGAGTATTTAGTGTGGTTCCTAGTTTTTGGTTTGTCACCAGGTATTTGGTGGATACAATTGGTATTTGATGTGGAGCACTTGTGGCATGAAATTTATATATTTACACCCAGTATTTGTTGTGACACATCCAGTACTTCGTGCTGTGGCACTCATATACTACTCATATCGATATGTACTTTCTTTATATAGTTTGACATAATGCTAGTGAGTTAAAATTTAGATTTTGGTTTCGATGAGAATAATGCTAATAGGATTTGTAGCATATTTAAAGTGAGAAATAAAATTTCCCCCGTTTTACACCCCTTGTAGCGTACATAGTACATGGAAGGGACTTTTTAATCGATTGATGACTCTACGACTGTCTAAAATTTGTAATAAAACCTTCACATTCTAGAAAATATAATTATTTGTTCAATTGTTTTCTTGTAAATTGTATAGCAAATGTCACACAAAAATTATTGAATAACTACAAGAAAAAACTTTTAATTGAAATTTAAAACTTCTAGTTGAAACTTTAAAGAAATTGCATTAATAATTATTTTTTATTACAAATATATATTATTTATTTAAATTAGATAATAAATTTTTGAGAAATTCTCTATCGTAAATTTAACACTATTCACAGAGTTATATATTGTTGATTGATTGAAGTAATACTTCGTTACCATAGAAACGAATGAAAGCATTTTGATGCACGATGCCTATATGGGTAAAAATAGAACCTTAAACCTTCATCTTTTAACTTGGAACAAATTTGAAAAAAATTTGATTTAAATTCTGTTCAGTAGTTTAACATTTTTAAACAGACAAATTGGTAACCTATCTCTTTTTTTGAAATCGGTTACAAACACTTTTTATTTAACTGTGTTATAAAAACAAGTTTTACTTAGAGACAAAAAAAAAACATATATTAATAAGAAATATGCAAAACGAGCATTGGACATGCATGATACTAAAATCAAACTGTATACTATATTATATAAATATATATATTACATAATAATATATTGCTTTTCATATAGATACCAGAACCATGTAGCTTCAAAACATTACTATTATTATTATTATTATTATTATTATTACTACTATCATTGCTATATTATTATCATTATTATTATTATTATTATTATTATTATTATTATTTTGCAAAAACAAAACTAAAAGATATTTATTTAGTATTTTTCAAATTCATTTGTTTATCATTTCATATATATTTAATCAGTAGAGTAATTTTGGGTAATAAAACACAAATATTTATGAGATTAAAAAGTCTGTTTTTTGGCTAATTTAGTCTTACAACTTACAATTAAATGTAATTCACTTTAAAACCAGGACTTTAATAATCATTTTTCATAATCTTAAACAATCTTTAAAATTTTATTAATGGTAAGGCATTATGGCACTAGAGTCAAGAAAAATAGTACGTACCTTCCCGAAAACCTCCATTTTTTACATAAAAAATTAATAATAATTGTGGTCTATGCGCGTTTGCCTGATTGAATATCAGAGGTCGGCAGACACAAAACAACAGTTGCTTAGAAAGTTTCAAAACATCGACTTATACACAAAGTTTTGAAATTGGAGAAAAATGAATATTTTATTCAATAAGGATCATAATACTTCCAATATCGTAAATATAATTCGGAAGTAATAGTAGACGTATTTGTCACAAATGAAGCCAGCCATATTTCCCACCATAACAAATAAATTGCAAAAAATAAAGGCCTTAATCTTTGCGCTATTTCGAAGAATAAAAATTTAAAAAAAAACGATCGTCGGCTTCATTGTTTCCCTATTTCCTTAACTAATGTAGGTTTTCTCCCCAACTTTGTAATAGACACTCAACCAACTGATAGATTAATTTTAGCAGCCGATTATCTTAGGGTAGATCGGGGAATTTTATGCAGCTTGGGAGCTTTTAGTGTCCCATTTTCTTATTCCGCTCACTTATGGTTTTTTCATGGATTCCTTGCATCAAGTTTGGCATTTTCTTTTTAAACAATTAACATTGTTAGTTTTATTATTCACTTGGTGTAATATCAAAATAATTATTTTCTTCGAACCTCGGGTTAATTTTCCTGCCGTTGAACTCCAAAAGTAAAACAATTTTTCATAAAACACAGTTTTTCAAATATAAACAAATGGAAAAATTCACAAAATTAATATATGTTACCGTTAATGTATATAATCTGGAGAATACCTTTCTACAGAATATCCACATTAAGTACCAAAAAAGTTAAAGGTCTGTTAAGTTAAAGGACATTATGTACTTTATCTATAACACAAACATTAACAAAATGTATGAAAAAAAATAATACAATAAGAGAAATAAAATGTTTTTTAAAAAGTTAAATAAAAACTAATGAGACTGATTATTATTTAAAACTTTTTTTAAGAGATATGATTTAAATATTTAAAAAGAAAAGTTTAATATTTAATAAGATTGTTTCTCATAAATCTATAAATTGTACAAAAAATATATAATATATACTACTGGACAAAATTACAGTAACAAAAACTAAAAATTTGAAAAACTAAAAAAGCGTTAATGCACAAGGTTAAAAAGATTGACGACAAAAAAGTTTGAAATATTTTTGTTCTTGTTTTGGGAAAAATTGTCTTTTTATTGAACAAATAGAATAGTTGCAAAAATTAAAAAAAAAGTTTAATTTTGCAATTTGAAAATCAATAAGTTTATTGTGGACACATTTTATTGTAATTTGGGCGTTAGTTTTCTAAAAAAAACATTATTTAAAAAGTTTTAAAACTAATTTTTAGGGTAAAAAAGTTATTTAACTTCAAAAACTAATTACAGGATTATGAATAAAAGGATATTTGTTCATTTAAAGTTGGATAACTACGCAAAAGTTAACACATGGAGACTAAAATAGCAAGAAATGGAGGTAAAATAACCAAGATACTCCACGTGTTAAAAAAAAAATAACAATATTCGATAAAAGTTTGCCATAAAAGAAAAAATTCAATGACTTTTTTAGACTGCTCAATTAGACCGCAAGTTATATAATATTAATAATTTTATAACAAAAGATTAACGCTTCAAAATGATATATTCTAGAACAAAATTTGATATTTTTTTTTGTTCCTTAAATTTTTTCCAGTTGTATATTTATGTATAATACTACAAAAAATATTTTTTATATTTTTTTAAATTTTAATTTAATAAATACAAAAGTTATAATCTTATTTAAAAAAATAAATTGTTTCAATTCATCTTAAGCTTTCAAATGATTTTGAGTTGACAAAAAGAGTGTTGACAAAAGATAGAATGTCTATTATTATTATGACAACAAGAAGTATACTTATTTGTATCAATCTTTTTATGATTTAAAAGAAAAAAGAAAAGAAACAAAATTTATTTATATCATAAAATTCATCAGTTAGGATCTGCATAAGGTAAGTAAATTCTCTATTAAAAATAAATGTATCATTTATAGAGAATTTTTAAAAATCCATTTTGCAGACCTCATTGTTTGCTTGGGAGCAACCCAATCCTGAATTATATAAAAGCAATTATGGATGTTTGAAGGATGCAAGTGGCGGAAAAAGTTTAAGAAATGATAAAGCGTTAGTAAATCAATATTTTAAATCTTTTGTCCCAACATAAAGGCTTTAATTCAACTTCAAACAGAAAAATATATGCTTTTTTTGTTAAGCTGTAACTTATGGTTAAATCGTTTAAGAATACATTACGAATAAGTCATAAGTATGATAAGGAGTATGAAATCGAGTCAACACCGTAAACTATATAATTGCAATGTTGATACAATCGTCGAAGATTATATATTGCGCTCTCTTTAATGCATTGTGTTTGTGAGATAACATACGTTCTTTATCTAAAAGCTGTTAAATTAAAATATTATTTAAAAATATTGTTTAATAATTTTATGTTAATTCTTTTAATTAATAAATTGCCTAAATCATCTCCTTAATCATGTCAGAATAAATTAATATTCCATCAAAGTTTATATAAACGAATTATAACGAACTATAGGTCTCACCTACTGGACTTTCTTATGCACCAATTATTTTTTCCATTAGAACGACATTATTACCAGTTTTTCATTTTTTTTTCTCAGAAACCGATTAGTGAATTTTAATAAATTTATGGTCAATTAGTTCTCCAAGTTACTTATTATAATGATTTGAAATTCCTGGTAGATTTTTTTCAGTTAATAAAAATAAATTTAATCTATTCGGCTAACGAATATCAATAAGATTACATATAAAATAACAATTTTTAATTAATTACCATAATTTTAAACAGTTTAGTGAATGGATTTGTAATTTATACAGGTGTTTTTAAATTAAATGATGAACGTTATACTAAATTTTTATTCGTCTCGTAGCATTTGATATACCTCCAAATATCCTTTAGATGTTAAATTAAATACGAACGGACATAAACATTCTCATTATAATTATTTCAATGGTTGGTCAATTTTCACATTGGTCTCATTTTTTCTAACTATCATGTCATATATTTGATGGTATCGCTATTTTACCAATATATTATTTATCTTAAAAATCTCTTGTAAAAATGTAGGTATTTCAATGGAAACATCATTTTGATACACTTTTGTTTTGTTATAAAAACATTTCTAAAATACATAATACAATATGTTATATGTTTTTTCCTTTTAATTCAATATTATTGCCAAAACTGAATTGTATTCGACGTCGAGTCTCCAGGTATAATAAATAAAAAGCTATGACTCCGCTGGCGATCAGATAAAAGATGCTAGTTAATTTTCCAAAGATATCAAAAAAACATATAGAAAGTAAAAACGTATAAAGTCCTAACATTTTTAACTTCTCGCTAAGAAAATTGAAGATTTTCAAAAATCGGGAAGTTATTAGTTTGGAAAAAAATCGAGTTTTCATCAGATCTCTACGTTTTGAGGTTACAGGAAGCTTCCCTGACTACCCCTGCGAGATTGTTACTATGTCATTCGAAAGGGCTTGAGCAAAAATAGATTTTGAATACAATTTGGATCGATTCAAACTGGTACATTTTGAGAAATCTCAAAATAAACTAAGAAAAAATAATTTTTTTTATGTGGTTTTTTGGAATAACTTTTAAACGGCTCCATCTAGTAACGTATATTTTGCGAATTTGACTATCAGAGAGGAATTTATTAATATACGACTATAAATCTAAATATTTCACATAATGACGTTAGAGGCCTGTTGTGTAAAATGATTTCAGTGTTAATCAAATCAGTCCATAATATAACAATTTATTTAATTCCATAAATTTGATCTTGTAAGCTTTACCCAACTTAAGAAGATTTGCAGTTTATTTTCGTAACTTATATAATTATTATCTGCATGTTTTATATACTGAATGTACTAACAATGTTCGTACAAATTAATAAAATTGCACTTAATTATTTATTATTTTGGAGAGGCGTTAATCTCTAAAATGTACAAATATATTCATTTTTTATCATTTCAATTTTAGCGTCTTTACTTCACAATGAATTTGAAGTGACTTTTTAAAATATTAAAAAGGGGCTAAACTATGCACGTTTTATTTTCTTAATTAAACAAAGTCGAAGATTTGCATAAATGACGACATACATGTTCAACTCTATAGTGATTATACATATGTATCATTCTACGATAAGAGGTCCTATCGATGTCCGTGACACTTATATTCACTTATATACAATTTCCTTCAAAATTTCAGATAAATACTGTTAGTAAAATAATTTGATTGTGAATAAAAATGTTATATGATAACTTTTATGATCATTAATATTCAAAAAATTTTGTATAGAAATGACTGCTTGTCGTAGAATCACCCAAAATAATTTTTTTGCAAGAAATATATTTTGTTTGGTATTGAGCCTATTTTCACATATTGATGGGAAAAATAGGAAATTTTACGGTTCCTTATTTTATTACGAAATGCCCCCTAAAAGATTAGTTATATTGAGTGTAATTGTAAATATTTGAAATAGGAATAAATTGTATATGTATTGATCTTGATAAAATTAATATCATGGTCGTTTAAATGCGAATAATATTTGAATTTCCATAAATAAATTTTATTGTTTTAAATTTTCGCTAAACACGGCTTAGTAATTTTTATTTCCGTTCAAAATACACCGATATACGGATATAAAAGTGCTAACATTTAAAACTAAGCGCTATATCTGGGAAATATTGTAATAGCACACTTGGTAAACACCGCCAATTCCTTTTGAAATATTTGAAAACGTGTAGCTTGACTAGCTAACGCTGAAACATCATGTACATCAAACAGCATAGATGCTATAAACAGGCAAAATTTAATATGGCAATTATGAATAATATCTAAATACGAGTAATTAAATCAAGCAACAAACTTTCATAGTTAAAGTTTAAAAGTAAAAGTTTATTGTTTTCTTTACAGAGTATTTAAATAAAATCTCGTTATTTTAAATACATTTGTTTTATAATTTGAGGAATGCTTTATATAAAAAGAAGTATTCACAAAAATTATAAAAATTATAACTTTTCTCGGATAAAAATATATTATGTGAAAATAAGGTCAACAAACCTGTATATTAAAGCTTTTTTTTAATTTGCATTGTATATTTCTTTGGAAGAAATCTGACAACTCAATTTTGAAGCAACTCAATATCTTCAACCGATTGAGCTGATATTTTGTATACACGTTCAGTTTAGATGACAATTTATGATTAACTATGTAACCATTTAATTTTCGTACTTTTTTTTGGGAATTTTGTATACTGTTCAGACAGTTTTAATATTGCTCAATTAAATAACATTACCTTTAATATATATATAAATATAACTTATAGGTAGTAGTACTATTTTTCAAAACTTTTACTATAAATAACTTTAACTTCTACACAAATTACTATTTTTAAAAGTTTTTGAGTTACTATATACACTTAATCTTGAAAGTACCATACATCGTTCAAAGTAGAAAGAAGTAAGATAGTGTTTCATATTTAGAATTTTAATTATTTATAATGTTAAAAATTGTGAATAAATTATCTAACAAAATTGTGTAGAGCTCTCACTCAGTTGGTACTTTTTTGTGTATCTTTTTAAACATATTATTATTATAATAAATGAGTTATTCTTTGTCTGTTAGTATTTTAATATTATTCACTTTAACGATCAAATAACTAAATATAATGTGAATGTATAGATTTAAATTCGATTTTATTTGTTATTGGTTTAGAAGTAGACATCTTGATTACTAATCAGAAAAGTTATTTTAGGTTTTGCGATAAGTTTAACTAAAACTACTTATTAATTATATTGTGTGTTTCTGTTGGACAATACTTGGGCAGGGAGAATGAAAATATTATTGCAAAAAGCTATGAGAATGATAATATTAAACAAAAAATAGTCCTCCATTGAGCATTAATAAAAAAATAAAGCGTTTCAGGGTATTCACATTTGATAGTGGGTAAATTTCATATATAGACCACAGTAGAAGCCTTAAAAAATGATAAAAAGTGGAAGAAAATTACAGTAGGATGAAACTCATTGGAAACGCAAGATAATATGATAAAAATGAAAGGAAAAATAAATTACGGGCGATCTGTGTTCGGGATTTATCGCGACACGATTTATCCCGATTTTCGGCCGAACTAAAAGTCGTATGGAAAAAAGTTAAATGACAAAGTTGTAGGTAATAAAAAGATCTACAACTTTTATACAAACACTTATTTCACATAAACTCAAAATTTTTCGATTGAAAATTAGGGTGCTTTTTCGATATTGATTCAAAATAAGATAAAAAAGTAAATATTTTAAATCAAAAAACACCAAATTTCGGAAAAAAAAAATAAAAAACCAAAAACTTGGTTATTTCAATTTTTCACATAAATTTTGAGGTTATTTAAATAAAGTGTAAATACAAATGTTGAAGATCTTTTTCTTACCTACAACTTTACCATTTAACTTTTTTCCATAGGACTTGTAGTTTTGCCGGAAATTCAGATATACCGAATTTTACCCTAAAACACTCACCCCACCCCACCCCACACACCGTAGTCAGATTGCCCGTAATTTATTTATCCCTTCATTTTTATCATATTATCTTCCGTTTCCAATTGGTTTTATTCTATTATAATTTTTGTTTGTTTTCAAAAACTATCTACCTTTGTATACAAACAGATACATACACATGTTGCTCATATAATTTTTATCTATAATCTTTAAGATAATGAAATTTTTTTGTGTTACCATAAATTGACACTTAAAGACTTAAAGTGGAGTTATTATGGTGAAAACGTAGAAATACCTATGTATAAAGTACTCTAGTATTCTGTATACAAGCTACTCAGTTAATATCATTAAGTCAACGCGAATTCAATCATTAATAACAGACATGAGTCGAGATATACCTTTTAGAATACTCTCATGACAACAATTTACGATTAAATTTAATTGAATATGATTTGATACAAAATCCATTTTTGATATAACTTATACATATATAATATTTAGAGTATAGATTATTTGATTACATTCAAACACAACCTTAGAGTAAACACACGAAAATGGTGTGTTTCTCCAAAACCAAATCTATATCTATCCTGTCTATGTATTTTAAGTACAGAATTAAAACAGGAATACTATATATTCTGTAACATACATTCATTCGTATATATGTTTGTATTACGTATGCGATTTGTATCCTGTTGAATGGCTCCATTGGGATATGCTTTTCGCGGCAAAGACTTGTGTTACATTTTAGTCTATATATATAAACGATATTGTTACAATGTTACAGACACAAAATACTATATAGTAGGTATGTACGTTCTGCTTGGAATTTAATATAATTTGCTAAGTATATTTAATATAGGATGTTAATTAGTTGATGCTAGACTATGATAATGAGTATTTAAATTAAATGTATTATTATAAATTGGATATCATCGTCAGCTAATTCTGCAAAAATCTGATGTTAATAAGAAATATTTGAATTTGTTGATAGCTATGTTAAAATCAATTCAATTAGTAGTTATATGAATTTTTTTATTCGATTCTCAAAAGTAGACTTTCTCGATGTTGAGAGGTATAAGAAAAT
This sequence comes from Chrysopa pallens, assembly GCA_020423425.1. Classification (NCBI taxonomy): domain Eukaryota; kingdom Metazoa; phylum Arthropoda; class Insecta; order Neuroptera; family Chrysopidae; genus Chrysopa; species Chrysopa pallens. The sequence goes on from CM035591.1 coordinate 138,415,296, forward strand.
ACAAAAGAAGCGATCAGTAACTAGAGACTTATACTCGACATACATAATATGTCATGGTTTATTCATTTTAGTTTAAAGTTTGTAATACTACCTAATATTGACCTCACAAACAAAATTATGGTAATTAGTCAATTTCCTGTTGTCCATCCGTCTGTCATCACGATAACTCGAAAACAAAAAGAGATAATGAGTTGAAATTTTGGTGAAGAATTCTGAATACATAAAGTGAGTTTAAATTCGTGAATGAACAAAATTGGTCCATTGGGTCCCATGGATTCTTGGTCCAATTTTTAAACTCTAAATAATAGAAGAAATATTCAAATAGACTAAAGGTTTATCCCTTTGAAAAAAATATCTTGTCTTAGAAATTTCTTTTCGTAAAATGTTTGAATTTGCTACAATTTAAATTCAAATTTATGAATGCTTTTCTATGGTTTGCTCAAAATTGAATACTGTGATAATTTCTAATAGGTCAGTCATAGTGGCACACTTTCTTTTTCTTTTCATATATCTCATCCTATTATTTTGACTTATTATATGCTATGTGTATTGTTTATAAAAGAATGAATAAAGATTGAATTGAATTGAATAAAAGTTATGGCTGATTGTTTTTGGACTATCTACTTACGTTTGTATAAAAATGTGCGTACAAATGTTATCATGGAGGTATTTTAACTAGTTTCATGGTAACATTTATGCGAAAATTTTCGATTATTTAATAAATTGTTTTTTATCAACGAATTATGCATTCTATTTTAAGTTAATCATCTTTAGATGTTACATAGAAAGTTACGTTTTTGATATAATTGATTTGTCGGATATTTAGGTTTCAATTTGTTGATTACAAATTTTTATAAACTTGATTCTACAAACTAGAAAAATTTTTTATGAAATTGTCAAAATCCACGGATTCAATTGACTACCAATTACTAGACAATAGTGCTGATTTATTTCATTATTTATTATGGGCGTTACTGCTCCACAATACCAACAGCCACTTATTATTTACCATCTGTTATCAGAATTTTCAACACCAATATTTTGGAATCATTAAAATCAGTAAGGGTATGCAGGACACTACCATGGCATAAACGCCCGCGGTGTTAGCTTTTCCATTTTAGATTTTCATCAAGTCTATGTAACTACGCTTGTTCACAAGTGGAAAACCGCAATCGTGCCCCTTTTATCTAGACATTTTGGTCCTGTGTACCCAATATTTTATTACTATGTTCTTATTCAAGCGACGACAATGTGATAAACCAATCATTTTGTAGCTTCGCTTGTTTTCATATGAATACGAAGCAGAACAGCCTGATACTCATTATAACAGCTCCCATACCAAACATAAGATTTTTTAATGTCAATTTTAAATTTTTTTAAAAATATTAATTTAGCAAAAAATTGTTTATAACGTTAGCTGATGTGGGGTGAGGAGGGAATCATTGATTATTTTGTGACAGCAACTATTCAATAATAAAAAGCCCCTTTTATGAATGGGGTTGGTTAGATTTGGATAAAAAGCGGTTGCGGAATTTATTGGAACCTGATGTGAAAATCTAGATGTGAAAATATTAGAATCATGTTAAAGTAACAGTAAAGTAAAAATCTACCAAGCACTTCTGGTTGATCCAGTGAGAACCTTATTGGAACCATTTCAACAATGAAAATTACGTAATAATAAATTTCGATTTTTTCCCCAATTTACGTCACCAAATTAGCAACGAGTAACATCTCCTCAGATAATCATTATACCTAGCTAATTCATACTTATGATGACTAAAAAATCGAAATTTATTCGAAAAATCCTAGAGTTCTCATTAATAATTATAAAATTACGTAATAAGTTTTAGAAAGCTATGATTAGAAATATATAAATTTTTTTATTTATATTTTAGAATGACATTTTGTATTTATTACAGCATACACTTATTTCGTATAGTTTTTTGCGTGCCATGTTCTCTTGAGACGTTGGTTCTTCTTATCAGCATAATAATTGTTTTAGCACACTGTATGTGAACGATCTTTGAATGTTATATAATTTAACTTACATACACTGTCTTGATACGTTCAAAACCACTAATATGGTAAGCAAAGCACAATGTTCTTAAAGTCATCTATGGAATAGATTAAAGATGTTTGGGTTATTACATATACAGTTAATAACTACTATGTTCATAACATCATTTATTTTCTTTGCTTACGTTTTTTCTCTCTGATTTTATCATCTGTTTTTTTTCATCGTATGATGTGAGGAGCCAATTGAAATTTAATTGGCTCATATTTAAGAAGAAAAACGAAAACCAGACGTAAAGAGATTTAGAAAGCAGACTAAACGAAAAATTAGCAACAGAAAATAAACATTCATTTTACTACACAAACTGTTTTAAGATTTTTTTATTCGAGTAGGTAATTATAATATTTGTAATTAATAGAAGTTTTCTGTGTAAATATCTGGATTGTAGAAATTAGTTTTCTAACAAAACTTGAAAACATTGAATACCCATATTTATAAGCGTTCTACGTATTCTACGGGTTTAGATGCAGGCAGAAAAATAAGAGTTTCTAAATTTTCTTGAAGAATTAACACTTTTTCGGATATACAATATCATACGCTGACTAAAAATTTAAAAGCGTTTGCTTGAAAATTAGCAAGTAAACTTTCGGCAGCTATCATTTTGATAATTTTACAAAAAGTTATCGAAGAAATAGAATTTTCTTTAAAAAATAAAAAAGTTAATAAATAAAAAAATTGCCTCAAAAGGAAAAAGGAAAAAAATAATTTAAAATTAATTAAATACTTCTACAAATTATAAGTTTGTGACCAAATTACCATTCGGAGTCTGCGCCAACTTCAAATGAGGCTTCGATTGGTCACATAGAAATTATTTGTTGAATGATTATTTTAAAATTATTTTTTATTTTAGTCCTATCTATTTTTTTTTTAAAAAGATTTAGTTTTTAAAAATTCCGATTTGGGTTAATTGTTTACAAGGAAATTATTTGTAGAATCATTATTTTAAAATTATTTTTTACTTTTTAGTCGATTTTTTGAATCCGGTTCTATTTTAAATTGTTTAAAAATATTTTCTAATGTAAAACGAATCATTACAATCCGATTCTGAGAAATATGGGGAAAAACTTGAAATACTTGTTTAGAAGGTCAGGCAAAATGAACATCTATGAACAGTGATCAATTTCATACAGGTCGAATTGATAACCTCTTTTTTAAGATTAATAAACCTTCGATTAAGGATAATATTAACTATTTAAATAATAATTCCCTTGATTAGAATGATTTAAATAACAAGTATTGTTTTGTGTAGAGCACCACAAATAGCAACTTTCGGAACAGGTAAAAAAAAGATACAATTTTAGACTTAACTACTTTACTACTCTTCTATAATTTTAATTAAATGAAGATAAAAAACTGTAAGAACTAAAGAAACCGACATAAATTACTTTTTTTTTAAATAATCAACCCAAAAATTATTTTAAAAATTTGAGAATATTTATTGATATTGAATCATAATCTGTTATAAAATAACATCTCAATTAAAATTATCCTTAAAGTATATAATATTTTTTGGAAAATTCTAGGATATATCTCATGTCTTGGGAACTGGAACTATACACATAAGTATAACACCTCTTTAAGGTCCAGCGCACACAATCAAATTTCTGATCAAAAATCTGAACTCTTAAAATGTATTTTATATTAGAGTCCGCACACGGTAAGGATTTTACATAAGTTTTTCTGATTAGACAGAAAATCTTATAAATTGCTCATAGCATTAGAATTTCTAATAAGAATATCTTACGATGTTATATGAAGCCATCTGTTATTCAAAAAAGTAATTAATAAATTTAAAATATTTGAAAATTCATTGGTTCATTGTGATTCGTTGTACGATTCCGAGAATACCCGATGATTTGCGCTTGCTCAACATTTTTGTCTGATGTATGATCCGATTTTCATATAAGAATTTCTTATAAGATTGTCCGATGGTGTGATATTCTGACCAGAAAATCTTTCGGTGTGCGCTGGCCCTAAATTCCATAAACATTTCTTACTCCATAAACGTTTTCTGTTGACTGTCTATATTTGCTGTTCTATCAATATTTACACATTATCAATATTATCATATATAATATAAATAATGCATTGAAACAACGTATCGTTTTATGTAAATACGTTTTATTTGTCGTTTAGAGATTGATGTAAATGAATCGAGATGTAGGTATTAATGTCGTTTAAAATTGTTTACCTAAAATGTAAAAGGGAACAATTAAAGAATGGTCAATGAAAATGTGTCAAGAAAGAAATTCATAAATCTCTTTTCGCACTCGATGGATTATCATCTACATTTATTTGTCAAAATTAAGAACATAATAAGAATCTTTCGTTCTCTAGGCTACAATAATGTAGTTTTTAGTAGGAGTATTCCGGGATTCTTGACCAGGTGGGAGAAATGAATTAATTATTTAAATGTTATAACTGCCTAAATTAGTCTGCATTGATGGGAAATTAATTAATAACCCACCAAATTTATTGAAACCGATTAAAACGATTTTAAAACGAGTTAAAAACGACCAAGTGCTTGTGACAATTGACAACCATGTTGCTGGACCTTTTTATGCACTAATTAATTTTTCCAGTAAAACGACATAATCAGGCAATTTTTTAATATTTATTGAATTTTAATAAATTTATGCTCAATTTTTTCTCTAAAAATTTGAAATTTATGGTAATTTCAAAGAATAAAAATAAATTTAAAGTTGTTTAGCTAACGGATTTCCATAAGATTACGCGTGAAATTACAATTTTTAAAATTGCAATCAGTTTTTAACAGTTGCTTGAATCAGGATTTAATTTATACAGGTGATTTAGAATGATGAAATTTCATTCTTCTAATTTTATATATTCTTAAAATCTCAAGAAACTAAATATTAAGATATAGTCATCATACACAATAAATTAATAAATATATTTGATTAAACGTGATAGTCCGGAAGGCAGCGTTGCATTTTTCAAGATGAAATCAGGCCGATCAATTTTCGATTTTATTGAAAGTTTATATGGAGTTGATAATCGAATAGTGGTACAGCAGGCTTACCCAAGGTGGACGAATAACAAGGTGAAGGAATAATAAAATATATTTAAGGTCGTTTGAAATTAATAATAGAGATAGTTTCAATAATATAGTAAACAAAAAAAAATAATTAGCAGAATATTTACGGGTAGAATAATTGTCAGCTGACTATGACATTTGATTGCTCTAGATATAGATAGCATGCTTACTCAGCAGAAATTTTTAGCCCGTACAACCTATCGACGCCTGCTGGCTTTCATAACAGTGTATGACTGCTTATTAACATTCAATTCCAACATGAATCGACTTGAAATGATTGTATCATTTGCAACGCTACCTCCCGGACTAAGAAGTTACAAAGACTAAACAGTTGGTAGTTTTACTCTTTCAAGTAATAGTAATGAAAATAAAGAGTAAAAATAAAATAAAAATGGTGAAATAAGGATAGATCAACATTATTTAATGATGGTCAAGTTGAATACACACATTTTATAAGTAAAAGATTTGGGAAGCTCCACGTATCTGTAAATGTTGTAGTGTAGTTAGCTTCCAATAAGCTAGGCTGGGAACAATATAGACAAAAATACCTTTAATACACAGCTAAATATATATATTCTATATCTATACATATAGAGAGCGATCTTCATTTCTATTTCCTGTTCCGGATTGAAGTGGTCTTTGATTGAACACATGAAGAAACGAACCGATGGTTGTGTATAGACATATCAATAAATGGATTTATATATTGAAAATCTCTATTCACAATTTTATTTTTATAGTTTATGTTTAATTGCTATGCTTATTGTCGAGTTAATGTTTAGTTTACGCATTGTTAATTGTGAAAGAAATTATTTCGAATTATTGTACTCGGTGCAATGATCTAAATTCATGATTAGTTTCAATTTAATGCGCTAATTACATCCTAATTTATATATTAAATTGTATAAATGGTTGTAGAATTCCTTTTGATGCAATTATAATTGGAAATATTACATATACCATTTCTTTCCTTATTATTAAAATTATATTATCTATCAATCACAATATATTGTAATTTTTAATAGTTTTTATGTGGCATTTTCATTATAATTTATATACAAACAACTGAATAATAATAATATGTAGTGGCTATAAAAAATATTGTATTAGAATTAATTTAAGGTTCGTTGCTCGATTCCTTTGTCCTCTTCATATTCTATTGAAGGTTGCATCTTCAATTTTTATAAAAAAAATTGAAAGTTATGAAAAAATTTCTTAGCCGAATCAATTTGTGAAAACTGAAATAGGTACTTTTTAGGTGCATTTATGAAGTGCCTTCATTACATACATTTATTCAAAATTACCAAAAAATGTAAATGTTAACTTGATACTTTTCTCGGTGATTCATGCTGGACGGATTTTTTTTGGTAACTTTGATCAAATTAATTTATTGAAGACTCTCCATTAAGGGGTTATATACAGTTAGAAGGACGAAAAAAGAGAATTTTCCAGAATTTTTTCTGAGAAAGTTTTTAAATTTATTGATCTAAAAATTTGTACACATATTACTGGTATCTTTTAACTATATTTGAAGACTTAATATTTGTAAAAATATTTATTTGGAAAAGAGTGACAGTTGATCTCCGACAGCTCCTCTCAAATATGACGTTTTGCAGTGACCACTATGTCTACGAACCTAATTCGAGTACTTATAAATTATATTATAAATGTTATCTTTTTACATTGCTCTGTCAGCGTGATTTCAGGGCAGCAGAGCATCATAATGAGTCAATTTGCTAAATAAAAATTTGGACTTGTTGCCAAATGAAAAATGATAAATTTTTATATTTTTTCCAAATAGGATAATTTTGTACGTAATTTTGAGCAAGGTTAAAATTCAATTTAGAATACTTTGCTAACGTTTCGTATCACTTGAATAAATCAACTACATTGCTCATATAATCTCACAACCACATTACCGTAATGTAAAGTCAACTTCAACTTCAACCCACTTTAGTATGATGATGACGACATAACATCAAAATCATGAAACATTATTGTTGTCGAGACTCACACAGACACAAAGAACAGTTCTTCTTTTATATACATTTTTATTTTTTTTGTATTCAATAGCAATCGTTCAATGTTGTGTAAAATTGCATTTTTTTTTTGAATGGGCTATTTGTCTTGTCCCAATATTCTTCGGTTATAAATATACTTTACAGAGAAAATTTAGATTTTATAAACTAGCGGTAACATGACAAAGTGTGTAGTGACCTTCTGCCATATTGTTCAGCTTTTATAGACCAGGGTCGATAAAACAAATTATAGTAGGATAAACCCATTGCGTATGACAAAAATGAAAGGAAATATTATTTATGGGTGATCAGAAAATCGGTAAGTGAAAGAGGTGAGTTTTTAAGAATAAAACACGGTTTATCTCGATTTTCGGCATAACTACAAGCCCATTAAACCACCCATTTTATTAATAAAAACTCACCCCTTTCCAGTACTCAATGTTAGATCGCACGTATGTTATTTTTCCTTCCATTCTTGTTATATTATCTTCAGTTTCCAGTGAGTTTCATTTTTCTATAATTTTGTTTTTTTTACCATTTTTAAAGGCTTTTTCCCTGGTCTACTATACCAAAATGATAGAAAAAATATAGAATCAAAAAATTAAAGATAATATAGGTACCATTTTCAAACAAATCAAGAATCGAACGCACTTTATAAAATAAATAATAATTTCAAAAAGCTTTAAACATGTATTATATTTGTATTTTGTTCAATATACTGGGTGTTCCATTAAGCCCTGGCGCATATTATCGTGCGTGAGGTACAGTGAGACACGAAATGTGACGTTAGAGATATGACGCGATCGTACCACACGAGCAACACGCGTAAATTTAAAGTTAATTTTTAAAAAACTTAAAAAATAGCCAAAATATGGACGTTCAAAATTGTTCATTAAACAAAAAAGGAGATTTTTTATAAATGATGTCATACTTGTTCATCTTCAAATTGATTATACATAACGGTCACGGTAAGAGGTCCTATCGATGTCTGTGGCACTTATATACACATTCATTAAAAATAAATAATGTAAGTTATCAACAAATGAGTTGATTGTGAAGAAAAATGTTATATAAATTACATTAATATTCAAAAATTTTGTTTTACGTATTTTCTATAGAAAATGACCGCTTATGGTAGAATCACCCACAAAGCTTTTTTAGCAAGAAAGAGATGGAAAACTATCTTGAAGAGTTTATAACTTATTCGTTTTTGAATAAATTTTAATTTAATTTTCGAATTTCTTCTAAGATGTTTCATAAGATAGTTCATCTTAAGATGCGTAAAATAGCCAATTTTTTTTTATTGCATCCTCTCTATTGTTTGATTTAAAAACTTCCATAATATTTACTATAATAGGTTACCTTATACTTGCAATGTTTACGTACTCACATACTTAAAACATTCTGTATACGAGCCTTTTTATTTCTGTAAAATTATCATAGGATAGGATAGAATTGGACTAAATCATTTATAAAAAGTGTCATTTTTTTGTATTGAATAAAATGAAAGTGAAAAATAAAATAATTTATGTTTTTGCATACTTAAGTTCACTTAAAAAGTACAACAATTTTCGTCTTTCCTTAAATTATATATTCGACATACATAATATATTATGTCAGTATATATTAAGGTTTGGAACGCCGGGAAATATTGACCGCACAAACAAAATTTTGGTATAGTTGATCATAGAAACACCTAATTAGTCTATTTCCGATTGTCCGGCCATCACCACGATACCTGAAAAACAAAAAGAGATTGCGAGGTGAAATATTGGTGACATATTCTAAACATAAAAAGTGAGTTTAAGTTCGTGAATGAGCAAAATCGGTCCATTTGGTCCAGTTTGACCCAACTCTTAAACTCTAAAAGATAGAAGAAGCAAATAGACAAAATGTTTATTTCTTTGAAACAAACAAGTCTTGTTTGAAAATTTTTTTTGTAAAATGTTAGAATTGGTCACAATTTAAGCTCAAATTAAGTTAATTAGCAAATATTGGTTATTAAAATACATATTATTATACAACTGTATAGACTGAATATTTTTAGGTTTTGAAGAATGCTAATAAAAAATAATCCAAACAATGATATTCAATCATATATCGATTATCTAAACAATTAACTCGGTCATTTGTTAACTTCACTTATTTAAATGTAAATTCAATATGTTTTATTCCCAATAAACTTTTTTCAAACTAAAATTATCTATGGCAGATTTGATTCTGTCGATTTTGGTTAAATTACGTGGAAGTTTTTGCAATTCATGAAAAATCAAAATGTAAAAAAAAAAATGTATGCAAAAACATATTAAGTAAGCTGCATTATGGAAATACAAAATGATTTTTCATTCAATTACTCGAAGTATTTGTCCATAGAGATTTACATATCAATGGGCATCTAACAATGTAGGTCAATTATAATCAGTATACCGGGTATCCAAAAAATCATTGTTCTTGTAATTAGATTATCCTCTTTATTATGTACGACTTAAATCTCTCGTTACGTTTACTGAAAAGTTGATCGGGACAAAAGGAATTCAAATTACATGGAGTATCGCTTTACGGATAATTAAAATCAGTTTGAATAACAAAATTTGAAGCCAAATTTAGAGTTTACTAACTTATGCTAAATGATTTGATTGTAAAAATTACCTACAATAAACTCTTGAATTTTAATTATAATAATTATTGTTTCATTTTCGTGTTTAAGCGACTTTAAGCCAAAGGTAATTATCAATCCGACCCGATTGAAAGTATGGTAAGTCCGCTGGAAGATAGATGTAGTTTTTAGCAGACGTTATAAAAACCAGTCTAGTGGTTTTTTTATCTTTTTAAATATTTGAAGTAAATCAATCTTTAATTATTTAACTACAAAATAAGACAAAGTATTCTTTGTGTTCTTGGCTATATGCATTTAGGAAGTTAAAGTAATGCCTAAATACTCTTTGACTATGTAAGGTTTTAGATCTATAATAACCTTGACTCGAATAAAAATGAAACGGTTTTTGAGCTTTGACACGTTGGATTTGGTGTTATTTCTAATTGTAGCTATCTGTCTTTAATTAACTGGTAAAGATGGCCACAGCTATATTAAAATGCATGATTACGCATTGATGACAATTTTAGGGTTAGAACTCAACACATTTACAATCGAACACATTTACATAATCATTCAGGATAAAACAAAAAAGTACAAATTTCTATTCAAGTATTATTTATATTACCTTTGCAAAACCCATTAACCGGTATTTAATTTTTATTTAATTTCAATATCACTTTACATGGGCTGATAGAAACTTTCGTCAATATAACTAAACCAAGAGTAAAATATTGCAATATTCCTATTGGTTCCGAAATAACTTGAACTGGCAATCCATACCGTTGGGTCATCTCCCCCGAACTTACCTTGATTATTATTGTAACTTTGGGTTCATTGTTGGTTTCATAAAAATTGGTTGAGTAGTTTTTAAGACATGGACTATTTTCAAGATAAGTGAGTGCCTTTCTTTGTATATAAGTTTTGGCATAATTTTCTTTCAAAGCATTCCAATATCGGTGATCATTTTTTTAACTGAAAAAAGAAAACTTTTGAGATGTTCGCATATTATTCAACTATTCGACGCCAGTGCTAACGAATCGATTTTTGCTAATTTTTATTAATTTTAGGGCCATTCTTCTGTCGGTTATTTATTTATTTATTTTATTTTTTTTTGAAAAATACCTATCTCATGTAAATATTTCTAATAAACCAGATTTTCATGAAACATTTTTCTCCTGCAGCCTTTGATTCATAAAAAACTGTATTCTGCAAATTATTTCCTAAGGCCTTTTATTATATTAAAAAACCTATATAATTATGGATTTCTAATACCTATCTTTAATCTGCGACTAGACATACAGATAAATTGTACATGGTATATTGAATTACACAATTACTTCGAAAAAATATCGAATTCATTGTGTGAATCGAATATGTAAATTGTTAAATATTCGTCTACATTCCCATCGGGTATAACTTATACCATACGTAAATAAGTTTCAAGTTTAACATTAAATTTTCTATAAATTTATGTATAAAGTTTGATTCTCATCCCTGAATCTAAGTAGAAAATCTGTTTTTATATAATGTATGTATATCTATCTACGACTCTGTGTTTAGTGTTCAGTGTAGCTCACTTACCACCCACTAACTGGAGCTTGTTGTTTATTATTATTATGATTATTACAGACGTTGCAATAACGGAAATGAAAAGAAGTTTTCATAGATAACATCAACTCTGTGTTTATAAGTATTTGATACAGAATTATAGGTGAGTCAATTTGGGACAATACAAATATTGGACCAAATATCGACCATTCGTGGTTCATAAAACAAGTTTGTAAGAGTTTGGGTTTTAGAAATTAAAAATTTTAATTTGCATTTGAAAATTTTTAGAAGATAGACCCGACTTGAAAAATGAATCCCCAAGTTAATTATAATTTTAAATAATTTGGATATTTGCGTCTGATTATTTGTAATCAGAAGTAATGACCAAAGGGTTACTTAAATTTTAACATAAAATATTCTTAATAAACGTCACTTTTGAAAACTTTGTAAAGCTTTTATTTAACTTGCAAAATGTGTTTGTTCGGGTGGAATCTTGCAGCTCAATTTTTAAGCAGATATCTTCAACCGATTGAGCTGAAATTTTGTATACACGTTCTGTTTGGATCACGATACATGATGAACTGTCATTCTTAATGAAACATGGCAGCACCCCCAAGATGGTGGAGTAGTTATTTGTAATGCACTCTTAAGTGACGTCACTCTTAGTCCCATATGGCAGATTTCTAAAGCTTGAAACTCAATTTGAAACAGATATCTTCAACTATAACTAAATGCTATGAACACTGTATAACTTGATGTGATTGATTTTAACTATTAGGATTTTCAAACTAAGTAAATATGAGTTTTTAAATGTCGCGACAAACTTTTATATCATATAAATTGTAATGACGTTATAAGTTGATAGTAAAAGTTTAAAAGTAAATGTTTATTTCTTTCTTTTTAGGGCATTTAAATAAAAGCTTGTTTTAAAAGGGTTTCTTTCTTTTAATTAATTCCTATAATAATTTTGGTACATAAAACAATTTGTGCTTTTATGGAAGTTTATGACTGTTTTCACTAGAGTGAAATTTAAATAATGTAAATGCATTTGATTTAAATGCATACGAAGTTATGTAATTTTGCCAATAATTATTTTTGTTTCTTTATTTTAAAATAATTACCTAACTGTTTGAAACTCAAATACAAATTGAGTTAATACTAATTTTGTGTTAACATTTAAAAGTGTAGTTCAATATATTTTTTGTATCGATAATCAACATTTTAATTTGGGGCCCACCGATTCTAACAATTATAATGTAGTTTTTATAGCAAATTTTTTATTTTGCAATAATTTATGGTTAAATTATTCATATTCTATTTTTAGTATTCAATAGTTAAATTTTAGGTTTAATATTAATTTATGCGTTTTATTTTTTCAATGTTTTTGGTTTTATATTTCTTGTTGACTCATCTATTATATCTAAGATTTAGGTTGAACAACAAACATATATTTAATGCGATCATTTATCTATTAAATATTTGTAGGCAAAACCATTTTCAAATATCAATAATATTGATTTTAAATTAGTGTGAATATAAATTTATTTATACATAAATTTTTGAAATCTTTTGTGTTATTCGGTTACTCTTTTACCCTATTTTTTTTTCTATTTATGGGACAAAATATCAAACTATGAAATTCTTTATTTAGATTTAAATTGACTTTAGGGATGACTACTATTTTGTCATTGAATGTAATATTATTAAGTACTGTTTGAATTCGACATTTCATAAGGCATTATCTTTAATCGTTTAAATATATAGATGTTAGGAATTTATTGTTTTTCTAATACACTAATTGCATTTTTTAAAACAAAAATCCAATAATGGCTCGTATCAATATTAATCGTTTTCAGAACCTTTTTTAAGTTTGAAATTATTTAATTCACGTATCTATTGTTGAATAATTAAATAGAACATTTGACAGGTGGGAAAAAATCTAACTAGATACTTTTATCTTTATTTTGACTCTTCTATAAGTTTTGGGCAGTTAAGCCTCTCTCATAATGGTAAACATGCACAAAATGGCCCATAGATACGCTTTGACCCGATTAGTTCTGCAATACTTGCTTCACAGAGCTCATGATTTAATAGATTATATGAAAGTTATTTAAAAATCTTTGCGGATTCTCGTGTACGGATTACTTCGTCGTTTATGAACCGATTTAGATAAAATTTTTTTTGTTGCATAGGAGATACAACCAAGGATAGTACCATGATAAGCATCTAATGTACCTAAGAAGGCAGAACAGGCAAAAACAATTAAAATTGTTTAAATTTTATCCAAATGAAGAAATTTTCTTGTTGTATACAATGCTCAAAAACGAAGAAAAATAATTTTTCTTCGAATAAAGAACCGCCTTCAAAAAATTAAACTAAAAATTAAAAATAATTTTAAATTAAAAACTTCAATAAAATATTTCCTTGACTAATCACCTTTCGAAGCCGTTGCCAATCTTATCCTTAGCTAAAAAAATTGATTGGTTGGTGTCGACTGAGAAAGGCAAATTGGTCACAAGGAAATTATTTATAGAAGTTTTTAATTTAAAATTATGGTTCCCTTAATTTTTTTAAACGCGGTTCTCTTTTTGTTTTTGAAAATCATTAAATTTTGAAAATGATTACTTGGATTCAATATAGACAGAAATAAAAATTGATTGATATAAATAAAGTGACTCACAGATATGCTTTGACCAAATTTATTTTACACAACTTGCATGGCTCACGATTTGTTGATTGTATAAAAGTTTTTCTTTAAATTATAAAAATAAACACTTGGACTAAATAGATATAAATCAATTGTTTTTAATTTCTACTTAGAATATATATTTTCACCACGAAATCGAAATTTATATGATATGTTTATGTTTGAAGGTGTCTACAACATCTTTGATTGTGATTCAGTTGGACTATAGGATTTTTTTAGAGTAAAATCTGAACTACAATTCGTTTTATTAGAAATAGCTTTAAAGGTGATTTTTTGTTTCTACCAGAGTTTGTTCATCAGGTATGACAAAAATTAATAAAGTTATGGACATTTTAAACTAAAATAATCGTTAACAAACGAACGTTATTGAAACTAATTTCTATTGTAGACGTAATTCAGTCTTCAAAATTTAAATTCATTAATAAATTTTATAATTAACAATGATAACTCTAGGATTTTTTCGAATAAATTTCGATTTTTTGCCTCAATTTCTTAGATCAAATTATTTCGTATTATAAATACGTATTTCGTCTACAAAGAAGTCATCATCAGTATGAATAAGCTAGTTGTAATGATTCTCTGAGTAGATGTTACACGTTGCTAATTTGGTAACGGTTTGCACGTTAATAATTTTTTTCATGAATAAATGCCAAGTCGTACGTGTGGTACAAATAAATCATTGAGTTGACAATATAAATACCGAATATAATTTTGATAATGTATTTTGAACTTAAACAGTGATTTTAAACTCTTGAATAATTTGCAAATTGGGTCCAATAGATACCAATAAATAGAAGAAACAATCAAATACAAAATACGTTTAGTACGTATAAAAATATACGTTTTTAATTATTAAAAACAAACAACTTTTGTCTCAATAAAAAATCTTTTTAGATTTGCATCAATAGTCTATTTGACTAAATTTTTGAATATCATTTAAAATAATTCTTTATTACATAATAGGTACACTACATTGATATTGCCGAAAAATCTACACTATTATAAAAAAAAAATCAATTTAAATTTTCAAAACAGCGCGAAAAAACGATGTAATGACGTTGGACACGTGGTGCCTATGGCGTAGTATGCTAGAAACCAAGTGCATATAAAAACAACAAAACAGTATAGCATCTGTCATTAATATTTATCAAATATATACTTTGGTTTACTAGCTAGTGACGTCACTAGAGCTGTTACCAATCATTTTCGTATCAGATAAAATCTCGAAAATTATAACATTTTATTTCGTGTATATTTGTAATAAGTGAACAAAATTTAGTTTAAATAAAGTAAAATTTAAAATTTTTTAGGCAATAGTCTTATAGGATGACCACGTTTTGTAGTTTATTTTTGAAAAGTTGTTAAATAGCCTATTCTATCTAAAATTAAAATGTATGTTTAAATTATAAGTAATTATTACAAGAAATAGGTTAAAGTCTGGAAAATTGAGATTTATCAGGAAGTTATTTGCCTGACCACTAAATGCCATATTCCCACTATAGCAATTTAGGTTTTCTTCTCTTCATTTAAGTGTGTTTTTCTTTTTTAATTAATTGTTTATTGTTGTTTTTTGTTTTTGTTATTTAAACGATAGTTTTGGTATAATTTTATTTTCGTTAAGTAAATATATAGGAATGTTACCTACCATATATATTTATATACTTCATATAATTCAAGGTATAGTAAGTTAAGTTCTAGTTATAGTAAACACAGAATGTTTGTTTATGTATATATAGATAGAAGGAACCTTAATTGGTATGTTTTACGATTCATCAAGTTTAAATATAAATCTTATATAGTTTTAGATAAAATGTCAAGTACAGATAAATTCTGTTTTTACTTTAATCTGCAATCTGTCTTACAAGCAATCTTGTTACCTATACTGAATAAATACAACTAAATATATAGATAAGTTAAAGCAACATAACCTTTTTGTGTGTGTATGCGTATATATGTTACAGGTAGAGTGAATAAGTAGGTTGGGAATGGAGAACAATGATTGAGAAGTGCGAATAGAATAATACATTTTTTCCAGCTTTTTTTTTCACGAGATTATACAATTTTTACCGTGGCCTATATATAGTAGGATCTTCGTTTATATTTTTGGATTCAATGTATTGTTCGACCAAATAACTGGTTCAGAAACCTTTGACAACACCTTTACCCATTTGACTACTCATGCTGGAGATTGTAGGTTCGAATCCTAGCAGCGGTAGTTTGATCAATTATTTAAATAATATTAAAGGGGCGGTTAATTGATCACACTGTCGTTGCATGGAGATAAACGAACCAACCAACAGCAATTATTACCTAGTGCTAGAAGGCATCTTTGCCTACAGGTCATGGACTGTTCTAAAGAGGGTACGGAGCACCAAATGGTCTAGATACAAGGAACGAGGTTGTGGTTTCCCTCTTTATATACTCTAATTGATAAAATACTCCTTCTTACTATTTTCAAGCTATTCAAAGATGGATATTTCATTAAATCCAGAGTCAAGCAAAATATTGGATTTGTTATATAATTATTTTTCATAGAAGGCATACGTTTTTAGTGTATTTCAATAATTTTTCGAGCGCTGAAGCTAGGATAGAAAGCGAAGAATTTTACAATTGACCTTGTAACCATGTACCAGGGATTCGTACTCGTGATTTTATTTAACATGACTTCCAAGTGCGCCGACGTCGCACTCAAAATTTTGTTTTCGGACGGCAGCTAAAACTTGGCAGGCTGGATGTTCGATAATGTTATATGCAGATTTTCATTAAATCCTTGTACGACAGATTAAAAAGAGTCAGAAAAATAAATCTACATTCTCAGAGAAATTGTCTCTTTTCTCATTCAAATCGTAAAGTGCGATCACTTTCACTTTTTTGAGAATTGTGCATTTGTTGCATACTGTACTATATAATATATGTCTAATCTTAAAGAATGGGCTTGCCCTTAATGATTATGGTCATTAAATCATTTTACCCATAACATATATATGTATTTGTCTATCTTTTAAATTCATCATTCGAAACCATCTTCTTATATAGATAGATTCTATTTACTTCTATGATGCAGTCAACTTACTCTTTCTCTTTCTCCATCTCTCCAATCTATTATACGGTCTTTGGAGAGATTTTGTGTTTAAATAGTTTACTTGTGTATTGTTTTAGAAATGTCAATTACTATTTTAGTTCATTTTATTTTTTATAATTTGTAAGATATTTGTTATAACATTTCATATATATAGTGGCTTACTCAATTGTTTGATGTCATATCTATTTTCCAATCTTAAGAACGGATGATACAAGCATTTAATATTATTGCCTCCTTTTAAATGGGCACGGTTTGAAGCGAAATTTTTTAGCAGACCTTGGTCAAAAATTTCATAGAGTTATAATAATATATAATAATAATGGTTAAACCTCAGAATACATCCGATTTTAATTGCACAGTTGAATTTATGGTGTGTGTGGTGTTGGTTACCCCATTCTGATCCAATAGACGACAGTGTCATTAATCAATCGCTTAATGCCGCTCACTAGACGGCACACTACCGTTTACTAGATTCGAACCCGGAATCTCCCAGTCTAGACAGACAAGCATTTAGAGTCAAAATATGATCTTAAAAGTAAAAAATTGATAAATAATTTCTATTAAATTTACGATTATTTAAAATCACGCTTGCTTTCATTTGAATTATGTTTTGTCATGAAGAGAGTTTTAAGCCCTGCAAGTTCTTTTTTCTGGCGTGGATTCTGATAAGAAAATCTGATGGTGTGTGCCCTAAATGCCCTAAATCCATTAATGGTAAAGTTTTCCAATTTTAAATCACTTAATTAATCAAACAGTAATTAACCTTTTGACCATGTATGGAAAGATAAAATGATCAATTAACATTTCGAGAGTAGGATATTATAAAGAGTGTTATCTTGAAAAATTTGATAAACGCATTAATTTGGAGAAATATTTTTTTGGATTTTAATGCTATGCATTTAAAAAATAAAATTGAGACTTATGACCTTAAATTGGAAGATAATCTACGGTATAACTTTCAGAAATAATTCTAATCTGCAATATTCTTAAAATAGTCTGTTATATACCAGAGTAGAAGCCTTAAAAAAAGGTAAAAAGTGGATGAAAATTATTATATATAATACAAAAGTTGTAGATATTTTTATTATCTACAACTTTGCCATTTAACTTTTTTCCATAGGATTTGTAGTTTTGCTGGAAATTGAGATAATCCGTATTTTATCCATTAAAACTCACCTCCTTAGACTTCCCGAACTCACATCGCCTGTCATTTATTTTTCCTTGTATTTTTATCATACTATCTTCCGTTACTAATTGGTTTCATTCTACTATATTTTTTTTCCCTTTCAAAAATTATCTACCCTGGACTATTAGTCTATTTGATCATCTCAATGAAAGGGGATTACTTACATATTCTTAGAAAAGAAAAACAAAATTTTCCGAGGAAGAATCGGAAAATGTGTGAGACATAAACAGTATACATTCATAGATTATATATACATGTAGGGTGAATTTTCTTCTTTGTTAAAAGTTAATATTTTATTTAATATTCATAAATTGCCTATTAATTAAAAAAAAAATAATATTAAAAGTAAAAGTTTTTCCTAATAATGTGTCGTTATTTTCTCTCCAGTCAATTATAATAATTAATTGGCTATCTAAATACATGCCTTTAGGTAACAATTCAAAATGTAATATTGCCTTTGAGCGTATACAATCCATGCAAATGACAATATTAAATACTTTCCTAGGGGTTGGATCATATAGAAGCAACAATCGGTTCACCTCTATCAGCCGCAACCTAATCATCATCAAACTACCGTAAACACAGAATGGAACTCCGAACAATTTGACAGACAACTTTTCATCTAAAATCATTAAACAACCTGTTTATACTAAATTGAGTTCCATACATTTATCTGTTTATATTAAAATCATGAAAATTACACGAAGACTAGTAAAAATTAAAATTATCTTATAAAAGAAAATATGGTTATGGGTTTTTTGTATTGATTATAAAATTTTGGTAAAAATATTCTTTATTTCTCAGTCAACTTGTAAAATTCAGATAAATTCATTTAAAAAATTGCATGTTCATAAAATGCAAAGTAAAAATATTTAAAAGTACTCCTAATTATGGTCTTTTTCCCATTTTCTTAAGATTATGATTTTGAGTTATTTACTTAAATAAAGTAAATTTTCAGATATGATAAACGTGCTTTGGAAATTCTATCAAAACCTAAAAGTAGCGCGTTCGATAGTTACAAAGCATCAAACATAGATTGATACGGAAAACTGAAATTCAAAATCAAAATTGGATAGCAAATGCCAAAAAAAAATTATTACAAAAAAATAACATTTAATTGAAGTATAGATTGAAAATTGGAGATTCATGGAATAAATTTCATTAGTAATTCATTTGAATTGCAAAATAAAAGACTTAAATTTGTGAATAAATTTTAAGAGATTTTCAATGTTAAATCATATACCATTCAGAGATGTATCATTAGATTGCTACAGTAATATTTCAATGGAAACAAATGAAAACATTTTGATGGATGGCGCCCATACAATACACCACGATTGTTATTATGCCTTTACAAACGCATACACGAACACATATTAACATCCAGCTACAGCTCTCGGACCCTGTAAGAAACACTGTATGATACCTTCTATCTCATTCTCTCGCACACTTCTTACTGTCGCTTTTTCATTTCATCACAACGATGCTAAAGAAGTGTTCACTTCAAAAAATTCACACCATTTTTCTTATAAAATCTTCGAAATATTTGGGTAATAAATTTCACTGTGTGACAATCTGTGTTTGCCAACGAATGTTTGTTGTATATTGGAAGGGTGTGTATAGAACGAAGGTATTATGAAACGGTATTTATGATGCACTTTTTAACTGATTTAATAACAAAACCATATACATAATTTGATTGTCTGTTAAATATATTACTCTATATAGGGGTGTTTTGAAACATCCTTCACAGTATGTCACTAGCTAGCTAGTAGCTATGTGTGTGTACCTATATATTATTATTATATATATGGTAGTAGAAGTTATATTTAGTCAGTTGAATACAAGTTCACAATTTTATTTAACTATCATTTTATTGAAATGATATTATAAATACGAATGGGGTTGACAAATACGTTTCGGATGGTGTTTTGGTTTGTATATTATTTTGTGAATCTTATTATATAAATGATTCAAAATTCGTTTATCATCTTAGAGTATTTTTTTTAGATTTTTATGTAAATTTATTATAACAAAGGCATTATTCATGATAAGTTTGAGAAACGATATCTCCTGAAGCCACACTATAAAGTACCTAAAATTTTTGTCATTGATTGATTAATATACTTAAGAAGATGCTGAAAAAGTACAAAAAATTATTTTCTTTGATTTTCTATTTGTATAAGTAATTTTTAAAGTAAAATAACAAAAGTTTTAACGATTGGGTGACAAATTTTTATTAAAGAGTCAGAAATGGGGCTACGGGAAACCATTGAATCTGATATTAGGTGATATAAACTACATAATCTCCATAGTTGAAGGAGTATTATTTCTGAATTTTTGGTTCATTATTATTACAAAAAATTAGTGCTATCATATTCTGGATGACACATTTTTGGTGATTTACACGATTTTTTTCATTGGTTCGAAATTTCGAAAAACCGAAAACAAATTTTTATCCCCGATATGGATAAAGCTAATTTCTTAGTTTGAAGCCCAATTTATTGAAACAATTTTAGTATATATTAAAACTAACTACCCAAACCATAAACGCAGTAAACTTTTGTGCTTTTTGGTTAACATTATCAATAAGATCTGAAAATTAAGAAACTTTTTTCTTTTTTTTTTTTTTTTTATTATAGACCATTGTTGGAAAAATTAAAAAGACTGGAATTTACTTAAATCAAAAAAATCAAAAAATATGGCTTATGACACTGGGCAACCATTACCCCACAATGTAATGCCATTAACGTTTAATAGGTTGCGACGATGATGTAATTCGAAAACGTATATCTGTAAAATCTTTTGATTTCGGTTGGAGAGTCAGTCAAAATTACAAAATTTCTCCAAATATTTTCCATATATTAAATATTGACCCACTAATAAATTAAAGATATATGATATTTCTTTAAAAAAAATTTTATGCGATGCTTACGCCAACAGACTCGAAAGGTATAAATTATACAAAATCTTTAAATATTAGCTGACCATGAACTATTATTTAAAAATTGTACAAAATTATTTTCATGTAGTCCTTATTAGCTTACCATGAGCTACTATTTAAGTTAAAAGAAGTGATTATTGTAAAAACAAAAATATTCCTTGCCCGCTGGTGAGCTAGCGGTGAAGCCAAATTAATTGCAAAAAATCATTCCTAAATACTAAATATTTGCCATTATTAAATATTCAATACTATCGAACTTAAAATAATTGATATAAATAATAAATTATTTTATACCAGCTATGAGGCAATACTAAGTAAAAATTTAATATTGGATCCAAATCATCTTCAAAAATTAAATATTAGCACGCCATCAACTACTATATAACTAGAAATTGTTTCATACCAACTGTGATCCAAAAACAAGCCCACCATGAGCTCACTTTGACCTTATCTTATATTTCTAAGCCAACCATAGACTTTATCAAAAAATTAATCAAAATTCTCTTTGCATACCTATTGGTACATCCAGATTACTAGTCTTTGCTATTATCAACCACCATCTACACGTAACATCGATAAATCTAAATTGAGATTTATTGTTGGTAATTATGAGACACCATGTAATAATAATAACATCATACAAAATGAACACAAGGGGATGTTGTGAAAGTTTTTGGTAAATTCATTTGAGGGTTGTAAAGAGTAATAATGTGGGGTAAAGTGATAATAATTAAATTGAGGATTTTCCTATATATGTATATATGTATATATTATTATTATTATTATATAAACACATCTATATGTAAATGTATTAGTGCATTGATGTTGTAGCTCTTACAACGTAATATAAATTATATTTTTGTGTGAGTATGTGACAGCGCGTGCTAGCTCTGGCTGTTTTCTTGTCTATCTGTCTGTTTGGATGCTGTATATCTAACTGTCTATGTATGTGCTCTTATGCCCTCAATATTTTTTTATTATATATATGCGACAATATATGAACTTTTTGAAAAAGTTTAAAAATCAATTTAAAAAGTTTTTATAATAGAAAATCACTAATAATAATTATATATATAAATTTTTACAATGTATAAATTTTATTTCATTCTAACTAAATATATAACTTACTTTGTCTTGTCCATTTATGTACAGATTGTCTGTTTAAGATTTTTAAGAATATTTACTCTAATACTGCGACTGCATTCCATTTTGGTCTGTTATTATTTAAATTATATTTAGACCTCGTTTTGAAGTAAACAACATTACTTTTTAATTAAAAAATTTACACGCCGAAAAAAGTGAAAAGCCAAAAATAATAAACCTTTTCAATTTAACCCTAATAATTAAGTTCTTAAACTAATGTAAGTATACCTAAGTATATATTTTTGTAATTATTTTGAGGTCTTAATCAAAAAGTTCTTGAACTATTATAAGTATATCTAAGTAATTTTGAGTCGGTGGCCGCGCATCACACTTTACTAAATTAATTAATTTGCTAGTTTGGCGCCGGCTCAAACTTAATTAAATATACTTATATTAGTAACTCAGAACTTAGTAATTAAGGTTAATTATAAACTGAAAATAATTACAAAAACTTAGGTACACTGACATTAGTTTAAGAACTTAGTTTTTATAATTAAATGAAACAAGTTTATTAAATTTTGCTTTCCAGTTTTTTCGGTGGTTTCATTTTTTTCTTAAAAAGTTTTCATTTTATAATTTTTTGTGGCTATAATCCATTAATTATTACATGCTTAATTTTTGATTAACAGAAATAATCAAAATTTGTATTTGAACCTTAATTAACCCTATTCTCCCACGCTAATAGCATGAATAATCCTTTCCAAATTTAATGAGGACCAACTTTAAGGTTTATCCTTATCATATAAACAAAGACTTCTATCAAAATCAGACTACTCTGTAAAAAGTTATCATACATTAAACAAATAGAAAATTATACGCGTCCACTTGAGAACCTTATTTTTTTATCGGTTACAAAAATCACATCTTCTCAAGTTTTATTGAATAAAAGATTGATATTTTTAGAGAATTTTGGCAAAGAATTTTATCGTTCTAGGTTCAATAAAAAATTGAAATTTTTTATTTTTTTTCTGAATATTTCACACAGAAAAACTTTCGATTAAAATCGTTTTGTTCAAAATTTACTTATTCAATTATGCTCTATCTATTTTACGTTTGTTCACAGGTCTATATTTTGGAAACAATACTAGAAACAAGTATAGAAAAACTTGTTTCGAGGCGTTGTCTATGTTCGGCAGTCTTTTAAATCCTTTTTAGAGATACTCTGTACACAGAAATGTGTAACTTTATTTGTAAAGAGAGAGAGATAGGTTTTTATAAAACTTTGTTGTAAAATTCAATGTAATTTCCTTGTATATAATATTGAAAAGCTTATAATCTGTGAAATAAAAAGAGGTGAAACGACGAATGTTGCTCGAGCAAATTTTTTGGTTTTCATAATAATTAATCAAGCTGCTGGTTTATAGTTAGAATAATCAATCGAAGACAAATTGTTTGAGTTCTACGTCTCTTTGAGCTCAATTAGATCGAAATACTGACGTTCTTATAATTACAGATCGTATTTTAATTGGAAATTGAAAAAAAAAAAAACAAATTCTAAACGCAACGAATACCCGAGTGACACTAACTATTTTACTGTTTGCCTAAAAGCAGATCATACATCTAAAAATTAGTATATGGGTCAGTTAAGTGTTTAAGGAGGCGCCTTTGTTTTCGGAGTCGGTGTTCTCAGAAAGAAAATTTTTGAAAATTATTTTGTCCGCCATGTGATAAAACCGTTGTCCGATCTGAAAATTGACAATTTTGAACTGTCGCGAAATAGATATTCCATTTGATGGACAAACACAAACAAAAGGTATCCGTCATTTTCCATCGTGTTGGGTAAAGCTTGTAGATCAGGAAACCACATTGAATGAAAATTTGGTGAAATCAAATACTTTGATTTCATGTACTATATTCTATTATAAAAAGGGTATTACATTGACCAACATTTAACCGAAAGTTTTAAAATTACGATGGATTATGGTTCACATAAGGACAATTAAACTTCAAATGCTTACATGACAAAAGCGGGGTTTTAGGAAAAACTGCAATCGAGTTACAATAATAATACTACGATAATATTATTATTATTATTATTATTATGAAATCCAATAATATTTATTTTTCGAAAAAATAACTTCACAAAAATAGTTATAGAAAACTTAATTGAACTTATTTTTGTCAAATTCAATATTATTATTTTTAAATTCATCCTTTTCCATATAATTTTTACTCTACTAATCATTTTCTTTACTTGGATATTGTTTTAAGATTATTTAGTACTTTAAGAATTTTTACGGATTCTAATCAAAAATTTAATGATAGTATTGTTATTGAATCTTCTGTACATGGTCTTCTGGTAGAATCTTAAAAATTTATAGATAAAATATTTATGCACCAGATTTTTAACGTTGCTGATACTCTCAAAACGGTTGTTAAAATTATCAGAACTGCATCTTTTTTTGGTTTTTAAAGTTTTGACACAAGCTATAACAGTGGTCAGGTTTTTCAGCCTGAAAATGTAATTCGCGTATTGTAAATAAGCTTTGGAGATATGTTTGTTCGATTTATTGATTTTAGAAGATAATGATAGTTCAACAGACAGATGGACACAAAATAATAATTTTCAAACAACAATTTCAAATAAAACGAAGTGTTTTTCAACCAAGTGCAGAAAAATTTTCCCGTAATATAAATAACAAGTGAAGATAACAACTTATAGAGATAATTCTTTAGATACTGGATATATGTAATAATGAATTTTTGAAAGAAATATTTATCATTTTAAAGTTATTTCACTTACCCACAAATAGATTCTCAGACAAACATAAATGCATTTAACACAACCAGTATTTTTGTTTATTGAAGATTGTCTAGACTTCAGTAAACGCACGTTTGCACTAAGCAGAATTCATATAATTTTTTTGTTTTAAAAACTATTTGCCCATTGAAATTAGTAAAATGTATGCATATAGAGAAAGTTTTCTTATTATAGATACTGTTATAAAAACTGAAGAGTTTTCAGTAACTTTAAAAAATATAAAGGTGAAAATGTACATAGAAATTGGAAAAAAATTGAAACGTATTACATACAATATTTTGTTATCAGTAACCATTTTTATATGAATTTGTCTCATTATTTGCAAAATAAATGGAATCTTTTGGGGAAATTTCAAATAAAAAAGTAATTTCTTATAATAATAAGATGCATTTTCCAAAAAAGATATGAATAAAATATAAAGAAAATCAGTATTATTTGAACATTGAATTCATGGATCCATAAAAATGTAAAATTTTCAAGAAAGTTAAACATAAAGTCAAAAAAATTTACGTAAGAATATGCAATTCGAACAATATTGCTTTCATATTGAATATGTACTGTTGATCAATCGAATAACGAACCAATTTATGGACAAATAGAAAAGAATCAAATATTGTGTGCAACAGCAAATTATTAACGAAACTTTGAGTTAAAGTGAACAAATTTTGTTTGCCGTGGACATTTCTTTCCAAAATATTATCTATCAGGTGGAAACACACACACACACATATACATATATATATATATATATATATATATATATATATATATATATATATATATATATATATATATATATATATATATATATATATATATATATATATATATATATATATATATATATATATATATATATATATATATATATATATATATATATATATATATATATATATATATATATATATATATATATATATATATATGATATATATATATATATATATATATATATATATCATATATATCCAAATACTACTAAATATTTTTATAAAAACGAAACTTGTAATTTCTTAAAATTGATTCGATTTATAATGTTGTGTATGAAATCAATTTATTTGAATTGATGAGTGTTGTGGTATATTGAACTTCATTAACAAAATTCTACTACTTATAAAAAATTGCTATGGAATACGTGAATGATGATCTATTCATTATAAATATAATTACAAGTACTTAACAAACAAAAAAATAACAACATTTTATTTTAAGTTTATTAAAAAATATACATTTTTCAACCAAGTTCAGAAACCTTTTCCCATAATATAACAAGTGAAGACACAGAGTTAATTCTTTAGATACTGGATATATGTTATAAATAGAAATATGTGCTTATAAGCTACACTGAAGCAGAAATTGTGGCGAATTTAAATACATTACGAAAAAATACTTAAATCATAAATTATTTGGCTTGTTACAAAATTTTTTGTATTTGAACTTTTCTTCTGTCTTTAATGGTTCAAAAGTCGTATCAATAATAACTTGATCTTACTTTTTATGTTTTAAGTTCGACATGGGAAAAATTCAACTCGCTATCTCTTTTCGTTTTTGAGTTACATTGTTCATGGACGGACAATAATGGACAATTTTTTTATTAAAGCTCAATTTTTTTATTCGAGATAACTTCAGAAATCTCGTCATCCATTGCCGGGCACTTATGACAGTTTCTACCCCCTGCCAGATACCCCTAAACTTTAATAAATTATAATTATACTTTCGTTATAGAAACGGGTAGCAACTGTCATAAGTGTCCGGCAATGGATGACGAGATTTCTGAAGTTATCTCGAATAAAAAAATTGAGCTTTATACTCGAACAAATTTTAAGTACTATTTTTGCCATATTTACTACCTGTTACCTGCCCAGGTAACCACAAACCAAACTCTATAATCGCTGGTCGTTCTTATTTGTATAGGACACATGTACAGAGAAACTTTCAACTTTTATAAAATAACGAAGGTCTGGCCGTCGTGGGCTCTTAGGCTACAATACATGTCGTGTATAAAATGTTATAAGAAATGAAAATTCATATTTAATCAGCAAGTTTTCCGTTGGGTAATTGATATTTGATTTTTGATTTGAAAATTTTTTGAGTTTAATTACACGTCATGTTGGTTGTTTGATTTTTCTACAATGATAATAGAAGTTTATTCTTCCAAAATTATAATAATTAAAGAGGATGTAATTGTAATCAAATGACGGAAAATATAATAGTCTACCTGAAAATGGTAAACATAATACGTTTTTTGACGAAAAATACGACAATTCAAAACAATTTTATTTCGTGTATGTTATGGACGATATATCTTGTGCATTTATCTACTTAATTAAATATAAATTCAATTTCATTGTAAACTTTTACACTTGTGTTTACACTTAAATTATCTTGGAGAACAGATTTTGTAAATAATTTAAAATCCTGTAACTTAACATTTATTTATTTGCTAGCATTCTATGTCATTATCCAAATTTGGCTTGAAATCTCATTCTTTTGGTTTATCTTGATAACGGATTGGTCGATGAATAATAATTAGTAAAAATGTGATTCAAATTTTATAAAAGCTTTGAAAATTGTCTACCATTTTTATACAAAAATTAATATACCCTTATATATTTTATAAATAAGAATAGTATTGTGATATGAAATTATAAATTCGGAAAATTTGTTTTTCAAGAAAATAGTACTTTATACATTTTCATTGTTATATGCAAAACTAAACTATAACAATATGAGAGATATTTCTCAATAAAATATTCTTTTAGATGAGTTTTATATTGTATGCGAATCATCGGATGTTACTACTTCCATGAACATGTAAGTAATGGAAGAAATTCAATGGCTTTGACGCAAATAGGTATTTGGAGCTATAATTAATATGTTTTACCAGTATCAAAGTTTAAAAATTATGGCAAAATTTTGGTTTCTGGTCTGTTTTAACATCTTATTTTTTAATATCCCCTTTTAAGGGTTCCGTATCCTCAGGGTGAACCGGGACCCTATTACTAAGACTCCGCTGCCTGCCTACCAGTTTGTCCGTGTATCTGATTGTCTGACTGTCTGTCTATTTGCCTGCCCATCCGTCTGTCTGTCACTAGGTTGTCTCTCAACAACCGTGTTAGTGGTCTGTTTAAACATATTATTTAAAAAAATTCCCTTTTTGGGTTCCATACCCAAAGAAAGAAACGTGGCACTTTTACTAAGAGTTCGTTATATGCCTCTTAGTCTGTCCGTCTATCTGTCTACCTGACTACCTGTCTATTTCCTTATCCTACAGATTACTTAAGATGGGAGTTTTTTATAGATAATTGTACGAAACTCTAAATGTGCATGCCCGACTCGCACTTGACCTATTATTTTTTATTTGTTCTGAATTTTGGAAATAAATTCAATTTTGAAATTTTCGTCAAATTATCCACGATGAAAAATCCTACAGTTACTTACTTTGGAAATATACACGGAAGTCATTTGGTATCAGATTTTATTTATATGACTAAAAGTAAACTTCTTAGTAAAATGTTAAAAGTGAAGTCATGTAATTGAGCTTATGATGAGCTTAAAAATTTTATAAATTAATCATAACTATAAATATAACATAAAGACTTTGTTCATGTGTTCACTATTGCACATCGTATACACAATATAATATAGATTAACTATTAGTCTAATAATATAAACTTCAAAAAAATAAAATATTCGGTTCGTAGGAGTTATATAAACTTACCGAATTCTCAATTGAAGAATAGTTATTTTATGTATGACTGAATTTTTCAGAGGTAACTTAAAATTTATTAAAAACAAATGGTTAAAAAATTAAATTGTTCTTATAAAGCTTTTATTTAACTTGCAAGTATGTTTGTTCAGGTAAAATCTTGTAACTTAATTTTGTTTTAAAACCATATTTTACTGTGTGACGTCATTCTAAATCCATCATGGCGAGACACCTAAGATTGCGAACTAGTTATTTTTAATATTCACCAACAATATGGGAATATCAAATGAATGGGCTTACTAAGAATAACTCGAAGAATAAATTGGCGACACTCTTAATCCACTATGGCCGACATCTTAAGCTTGAAACAGATATCGTTCAATATTACTTAATGCTATGAAATGCTGTATAATATACATTTGTAGATTTTAAGACCAGAGTAATTAAAATGTAAAAAATTTAATTCAAAGTAAAAAAGCTTTTTAAAAAACAAGCTTTTATTTAAATGTGATAAAAAGTAAAAAGTAAACTTTTACTTTTGTGTAGATAAATAAATTCAATAACTTGATGGGAATTGATTTTAACTATTCAGATTTTCAAACTAAGTAAATACGAGTACATAAATCTCGCGACAAGGTTTCAAATAAAATAAATTGTGTAATGACGTTATAAGTGGATACAAAAAGTAAAAATTTTTTTCTTTTCAATTAGTGCATTTAAATAAAAGCTTGTTTATTAAAAATGTTTTTTTACTTTTAATTTATACTTGATATATGATTGTGTATTAATTTTCTTCTGCTCAGAAGAACTGCATTTCGAATCACATAACAAAATATAAATTTTTTAGCATGTGAATGGTTGCAAGTGAATTGGTATGTCATGGTGCTCGTAAGACTTCATATGTTACAAAATGGATTTACTGAAACAAATGAACAACAAATAAAACAATTAAAATTTCGTTGTGGGAGAAAAAAAATTGTTTTTGGTACACGCTTGAAAATGATTCGTTTCATAAAGGTTCATCAATAAATGTTTTTGACAAATACATTTTGATCAGTTCTCCCTGTTATAATTGTTTTAGTATTTGTATTTCTTAATATAAAATTAAGATGAGCAATTTCAGACCTGAAATTCTTCTATCGAAAATTCGAAAATTCTTTCTTTCCTTAATTTCCAAAGCGTTAGAGATAAGCTCTATAAGCGTCGAAAATTTTGACAATTGACACTTATTCTATTCAAAACCGGGTGAAATTGTTGAACAATTCAAGTAATTTTTCTTATATTTTATTCATTAGAACAACATGCATTGCTTGTTTTTTTGTTACAGAACACTAGAAACTGCATCAAATAAATACACGTATTTGAAATTAAATCTTTAAACTTATCGTATCATAAACCATTTTTATTATTCATGTGCTTAAAGAGAGTATATAAAAAGTTTTAAATTAGTTTTGAAATAATGGTTTAATTCGTTAATAACATACAATTTAGGAATTTTTAATGAAGTTTTTTTTTTTCGCTTTTGTTCTTTGTTTGAACTAATTTTTTATTATAAAAGATGTTGTTGAATCGCGGTGTCTACGTTTACATTATTTTAAATATTTTTAATTCAAGTTTGAAATGGAAAAAGGTATCACTTTTTATTTTTGTAACGTTTCGAATCAATATGAAAATAAACTAGTGGTGAAGGGAATCTTATACTAGAAAAAATTCGATGCAAATAATTTAATAGCCACTAATACAAAAAAATATTTTGTAGGTATGAATGAGGTAAGCAAAATTATTTTTAAACTATATTGTCAAGTTAAATTAGAATCAATACTTGTGAACTTGGTAACATTGCTAAGCAATGTTATCCCTTTTTGACATGAAATGAATTGATTGATCTTAATATTAAAACAACATCTTATCTAGAGCTGCAGAATTGATACACAATTTTGGAAAGTAACTTGAGGCAGTCAGAAAATTTTTGTTGATCATATTTAGCATAGCCAAAACAAAATCGTTCACCTGGATAAAGAGTGAAAGAGCAGATGACGTTATAAAAAGGTATCTAGGGTAAATCAATAATTTAGAAAATTAGTCTGAAAGGCAACAATTTACTAGAAGTAAAACTCAAATGCACATTTGGCTAGCCAAAGAGAGATACAATTTTAAAAAGCCCGCTGGTTCTCTGTGGATTGAAATGGGTCTTCAAGAAGAAGAATTGAAAATATTTAGGAAGTGAGGGGGTTATTTACAAAGGAGTGCTAGAATGGCGTAGACTAAGACGTCATGACGTAGAGCACCAACTAAAACTATGTAGACCATAATGGGTTAGTTGCTTGATGTATGTAAATTATACCAGCTTTAAAAAAATAAATAAATCCGAGGGTATGGTAAGTAGGGTCACAGAAAACGGCGCAGAATGACAACTCATAGGGTAGATAAGATACGTCATACGTCATACCTCATGCCAGGACCGAGCCGAACAAGTAACCTTTTTGAGATCCGAAATTTTACTAATTTAAATACCTAATAAAAACTTGTTTATACCGAAACTCAATCTCAATTTTCTCTCATGAACTAAAGACCTAATATTTAATTGTCAATGTATATAATAAATGACCTGTCATGTAAATTTATTTCTGTCATGAAATAGTAAAAGTATGACTTCCTATGGCTAAAAGCTGTTTAATTTTTATAATCTATCTATGTTGCCCGAGGTTATCCTACCATTATTTAAAAGCTTTTATTGAACTTTTATTGAATAATTTAAATTTTTTCGTATAGAATCTTGCAACTCAATTTTGAAGCAGATATCTTCAAACGATTGTGCTGAAATTTTGTAAAAACGTTCAGTTTAGAAATCAGTATATGAACCCTAAGATGGTTGACTTGCTTAAAGCTTGAAACTCAACCTTGAAGTAGATATCTTCAAGTATAACTAAATCTTATGAAATGTTGTAAAACAAACACTTGTGGATTTTTAGTCCAGCGATGACTAAAAGTAAGTTAAAAATAAAAAAAATACTTTTTATAAACAAGCTTTTATTTAAATGCACTAAAAACAAAAAATGTCCTATTGCTTTAGATTGTGTAATGACTCTATAAGTTGAGAGTAAAAGTTTTAAAATAAAAATTAAGTTTTTTAATAAAAGCTTATTTAAAAAAAGGTTTTTTTTTTTTAATTTTTAATATATTTTTAATAACTAAATAAATTATACATTAAGTTTATTGAAATATCATAAATACTGAATGACAAGAATATAGTAGTACCTTACTGAATCCAAAACTTTTTCCTCAGCAAAGACAAACATGCTAGAAACAAGAATGAGAAAAAATAAGTATATATATAAAAGTAATAAAGAAAAATGTATAAAAATAAAAAAAGGAGTATAATTGAAAAACTTAACCACTGTTTACATAAGTGAAGACGAAATGACAGATATATATATATGTGTACAGATATTTATAAAAGTTTTTTAAATAAGACAGACAATGTCATACACTAGCTCCTCCACGATGATGGAGCTAGTGACTCAGGGGTGTGTAACAATTTTTAATTAAATTTTTCCGTTCTACATTCCGGAAAAGTAAGAGATTATATTATATATATATACCAATATAATATAATATATATATAATTTTGTAAAATTCTGTTACATAGTTAAAATGTTTTTTTACACAGGAGACGAAACAGTTTAAGTAACACCTAAGGGATTTCTGTGTATAATCATTTTTTAAATAGTTTTTCGTCCATTGCTCTAGTTACCACGGGGAATTATATAATTCATCGTTTAGTTTTTTTCACAAACAAGGTAGATAAACACTCAATTGGCAACAGAGATGGATAGCACTGTGTTATTTATTTGAAAAAATAAATACATAAAATTACTATAAATTTTGACTTGTTTTGTTTTTATTTTTCATTCTTTTGAGAAATGAATTGAGGTGTATTTATTTGACCCTTAAAATAAATAGCAACTAATATTGAACATAAGATTTCTAGATTTATGTTTTGATGCCTGATTACCGTTTGATTTTTAAATAGATAAAATGAAAACCTATTAAAAAATTGCGTAGAACTCTTAGAAACATAAAAAAATTATGATAAAAACTAACGCATGGAAATTTGACACCTTTCCTAATTTTTCGAAAACTGAAATACATGATTTTATCCGCACCAATCTCTGAAATATAGTGATCGAAATATAGGCAACGCTATTTTGAAATTAGCTGAGACAATCAGCCCCCTTTTGCAGGGATAAGACGTTTAACTTTAGATAACCCTTATTGAAAGGGATTGTTAAGAAAATCGGGAATGATTTATATTCTGTTTGCAAAAAGCAGTCATCAAATTCAATAGTAAGTATTTAATGTTTTTGTTTGATTTAAGGATCTAAGCGGATCTTTGATATGACACATTTTCACGTACTCTTAATGTTCTTCTCTGGGTACAAAAAGAAAATTGTTATCAAGACTCGTAATTTCGTTGAGATATGATTCTTGCAGGAACTGCGATTATTAGAATAATCGCATTCTGATAATTTGATAAGAATGTTCGAAAATTTTGATAAGCTTAGAATATTTAGAAAAATTTTATTGGATTTTTTTTTTATATACATTAATTAATAAAGTAACTTCAACTTATGGTATATGAGGTAGGAGTTGCTATAAAGCATTAAATGTTTATTTCATTCGTCTCAAAGAGTGTGGACTACTCTCCTCAAATCCTGGTTCAAATCCCCCGATGGTGGGGATACTTGATTCGTATTTCATTTTTTATTAAAATATATATTTTAACATTTTTCTGTTTTTTAATAATAATTATGCAAAATTTAATCAGAATGCCATTCTTAGCGTTTTCAAAGTATAAATGCAGCTTTACATTCTTTTTTCTAAGAAAATATTTCTTTTTAATTCAAAAGCGGCTAAAGTCTCCAAGACTTCTCCTATATATAGGGCATGACGCCTCCATATTGCGGCGTGTAAGGTTACAGTTTTGTAACATACAAAAATGAATGTTTCAGCGAAAATTGACAACATGACGCTATGCATCTCGTGAGACGTGACAATGGTTTGGCACAGTGGCCGAGACACAGTTTCTCGAGCCACGCGTCGCTCGACTCAAGAGTCTACCAACAAAAATCTAACAAACCAAAAAGACAACTGCGTGGCAATATGCGTTCCCCAACCCGACGTGTTTGACGCGATGGTGTCATGTAAGTCGCATCAAATCACATCGTACTGTGCTACATATTATGTGCTACACCATATAGAAAGAGTTTTTGTGACTCTTCAATTATATGATGAATATAAAACATTTTTATAGACCCTGTCTTATAACCATATCAATATTACCCGACGACGATGAATATACATATTTCTACCTTGAATATTTTATATATATGTGTTGTGTTGTATGCTTGATGAGTTGACTTGTTCGACGCTTAACTCGAATAAAAATAAACCATATGATATTTGGAAGACAGATTGTGTAAAGATGTTTTGTCAAGAGAGACATAAGCTCAATTTTTTTTCTTCAACATCGCCTAGCATCTACCAGTGAGATGTTTAACATTAGATAATAAATTATTTTACATTTTTCATATTCAAAGTAATACTAAAAAAAAATAATAAAATAAAAACGAAAAAATGTTATATAACAACACTTTCGATTTGATTATAGACAATTCTAAAAAAGAAAAATTTTATTTTTATAAGGCATAGAATATTTTTGCTCTATTTTTCTTATTTTCCTTATGACGAAGAAATATTAGGTGAAAACTTATGCTGAGATTCTCGTAAATAATATGGAAATAATATATTTATGTATTTTGTGAAAATTCATTCGAAATATTTATCGAGAAATGTAAAAAATTTGATATACAAATTTTTTCGGTCAAAAATAGGTCACCTCTATCAAAATAATTTTGGTGTCTAAACTAACAAAGCCATATCGCAATGAATTAATTTCTACTTTTTCTATTTTATGTAATATATTGGATCTTCAAAAAATACAGGCTACCGCATACTTTTAAAAAAATGCGAAAAATCCATGTTCATAATTATTTTGACCTTGGCTGTCCTCTCCAAGGTAATTCCAAACAGAAACCGCCTTTCCATGAATCTAAAGACCTTACTTCAAACCCGTTATAAATTTCAAATTCATAAATACCAAACCCTAAGACCACTACTCCCAATTGTAATCATTTATAAATTTGACCTTTGAAAAGCGTTGAAAGTCATTGCGAAGGTCAAATTAAAAGCATCGTAGAACTTTCAAAGCAAAATCCTATACATTTTTATACAAGTAGTACTGATAGTTATTTTCTTTATCTATTTATATTTTGAATTAGCAGATACCCTAAACAATGTATCTCCTTAATTTCCTACTAGGTCTAATAGTCTAACTATACTTACTAAAATTTAGGGGAAAATTCCTCAACACTTTCTACAAAACTTTTCAATACCTTTTATTATACGTTGAACCGTTTTCGAGATAGAAGGTGCAGAAAATGGAGTACTTAACCAACATTAATGTGAAATACAGCGAAAAACTGGATGATGAGAAGAAGTCTAAAATTGCTGGACGAACGGAGGATACAGGTGGCGATGAAGAAGATAGTATAATAATAATAATAATATTGATATGAATAAAAACAACATTAAAAGAAATTATTTTCTTTTACTTTCAATCGGAAATCCAATTCTTTTTAATTTGTATACGATAAAATATAACATGTCAAATATAAGGTTTGTAATATTTGTATGCAAAATATATATAATATTAAATGAATAATCTAATACATAAACGTATAACAGATTGAGATTAACGATTTTACTACCATCAAACGTTCCATTTTCGGCGACCCCTATCTCGAAAACGGTTTGCTGTATAAAAATAAGTTGAAGTCAAAATTTACCTATTAAAACTTTAATCATAAATACAAAGATTGGAGGCCAAGTAAATGAGATATTTTCAAAAAACTTTTTTGTGAGACCATTTGCTTTGAATATATAAGGTGCTTTACACGTGACCAATTGTGAGATTTAACGCAACTTTTAAAATACAAAATTAAAGAATAAATTTATATTTTTTGACCCAATTTTCTAGATCAAATTATTTTGTATTTTTATAAACACGTATTTCGACTACAAAGTAGTCATTATCAGTATGAATTAGCTAGTTGTAATTATTCTCTGAGGAGATATTACTCGTTGCTTATTTGGTGGCGGTTTTAAATTGGGGCAAAAGAAACGAAATTTATTTTATATTCAAAGTATTTATATTTTATATGCCGTGCAAACCGTCACCAAATTAGCAACGAGTAACATCTCCTCAGAGAATCATTGAAACTAGCTAATTCATACTGATGATGACTACTTTGTAGTCGAAATACGTATTTATAAAAATACAAAATAATTTGATCTAGGAAATTAAAAAATCGAAATTTATTCGAAAAAATCCTAGAGTTCTCATTAATAATTACAAAATTAAAGGTTTGTACGATAATTCAGCTTGTTTCGTTAGATTCCGAGAATATTCCGAAAATGATTGAACAAATTGGAATAATCATAGGATTGATAATAACATGTATAGTGACAATAAATAATCGAAATCTGTAATCATTATTGAACGAATCCAATTGTATTATGTTTATTATCGACCAAATTTTATCTGCCTGTCTGTCTATGAGTTATTAGTTTACTTTATTAGTTTACTTGCATTTGCAACTTCATGCATATAAATAAATAAATATTCACTAAAAATATTTATGTGTATAAATACATGAATCTTTGATAAATATATTATTATTCTATGCACAGGTTATGTATAGTTTATTTTTTATAATTATGAAATTTCCATTTAAAATTATTTCTAAGAAATAACTGGCCGTAATGGGTATCATCTCTGCAATGTAGCGAAAATTGGGAACAACCGTATACTATACCTTGCTGGATAGTAAAATCATCGCTGATCGCTATTTGTTAAAACTCAAATCATATATCATTCGTTAACATCCATTATTTTCGCGGAAAATGCAGTTTCTTAATCTTCTTATAGTATTCATTTATATACAAATTAAAAAAAAAAAATTCTAAAACTGACTTTAATATATAGATCGGATAAAATTAAATAAATTCAAAATTTTTTGAGCGTAAAAACCCGATATAAATGAAACGTATGAGGGTATATTAAATTATGTCTTAACTTTGTAACGCTTGGGAAATTGAAAACAAAATTTTTGTATCGGTTGAATCACCTAATTAGTCCATTATTTTCTCTCTGTCCGTCATAAGAGAATTCAACACTACGATAGACATGAAGATAGGTGAAATTTAAATAATTCTAATTCTACAAAGAGTTTCGATTCGTGAATGAGCAAAATTGATTAATTTTGAAACCTTAGAGATCGGAAAAAAGTAAAAAAAATTTTCCTTAAAAAAATTTTAAGGAAGAAATTGGGTAGAACTTATCTATAGTGTGACACCAGGGATTATAAAGATGCTTTCCTTTTGAACAACGACGCTCAGTCAAACATAGAACAATTTAGCTGGCAATTACTCAAGTGAGACGTCTATCGCATAACGGGGCATCGGTGCCTCAGAGTGTATTTGTAAAAATAAATAAGTTTTGTGCGTGAAAGGGTTAAAAGCTTTGGAATGCATTGAATATGAAAACTACAGTGATATATTTGAATATTTGTATAACATGAATCTTTGATGTACGTTCAGTGTTAAATATTTGATATACAAAACAATAAATCAATAACAATACCAACATCTATTTTGTTTATTTTAGATATATCGTAGGCATATCGTATGATTCAGGCATGTCGAAAAACAAGTGAAGATAACAGTTCACTGAGTAAATTGTTTGGATTATTTTTAATTAGAATGCATAAAATACTATCCAGTTTATACACTTGTATATAAGTGTATAAGAATAATATGTTATTTTAATCTAAATCTGTTTACATGCTAAATTTGAGCTAAAAATGTTTCAAACGAAAGTTGTTAGTTTCAAAAAATAAACATTTTTGTATTTGAACTTTTCCTCTTACCTTTCTAATTCAAAAGTTTTTGAGAGAGACCGATTTTGCTCACAAACTTAAACTCATTTTGTATATTTTTATAATTATTAATGAGAACTCTAATAAATTTCGATTTTTTTTATGCAATCTGTCACCAAATTAGCAACGAGTAACATCTCCTCAGAGAATCATTACAACTAGCTAATTCATACTGATGATGACTACGTTGTAGTCGAAAGACGTATTTATTAAATAAAAAATTATTTGATCTAGGAAATTGGGGAAAAAATCGAAATTTATTCTTTAGCTTCCATCAAAAATGATTTCATCGAAATGAAAAAGCCGAAGTAATGAAAAAAAACACTTTTTAATGAAATTTTTCGTATACGACATCTCTCGAACGAATCAACCGATTTTGCAGCTGATCGATATAGCTTTTGAAAAGTTATTCCAAAGAAACCACATAAAAAAAAATTGTTTCTGAGCTTTTTTCAGATTTTACAAAATCTACCTGTTCTAATCAATCCAAAATCTTAGTTAGGTCAAGTCCTTTTAAATGACACCAACCTCACACACACACACACAGACACACATATATATATATATATATATATATATATATATATATATATATATATATATATATATATATATATATATATATATATATATATAGATATATATATATATATATATATATATACAGGCATAGTGACAACCTCGCAGGGGTGGTCAAGCTTCCTGTAACCTCAAAACTTCGAAAACTGATGAAAACTCGATTGTTTAAAAATGGGGTAAAAACAATAACTTCTTTGAAAATCTTCGATTTTCTTACCGGGAAGTTAAAAAATTGTTTTTTAAAAGCCTAATTTTTAATACAGAAATATATTTTTGAGTAACGTTTTTTGAAATGAACGATATGCCTGGACCAAAATATCTGGGATGGTGTTTTGTTTATATATATTTTTACGGAAATGGAACATTTGATCGAATATCAAATAATAAAGTTTGCATAAAAATCATTTATCATTCCATGTGCTTCGTTCAATTCAATAATATGTGCATTCAACTCTGATATATTTCTTGTATCTTTCTATATAATAAAATATTTGTTGTATATTTTTATTTATTTTAATGGCAGAATATATATACATATTTTATTGCTGATTATTAAAAATAATTTATATTTGTTTATTATATAAATTTTTAAATGTATATAATTTTATATATAATTCCCCTGTTACAATATAACACAAAGCTATTTAAATATATTGTATATATACTTATAGAAAAGAATTAAACCAACTTAAAAAAATTTAAAAGTTTGAAATTTAATTTAATAAATAATTTAATTGTGATCAAAATTTATCATTATATATTTATAACCAAAATAGGTAGATGTTATCAATCCGATATTTTATTTTATTGGTTACCTCAGATCACGTACTATTTACAAATCGCCTTGAAAATTTAAAACTTCTATTAAGAATTCCTTTCAAAGTAGACGAAAATCATTATCTTAGCTAAAAATCGATACTTTTTTAATATTTAGGTCACTTGTTTTGAAGTAGGATCTATTTATGTTTTGCGTTTTGGTGTTTTAATTTTCTTTTAAATGATTTGCATTTACCGAAAACTTGACTTGAATTTCCTTAAAAAAATTATCTAATCGATTCGTAATTGATAGAGAAGTGAGGTACCCATTGAAAAGACACAGTTGATTCTTAACCTCTTCCTATTCTGAAGTAGGTTAAAAATATATAATAATGCATTTAGAATATACGACAGTTAATTAAATTTAATCTAAAGTTTGTAACACATAAAAATATTCATAGCAGTAGCAAAATTTTAATGATGTTCAAAACATCACAAAAAAATGTTTATAAGGGTTTTTTTAATTCCTGGTCTGTTCATTGGTATGTCAAGAAATCGACGCCAAAAATGGATTTCATGATGGTATTTTTGAGGCTTTATAAGTGACTTTGAGATTAATAAAAGTAAAAA
The DNA here is from genome assembly GCA_020423425.1 of Chrysopa pallens. Classification (NCBI taxonomy): domain Eukaryota; kingdom Metazoa; phylum Arthropoda; class Insecta; order Neuroptera; family Chrysopidae; genus Chrysopa; species Chrysopa pallens. Next base: position 138,455,146 of record CM035591.1, read on the forward strand.
AAATATCAAATTTTGATTTTAACAAATTTTCGTAAAATTTTTAAAAGAAATTTTTCGTTTTTCATATATTTTAGTAAGCTCAATAATTATAAGTACTTCAAATATTGGTAAGTTAATGCAATGGTATTTAAATAATTAACTTGGTTTGCTATTTTCAGTTTTTTAATATTGCAGTTTTGTACTTCAAGAAAAATCCTTACATTTTGGTGATAACTCGTACCAAACGATAATTGCTCAAAAGTAGAAAAGGATACCTGGAATATCGATAATTATCAAATTATTATCAAAATAGTGATATATCAAATTGATTCGTTGAATAGAGAAAACGGAAGATTCGGCTATGTCTTTGGAGATTTTATTTTTATTCTTCTTATTTGTGTCGGTAACTTTTCTCCACAAACACTAGACGTGTGTCGGTAAAATATTATTCAAATTTATGGTACGCATCACTACATATCAATACACGTTTTAACTTTGGATTTTCAAAGGCAAATTGTGGCTACGTTCAAAGCCAAGTTTGTGGTTAATAGACAAAAATTTAAAGGATTACAATTTACTTATAAAATACGCATACAACTAACCTTGTATGTTAATTCAAAAATAAGGTTTTCATTTCATAGAAAGCATTTTCAGTAGCGTATAAAATATGTTTGTATTGAATCGAATGCAATATTAACTTTATTGAATTGGATTTTAAAGGGTTCCATTTTAACTTTCTGATTATAATTTAGGGATAAATTTTCCTGGTTATATTCCTTCTTTTTTGGATTGATATTCAGAATAAAAATGTAGAATTTGATTTTGTCCGATGTTCTCTGGATTGTGTGATGATGATAAATTCAAACTGGGAAAAAATTAAAGCATTTGAACTTTAAGAAAAATTTATTGTAAGCATTTTTGTTGCTATTTGCAATAACTTCGGCATCTGTACGTCATATGTACAAATGTATCTTCAAGTGGAGCATCTCTATTTTTGTATTTCCTGGTTAAATAATCGATTTTCACTCAAAATATTAATTTATACTTTTATGGGCAGATGATAATCAAAAACATTTTTTAAAGCAAGTCTTAATTAATTTATTTGTTTTTTTTTTTTGAAATAAAAGCGTAAGAAAGCTTTTGAAATCTTGAATAATTACTATACAATTACGGGGAGAGCGCAAGAAGTTAAACGTTTACAAAGGTACCATGTTCTTTTTCGATTTAAAGGTGTCTGCTGAATTTAAACTCATTTTGAATACTAAAACATGGATCAAATTTTACTTGTAATAAGATTGATACACTCGAACATTTTCAATCATCATCAAGTTTTTTCGAGCGTTAAGTTTTTTATGTGTGTTTTCGAGATAAAAGCAATTACCTGCTATCGGAAATGTTTTGACTATAAAACATTCATTAAATAAACTCACGTAATGTGGGTTCATAAATATTTTAAATCGTTATTCAGACTATATATGCTAAGCAAGTCATTGTAATTTAAAATCGTATTTTCAAATTGTAATAAATCGAATTGGAGTCTTTGCACCATTTGAGTATGTGAGATAGTTGAACACATTCAGTGATATATTTATAAACTATTTAAATGTTTTAAACTATGATTCATTAACTTCAGGTTTTTATTGATTCTTTAAATATGTTTATTTTTAACAAATTTCGATTTTTGCCCCAATTTCCTAGATCAAATTATTTATAAATACGTATTTCAAAGTAGTCATCATCAAAAAAAATAAAAATAAAATAAAATAAATAATAATAATAATTTGATCTAGGAAATTGGGGCAAGAATCGAAATTTATTCGAAAAAATCCTAGAGTTCTCATTAATAATTATAAACTGTTTATATTTATATTAAAAAAAAAATTATTTGCAATAAATTGAATAAACTTATTTAAAAAAGTCTAACTTGCTTTATATCTCATCGATTTTTGGCTCTAGAGTTCTAATCGACGTATTACGGATCAGGCCTACTCTCCGTTTTCTTTGGAGATTTCACTCAAGTGCTGCGTTCGCAATATTGCTTTCTCGCCTGGGCGTGTATCCAATCCAACCTAATTTGCAAACTTGGTGACGTATCTTAAGGTTTTTGATTGGAAATACCTCCTACTTCCCGAACTCAGATCGCCCGTCATTTATTTTTCCTTTCATTTTTATTATATTATCTTGCGTTTCCAATGAGTTTCATCCTACTGTAATTTTCTTCCATTTTTTTATCATTTTTTAAGGCTTCTACTCTGGTTTCTATCATAATTGATTTTAAAAATGTTCAGTTTTAGTTTTACCATCAATTTTAAAATTTTGCTTCAATATTCTATAAATTCTCTGCATTATAGAACAACATCAACACGGTGAAATCCTTAGGTATTCCAACGAATATGAGAATTTATAATAGAATTTTAAAAAACAAAAAATACAAAAACTATATAAAATATAAAATCCTAGATGAATAAAAGGCACACACGTTAGTGGCGACGCCGTTGGTTTGTTGCGAATAGGGAATTTAAATATAGAGAAGATGGTTTTACAACGTTCATTTGTGGTAAATTAAAATATTGAAAACTGTCTGTCTGACCCACTTAAATTATATAATATGTTTTTTAGATGCTATCTTTCTCACTCTATATAGAATATATTGGACTACTTACCAGTCTACAGTTGCTGTTGCTGAAATTGAAATTTTTCCTTGCTTTAATATGTTTACGGTTTAATTTGTTTACTGCCTTAAAAAAAAGGTGGAGATTCTAAATTCAACTGTATTATTTTTTAAGTTTGTTTCCTCAGAGCTTCCGACTGAGAGGACCGATATTATTATTTTTGTTGGAAAACCGATTCTTCCCGCGTGGTCCCATTTTAACCTTGACCAGATTTGATGTCCTTATGGGAAGATAAGAGGCAAAAACAATTTTAAATGATTAAAGTTCAACAAAATAAAAAAATTAAAAATTAAAAAGAACCATCTTCCAAAAGATGAACCAAAAAGTAAAAAATAATTTAAAATTTACGAGAGCAATTACTTTTCGAAGTCAGTGCTCATCTTATTCTTATCTGAAATATTGATTGGTTGTGCGTCGAGAAATTGGTCACAAGAAAAAATTGTAAATTATTTTTTACGTTTTAGTGCATTTTATTGAATGAGGTCCGTTCAAATTTTTATAAAAAAATAATGCATTTCAGTGAAATTTTAATATATTTGTATTTCAAGATATTCCACGAATTTGATTAATAAATTCGTGAAAGAGATCATTTCACCAATTTCATTAGTAAATTAATTTTATGAATGGCATTCTGGTTAAATTTTCAACTACTTTTTTATAATAAATCCAAAGAAAATCGGGAGATTGAAAAATTATTTTTGAGAGAAGATCAAATTACGTTAATACTTGCAAAACAATCCAAATGGAGCAAATGTTGATTGAATCGTAACTGTTAAAAGCAAAAATAATTATTTTTGATACTAAACGAATATGATGCAGGTTAATAAAGAGATTAATAAACTGGAATGTAGAGATTACAGAATTATAGTTTTAATTCACCCTACGAGGCATTCTTAACCAGTGGAAAAGTTGACTGAATATCGATATTTTATTAAATGAGTAAAATTTTTAATGACCGTAAAAGTCCATTGCCCGATGATAAAATAATATGATATACAATCAAATGGATAGTGTTTTACGTTAAAGAAAGGTGTAGTCTATTTTTAAAAAACCTGCTACACATAAAATTTCCAAAAATTTAACAAATTAATTTTTACAAAAAAATATATAAATTAAACCGTGAAAAGTCAATGAAGGCTGTTTTGACTCAGCAACAACAACAAAATATTTGAGTAGAAACAAACATATTGGAAATATCTGACATTTCCTTGGCACGCTGGGTTTGTTTTTATCGATGGCACAATATTAAATCTAAATCAGATCGGATGTAAGGCAATAACAAATCAATATTAAACCTATAATTCAAAGCTTCAGTACAAATTCAGTTATTGTAGCCGGCATTTAAGAGAATTTGGGACAAATAGGATAAATCAAAGTTTTAAATAAAATGGAACTACTATTCATATATGAAAATGATGTATACTGGATTTTTTTTTCACGAGAACCCAAATATGAACTAAACTGGATTGGGTACCAAATGATCGATTTTCAGAGAAATTCTAGTGATTCATGGAGTTCTGTAAAAATTCATCCAGAATCGATCATTTAGCACCCAATCCACTTTAGTTTATGTTTGTTGTCTCGAGGAAAAATCCTGTGTTAATGGAAAGCAATTAATTTAGAGCTCTTATTAAATCCTGAAGAACTGAAAGACATTTGTAATCCAGAATGACGTTATAGTAAAATAAAATTAAATTTTTTGTTGGAGAAGGATTATTGTATCCAAATTGAATAGAATGATTCAGCCATTATATCTTTCTTAGTTTAAGGAAGAAGTTTAAGTGATACACTTTCCTTTACATTCACCATATTACAGTAGATATACATTTTTCCTGAGTGGTTATAATCTGCCTAAAAATCTGGATCACATTGTGAGTTACAAAGTCCATTGGCTCAAAAACAAGCTAGTCATTGATTTTTGATACATGTTGCGACCCACGAAAAATAGGGTTTAATAAAAATTGCTTGGCTAAGTGTCAATTTTTGGACATTACTAAAACCGCCTGTCTAAACATCTTCTTTGGCCATAGTACGCTTATCAATTACTCATAATAGTAACAGATAATCAGAAAATTTTCGATATTGCTTCGAACAAGACATTACAAGGTAGCTACAATTGCAAACCAATATCCATTATATTTCCATTTAATTGTTCCAAGGCAATAAAAATGCATTGATTTTGACCAGAATAAAAAATCTGAAAGATTTATGAGAAATCGTTATTAAATTATATGCTTGTTGCATAACACCTTTCAGCATATATTCTGTCTCCCAGTCTCGGATCACATATGTTGTTGAATAACTGTTTTCCATATACATACATTTATTCATATATGGTTATTATTATTTTATTTCATATTTATACATATCATCTCTCTCTCTGTCTCATCTCTTTTTGTATTTAAACCGCCTTTGATAAAATTAATTAAATAAATTTTTAAGAGTCATATACATAAAACATTTAAAAAATTTATCTAATTTTTTTTACCTTTATTTAAGTTTTACCGTCTAGTGTTAAATTGACCATGAATTTAACTACGTGCATAGTAGATTATTTAGAATATTGTTTATTCAATGGCTCAATAAACGAATTTTTATTTTTCAGGAAAATGGAGCTATCGATAAGAAGAACAATACTTTGATTATGCGTCAAGGATTTTCGTAATTTAAAGATATTTTTTAACTTGCAATATATATTAGGTCGGTTGGATTCTTGCAACTGAATTTTGAAGCAGATATCCTTAACCGATTAAGCTGATATTTTGTATACATTATAAATCTAACATGGCGGCACATCCAAGACTGGTTATTGTTAATGTACTCCTACAATATGGGTATCAAATGAAAGGGCTTGTTCAGAATAACTAGAAACATAAAGTGACGTGACTGTAAATCCAATAAGACGAACTTCTAGAGATTGAGACTAAGAATTTGAACGCCTTTAAAAAAATTTATATATAAACTTTTACCTTAAAACGTTTATTATCAACCTGTAACTTTATTAGGCAATTTATATGATATTAAAAGCTTAATAAACTTAAAAAACTTGATGTGATTTATTAAAACCATTAAAATTCGCAAACTATGTAAATACGAGTACTTAAATCTCGCGACAAGCTTTTATATCATATAAATTGTGTTATAACGTTAGAAGTTTAGAGTAAAAGTTTATTTTCTTTTTATTTGGGCATGTAAACAAATGCTAGTTTTAAAAATGTTTTTTTATTGTTAATTTATTTTTTACTTTTCAGTTATCGCTGGACGAAAAAACCACAATTGTATGGTATACAGCGATTCATATCATTTAAAGATATCTGCCTCAAATATGAGTTCTTCGTCATTAAAATCATAATGTACGTAAATTCTTCATAAAAATTTATTTTGGATAAGCAAAACCTTTTGTTCAGTTGAGAAAAATCCGTTTCTTGAAAATTTAAGAAAAATCCGTTTCTTGAAAAAGCCTTCAGTTTTTGAGGTTAAACTTTACATTATCTCCGACAAGTGACTACGGCGCTGATTATCTAAATTTTAATTAGTGTGCAATACAGTTTTGTAATTCATTGTTATAAAATTATTTTTACAATGTTTGTCTATAATCAAATCTTGCAAATTTGATCCACTTCCCAGTTACCGTTTGAGCTGAAATTGAGAATACATATGTGAATTGGATGACAATAGAACAATATGGCATCAAATCATACAAAAACATTTCGATAACGGCGTAAAACTTTTTTACTCTTTATTTCATTGTGCTTCCACCATTTGTAATTAAATACGCCTTTTAATTTTTAGACTAAAAAATTAAAAAATAAACTTTCTTTCATAGTTATTTTATCTCTTAATTGTATAAAAGCATGTTTTTCAAAAAAAATTTTTTACTTTAGGGTTTTTATAACAGTTAGAAGGCCGAAAAAAACCGAATTTTCCAGAATTTTTTGATGAGAAAACTTTTAAATTTATTGATCTAAAAATTTGTACACATATTATGGTGTCTTTTAACTGTATTTTAAGACTTAATATTAGTAAAAATATATATTTGGAAAGAAGCTACACTTGATCTCCGGGAGCTCCTCTGAAAAAAGACGTTTTGCGGTGACCACTTTATCTCTGAAACAAAAAAAGATTTCGTTAAAGTAATGAGAAATCTAGTAATTAATGGAAGGATTAACCAAATAAATTGTTTTGACAAAACTTGTTATATTCGCTGATTCGAATTAAAAAACAAAATACTTTTAATTTAATTTATTCGAAAGTAAGATAATTCACTTAGTTTACGTAGCCAGTACATGAAAAAATTGTTTTTTTAATTATAAATTTAAATAAAGATAATTAATATTGTTAATAAAAATTATTAAGTTTTATAAAATTTAAGAAATTTGATGTAATAAACATGTATGTTATTGTACCTATGTCTAGGGATATTCAGTCGAGGGATATTTATTCATGAAAGCATCATATTGCCTCAGTGGTTGACGCTAGGTCAATGCCAACTATCCTTGGTCCTAATAACATATAAAAAAGTGTAATTTATATAAATTAAACTTTGAGTGATTAGACTTTCACCCAAAACTTCAAACTTTGAATAACCAAATAAAAAATACTCTCAAAATCCACGAGGATAGTTTGAAGTGATCCTTATTAAAATTGAAACTTTCATTTAATGCCCTTTTGTCCTAAATTTAGTGTAAACATCCAAAACAGGCAGACGAGAGACGAACACTTTAATTTGGAATGAAATTAAATAATATAGACAAATTATTTTATAAAATTATATTTAAATTACATTTATAAAGTATAACAAATATTATTATTTACGCATATAAAATTGAACTTAATACCTCAGTTTATACAAAAACAAATGATGCTACCTACCTATTTACCTACGTATTAGTGACGTTCCGGATATCTCTACAAGCTGAAATAAATAAGAAATTAGTGTTTATATAAATTTTTATCTTGAATCGTATATTTTATATAAGCTCTTGTGAACGGCAAATTATGAAAAAAGACTATTTCTTAAATCAAATATTTAAGACTTGCAAGTGAACATAGCAACAAACTAGAGTTAATTGTTTAGATACTCGACATATGATTAAGTATCTATGTTTGAACTATTTTTAATCATTGGAATTTATTAAAGAAGGTAAATATCCAGTGTATACTATAATTATATATATAATAATATGTATTATATTTATACATGTGCTAAGTAGATAAATTTGAGCTTAAATTATGGAGAACCGAAGCATTTTACAAAAAAATTGCATGTCTAAAATACGTCACCAAAAATTCATCTTTTTGTTTTTGAGTTATATTGGTGACGGGCAGACGGACATGCGGAAATAGGCTAAGTAAATGATACTATGAACACCTATACGTAAATTTTGTTTGTGCGGTCAATATTTTCTAACGTTACAAACTTTTGACTAAAAATAACAATACTCTGATATATATTATGTATACATCGAGTATAAAACGCGACATGTCGAGTGTATATTGCGAAAGCGATTAGGCTATAAAAAACCAATATTTGTAATGTATTTCTACTATAGTTTATGTCGAGTGTAATGTTCATTTCTTAGCTAAAAATTTAAATTTTGCGAAAAAAAAAATGAAATACAAAATACAAAATACAAATTCATCGCACTTCACAAGTACAAAACAATTAGAAAACAAGACATTTATGCTTTTTTTCGAGTTGAAAAAAAGCGAACCAAAACACAATTCTTTTCATTACAATAATATATCCGTTTTTGTGAGTTTCGACTCTACAATTTCCTATTCGTATTCGCAAAACGACTCTCAAGCACATCTCTATAATGTACTTCTAAAATGTATATCTTCTATGTAATCAACCATCAATACCTAGAGATACAGTTTAATTTATGTATGAAGATCTATATAATATAAAACTAATAGGAAAAAATTATGTTTTCAAATTATAAAACATTATTTATGCCTCCAAAAATGATGTTTTTTTTATATTTCAAAACAGAATATTCAAAATTACGATAAGCTGTTGAATGATTGAATTGTAAAATTGGTTTATGAATTGATGTACACTACAAAAAGATGTTTACTCCTAATATCTATGTTTACTCGAAATTTAATTTCATCACTTTATTCATGAATAGCTCACACAATTCTGCAAATCTTGATGAATTTGAAATCGTGAAAGTCACTTAAACATTGAAATACCTTCTTTAATCCATAAATTATTCACAATTTTGTGGATAAACTAAATCTTATATATTATTACTAGCTGACCCGACAAACAAAGTTTTGCCTTATAAATTATTTTTAGTGAATATTATGGTAGTGAAATTAAAAATAACTAATTTTTTGTAAGTGTGTGGGTATATGGTCTGTGGCTGGAAGAGGAATGTAGCGCTGTGGACAATGTATTCTTATAAAAATTACAAATCACCAACCATTAATTTTTTGTTTTAATTCATTGTACTTTATTAATTTAACTAATATATATTTAATTAAACCTCTTAATAGTTACATATATATTAAAAAATGTTAACAATAATTACTATCAGCTACATACCTTCCCCTTCCCTTCATATGTTCCATCCTATTTTTGACTTATTCTGTAAAATAATGGCTTTAGATTATTACAGTCCTTAAAACATTATAAAATTGGGGTAAGTTGGTGGAAATTAAGGGATATTGTATTTTTAGTGCCAAAACAAACAAAGAAATAAAAATAAAATTTTGGGGTGGGTGACCCTTATCACTTAGAGGTTTGTATCTTATTTTCAAACCTAAACACAAAAATTGCATAAAATCGCCCAAGCTATACATCATTTAAAAATTCTTAGCCATATTAGGAATTTAACATAAAATGTTTACTGTTAAAACAATGCAAGTGTTGCATTCAACACGAATTGCAGAACGGACTTCATAGTTGAATTATACAATACACATACAAAAACTTCTTATTGTCAAAATTATTTTGTATATTCTCTATAAAATGTTTAAAATGATGATGTATAAATTTTCTTCATTGAGAAAATTAAATGTTTGAAGTTTTAATTCTATTTAAACTAAAATAATATATAAATAATTATTTGAAATTAAAATCTGTATACAGATTCGTTCACGTACGTTGTTCGTTCCTACTGAGATTTTACTTCTATGTGTAATCATAATAATACACTTACTACTGTTCTCAACTGATTTAGACCTCCATATATTAATAATATTATATAAAAGGCAAAGTTTATTCAGTGAAAATATTCAAACATTATTGCGATAGGTAATAAAAGATTTTGGTAATAAAAGACACCATATAATATTTAGCCCAAAAAGGTGCAAAATGAATATAGTTGAGGCTCTGGAAATCCATAGATATAAGTAAGTTTGGGATTTTAGTGCTAAATGATTGTTTGCACCGTCACCAAATTAGCAACGAGTAACATTTCCTCAGAGAATCATTACAACTAGCTAATTCATACTGATGATGACTACTTTGTAGTCGAAATACGTATTTATAAAATACAAAATAATACTGTCTTAGAAATTTAAATTTTTGGAAACCTGCATAGGCCAATCAATAATAAAATAAAAATGGGTCCCATACAAATGGGCGACAGTATAAAAATTGCATATCTTTCAGCTTTAATATAAATTTTTAGAATGTGAAACAATTAAAAATTTTTTATGTCACCTACCATAGTCTGTTCGTTATAACATGGCTCCGATAATTTGAGGAAAAAATTGAGAAAAACGTCATTACGAAATTTTTTCTTAATTTCAATCATTGTTTAAATAAATCGCAATGTTCACTGCCGATTTTAGTTGAATTAGGAATTGTAATCTAGAAAAATGGGTCTCGTCATCTATTATATACAGACAGGATTAATACACACTTACCGCATCCGGTACCAATTTATCAGATTCGGTGATTGCATATTATGCAAAATAATCGCGCTATTGAGTAGGTATTTGAAAGTCTAGGAGTTCCAGGAGAATGCTCGTCTGCTATTCTTGATTATTTGCTTACAATTAAGCACACAAGTGTAAAAGCTGAGAGAGCTTTCGCAGCAGCAGGCTACGTTTGAAGTAATATTTGAAATCGATTAGCAGATAACACAATTAACACAATTTGTTTTTTAACATCGTTTTTTTCAAAGTAAAAATCATTTGTTAAAGAGCTAAATTATTATAAAAAACAGATACTGTTTATTAATTTTAATTTTTTTTTTTGTTAAATTGTTTTTTTTTTTTTTTTAATTTGTAATTTTAATTGTGTTGATTATTTAATTGATTTTTTGTTTTTAAAATGCGTCATAATAAACTATGTTTTTACACTTTATTAACGGTTCAAGTTGGAACGAAAAAGGAATGTTAAGCTATCATCTGAATATAATTGATAATTTTTTGTTATTAAAAAAAAAAAATGTATACTCAATTTTATAGCCATAACTTTTGCCAACGAAATTGTACCACATAGATGTCACATTAGAATTTGACGTGACATTTTTCCGTAGGAATACATGTGTATAGTCAGCTTCGTATCTGTATAGTTTTTGAATAGGAGTATTCAACCAAAATTAATTATCACATACTAAAGATAGGGTAGTGAAGTATTGAATTGAATACAAACTGTTATTTGGATGGTTGATGATCGAGCGTGTGTGTGCGTGTGGTGAGCGTGTGTGTGTGTGAGTGTGTGGTTCCTATGATAATAATTTAGAAAGGGTGAATGAATGTTTTATAGATAAGAGCGAGGAATTTAACATTTAATTAATTTATCGTCGTCCAAAAATTGAAAATTATTATTTTATTGCATAGCTATGCAATTTTTCATAGACAAAAAAATAATTTATACTAAAACTGTAGGTATATATGGTATAGACCACAATTTTAAGTGGTTAATATTCATTATGGCTAGGCTATTTGAAAAATTGACCGGACATTATTGATAGATAATTCAATTCAATTCTTTATTCATTCTTTTTGTAAGCAAAACATAATTGTACAGAATAAGTTAAAAAATAGGATAGAGTATATGAAGGGAAGGGTAAGGTATACAGCTATGGCTGAATTTATAAGGAACTATCCCAGTATTGAATTTGTGCAAACCAAATGGAAAACCATAGAAAACTATCGGTCAGAATAGCCGGCACCTGATACTAATGATCAAATGCCTCCCGAATATCACAGATCAAAATGTGTTTCAACAACTATTGGGAAGAGTAATAAAATTGTGTTCAAATATACTTTTTTTCATAATAATTAAATTCCAGATTATGAAAATTCCTTTAGCTCGAGTGAACAAGGTCGGCGTGCGTAACTTTTATCTTTTACATTCATCCTGTTTTATACAAACACCCAAATGATATGTTGGGTCAAGTTGTATCTACGTTTCTGGTGAGAAGGTGGCACACGGTAAAAAATATTTTGTGAATTTGCCGGAAAAACGGTCTGTAATAAAAATAATTTTGAATATTATATAAGAGAACTCTAGAATTTTTTGAATACATTTCGATTTTTGACTAAATTTTCTAGATTTCAAATAGTTTTGTATTTTATAAATACGGATTTTGTCTATAGACCGTCACCAAATTAGCAACGATTAACCATTCCTCCCAGAATTATTACGACTAGCTAATTTATACTGATATTGACTACCATGTAGTCAAAATACGTATTTATAAAAACACCTAAATTGTGCTGGTTCTACAAAAAATATTTAATTTGTATCTTATGGCAATGGTTAAGCGTTGGATTGAGTTAGCTCTAGTCTCTAAATTCTGAGCTATGCAAAGATAAAAATGCTCAGTTATAAGTAAATTGGTAAGAAAATGTCACATGTTCGATCCTTCTATTCATGTAGCGAAATTATCAAATTTGACTGTTATTTACTTTGCAACATTAAATAGTTATTAGACCCTCCAATAACGTTAAGCAAGTACCGATCTCAATCGATCACCAAAGCTTAGTAGCATCAGCCACAGTCAGTATTTGTATGGGTGAACACCTTGGAATGCTGCATACTGTTGTTGTATAAAAAATATAATGTTGTCACTGTATGACCTTTGCTGTTAAAAAGTGCTTAAACCAAAGTTATTTAGTACTTCATCCAATTTTACTTATCCATTTTTCATATTGTCCGGGCATTAAGAATAATGCCCTCATTAATTACATATATATTAAACTGAAGTTTTGTATTTCATTATATATATATAGAGAGAGTTTTTCCTTTTTATTATTTATAACATTAGTAATTCAATAGACGAAGTGTTTGAGAAAATTTTGATTGAAATTTATTTTTATACTAAGGATTATATGATATTGGTACTACTGCTATATATATAGAAATATATTTATTTCTTTTAAGAAAATTTATTCAATTGATTTTTCTTTATAAAAGAATTTAGTTTTTCGATCCAAATGGTGTATTCAAGAATTTATCATTGAATAAAAGAAATGGTGTTAAAGATTAGGCGAAATAACTTTCTGATTACAATACTAATTTGGATTATTTTGTATCATATTTTGTAGAAATATCAATTTTTCTGTTTAAATATTATCTTTGAAAGTGAAATCCTTTACAGAATGGAATAATGTTCGTATTAACTAAAAAGAAAACCTAAATTATACCAATAATTGCTTATATTAGAATTACTTCGTTCATCGGAATGATTTATACAGTCACAAAAAATTGGCGTATTAAATACTAAAAGTTCTGTGAACTTTAGATCCCACTCAGAACTAAATAAAAAGAATATAAATAGTAAAGTATAGGTATATATAATACGTTCACAAAATTTGTAAGATATCTGACACAACTCATAATATGAACTTAGTTTAAAAATAGTCGATATACATAATTGTGCGCATGTCTAATAAGTTATGTGTTAATTATGTGTGTGTGTGATGTTGCAAATATATTACATTCTCGGCCTTCTCTTTGTGCGATACTTCGTAGCGTTCCCACTGTCGCCTACTAGACATTGTTCATATGTATGTGCACTTGTGTAGTGGGATATAATATTTAAAATACATTATATATAATATTTTACATGGAAATTTTAAATAATTTTTTTATAAGCTTTGTAAAATACCATAAACCTTAAATTTATCCTAAATATTTTGACATTTTCTTTAAAGTCACCGTTGTAGTTCTACATTTTAATTTGGAATCATGAAATTTGATAGAATCAAAGGTGTCATATTTTGTTTCTTTGAATACGAGAAGTAAACATCCGGCTTCAGGTATGCTGGCAGTTAGAGAGTTAAATACCAGACTCATATCATTTGCATACAAATAGTTTTCAATCGACTTCAAAAAAGAGGTTTTTCAATTCTGATTATTCATTTATAGTTGAAAATTAGATATGCCAATGGTGGTATCATGATAAGGAAACCGGGATTTGTTGTGCCTAAGGTGAGACAAAGGACAAAACCAATTCTTAGTGAATAAATTTCATAAAATGAAAATTTTTTGGTGGTTGTATACAACACTCCAAAGTAAAAACTAAAACTTTCAAAAAGAACTGAAAAATCAAAAATGATATTTAATTAAAAACTTTTATAAATAGTTTCCTTATCCCTTCAATATCAGTGCAACCAGTCAAACTGATTGGTTGGCGTCAACTAAAAAAGGTAAATTGATAACAAGGAAACTATTTATAGAAGCTTTAATTTTGAAATAATTTATTACTTTTTAGTTCATTTTTTATAGAATCTTTTTTCTAAATTCTCTTATAAATCAGGTATGAAACATGGTTTGGTCTGAACCAGCTCCCAGATACTTTATGTTTTTTTATTTTCAGGGCTAATAAAATAACTTTTTATCACAAAATTGAAAAACATTTCGTTTTTATATAGACTTTTTTATTTGTTACACTTTTCATAAAGTAGATATATATTTTTATATGAACAAAAAAAATTTTTTTCTCTTAAAATCACACTCTTTTTTACACTTTATATATATATATGGACTTGTCAATGTAAGAATATTGAGAATATTGCATGTCAATAATAAGAAGAATGAGCTTTATTTAAGATTATACGATGAAAATTTTTATGATATTGATAATAAATAATACAATTATTTTGTAACAATGGTATCTATTTCTTATTATATTAGTTTTTTAGCACTTATGCGATTATATTGGATGTATAATCTGAGTCGTTGTTTTTTAAGCCTTTAGATTATCCTTAAATCCAGGAGCGGACTAAGGTCAAGAGAAATTGAAGTGAATATTTCTCTTGACCTTATCTTTAGAATACGTCACCAAAATTTCAGCTTGTTATCTTATTTTGTTTTTGAGTTATCGTGTGATGACGGACAGATAGACAATCGGAATTAGACCAATTAGTTGTTTTTCTACAAGCAGCAATACCAAAATTTCTTTTTTTTTCGGTTTTTTCCTACTGTTACAATCTTAAGACTAAAATTAAAATAGTCATAAAAGTATGAACATTATTGAGTGAACAATCGGAAATAGACTAATTAGGTGTTTTTCTACGAACATCAATACCAAAATTGTGTTTTTGCGATCAAAATATCCTACTGTTACAATCTTAAGACTAAAATTAATATACTTATAAAAGTATTAACATTATTGAGTGAAGCTCAGACTGTCGCCCTTCCAATAATTATAAATTTCAAAACAAAACTATATTGAAATAAAATTCCCATAACAATACATTGATAAAAATAAAAAATAAAAAACTATACCCCAATATAAATAAAAATGCATATATAAACCAAATTATAAAATAGCATTAATCTTTCTTTGTTTAGAGGGTGGTGTTGGGCGGCGGTGAGAGATATTTAAAATGAAAATCATTCAAATAACAGAACTACTAGCAGTAAAGTAATATAGATAGATAGACTGAAGTTATGTCTACCATCATGTAGATAGATACCTACCATAGACAAAGTTCAATTATAACAAATGGTACACTGGAATGAGCTTACTTTATTTATCATCGTCATGTGTACAAAAATATTTTATACATGGTGATGTAACTAGGAATATTCTGACGAAAACAAATCGTGTTTGCTCTTCTTTATTATTTTAGGTCACTTTTCAACTACTTAGGTCATCATCAAGTTACAACAGTGGACATTATTCTGTACAACAACAGCACACAGGATTCTTAGGTAGTGGGTGACCAAGTACTGACTGTGTCTAATGTTTATATGTCATAAATTATCAAAAGGGCACTTTCGGTAGTGAAAAATAACTCATGACATTTTACAAAAATTAAAATTTATTTACAAATATTCTTTAAATATTCTGAATTTGAGTGATTAAAGTACATGATTAATTTATTATTTTCATTCGCTATTTTTATATTTATATCATGTGACGTAAAACACTAGGCTGTCATGTTTGACGTCATTTTGGTAAAAACTATTGATAGGCATCTGTCAGTTCAATCTAGACAGTTTTCTTAATTAGTAAGATAATCGAAAGTTTACACGTAATTCTTAAACTTAAAATTATACAAAGTTAATAGTTTCCATTATTATTTGATAGAATAATATTTTTTTTTTTATAGCCTTTTTCCAAAAGATGGCATAAATTATCAACAGGGTAGTGAAAAATAATAGCAATATAAAATTTATGTAGAAATATTCTAAAAATATTCTGAATTTGAGTTATAAAAGTACTTGATTAATTTATTAACTTCAAAATTCGATGTTTTTATCTGTATATCACGTAACCTAAATTACCATGATATGACGTCATTTTGGTAAAAATTAATGACTGGTAATAGTCTGTCAGTTCAATCTAAACCAGTTATCTTAATTAGTAAGAAAATATTTGAAAGTATAAGGTTATGTTTTGTTCTAAATGGTACCGGTATTAATTATATATTTAGGTATTTATTAATAGATTAAGATATGCTTTAGGTCTATTGAAGATGATTGTTAAAAATAATTGAAACCGCCCTAACAAAATATTGATTTATATTATTCTGGAAAATTTTTTATTGTGGATTCTTAAGGAGTTGTTTATTTAAAAAATGAATTTTTTAGCCCACAGAAATGCTTATTTAGACCGTATCAGCTATATCTAGGTGTTTTCCTTTCGTTTTTTCACAAATCATGCCTATTTTAGAATTTCGTCGGATTTGCAAATTAACTACGCAATATATTTTATTTTCAAAGTTGTTTAAATACCAAAGAAACATACTGTATATTTATACAACGGTCTGTAATGGCTATATAACTAATATTTGTGAAATCACTCTACGAATATACTTTTCTATACCTGAATAACAACAATGTTGATCGAAATTGAAGAGATTTGAAGGATTTAGTTATGTGATGTGTGTCACTATCATGCAGTAATTAATTGAAGGGGACTACCATCACTAGGTAGTACGTACAACTGTTCATCTATATTGACGCGACCATGATATATTATGCATAATAATAGATATCCAACACATTATACATATTGATTGTTTTTAAAACATTACTTGGTTGAATAAAATAAGTTTCACTTCTTTAAAAAAAAACAAAAATACACTGCCAATAATGGACACAAAAATTCGAGTATGCTCAGTTAAACAGCTATATGCCTGATATATCTTCAACGAGTTAGAATGCAATTCGAATTTTAAATGTAAATATTCAAAAAAAAAAACTTTTTCTTAATGGATTATATTTTTAAATTATTTTGCCATTTTTTGAAAGCGATTTGTGTCCAGATGCCATCAAATTTTTTGTGTGATTCGAATTATAGTATCAGGTTTGGAAAATACCAAAGTTGATTAGACCTTAAGAGCAAAAATAATTTAATTTACCTAATTTATGTATTACCTAGTTTTAACTCACTAAGAATGTTTCAAAACTCATTTGTCGACTTCAGAACAAAATATTTTAAAAATTGTTAATATCCATCGTCCATTAAAAAATGCCATAAAAAATCTTTTTATTCTCGCCGTAATAAATTTTATGGTGTATTCAAAACCTAAAAAGAAAGTTTAAGTTTGTGAATGATTAAATCGTTTCATTTGGTCCCTAGGGAACATTAAAAATGGAATTATTGAAATTATCTGCACTAAGATTTAGCTGCAATAAAACAAAGTATTGCACAATATTAAAGATGTTCTTAGAATTGAGTAAAATTTAATAATATATTATAGTGGAACTAAGCATTAGATCATTAGATATTCATTTTCTACTAACCCGTATACATTTCTAATATATTATACAGATATATAATTTATAAATGAGATATTGTTAGACTACGGTATAAAGTCTACGAATATAAATTACATATTGGTAACTCATAAATAGTACATAACCTATATAGAGCTAGGTCTGAATGGACTAGAGTGTGTGTAAAATAGAGCACTACATTATATACAAGCTACGAATAGCCTAAATCTTGATTATTTAGGCCAA
Source organism: Chrysopa pallens (assembly GCA_020423425.1). Lineage (NCBI taxonomy): Eukaryota > Metazoa > Arthropoda > Insecta > Neuroptera > Chrysopidae > Chrysopa > Chrysopa pallens. The sequence goes on from CM035591.1 coordinate 138,473,185, forward strand.
TTTCTTCAAACTTGCTCTTTCATATATAAACTATCAGGCTTGTAGGTGTTTTATTTAAATTAACCGAAATGTCTGTTTTATTTAAATTAACCGATAAAAGTATAACCTCATGCAATTTTTCTGAAAAATGCATCGTTTTTGTGTTAAAATCAAATTTAAAATTGAAAAAACCAAATTTTTTTTATTGCATGTTCCCTATTGTTTAAATATTTATAATTCATCAATCAAAATAGATTGAATCTCAAAAAATATGGATCAAAATTAGGCCCAGCAATATTCATTCCCGTATTTCTAATATTAAAGCAATTCTTAACACAATTCCATTAATAGAATGTTATGCTCTATTTTTTGGATACACATAGAAGTCCTTTTAAGGCCTGCTCTAATATATATTATATTATATGGATTTCTGATAATTTTAATATAGGTAACTGTTATATTGTCCAGTTGTGTTACAAAACCGTATGCCATCCCACATACCTACATAAACCACACATGGTATTATATTTTAAGTGAAACAGAACTTTACTATTATTCAGAACACTGACTAATGATTATGTAACTGATAATAATTGTAATAGTCCAAGAGCTTGTGGCAGATTTGAGTAAGGGAAGTACAAAAACCACTTTCTGGCAGGCACGACATCTACTTTTAGATATTAAAAAGGTATGAGAATTGAGTTTTTAATTATTGGCGAGTTAGATAGAAAAAAATTCAAATAACTTGTAGATCATATAATTTCACATAAAAATTTTTTTGGGCTATAAATAAAAATAATGGAGTCAGAGCATCTAAAAGTATTCATAACAGTCAAGCTTGCAGAACAAAGTATTCAAAATCAAAATTAAATATGCTCAAAATTAACTAAGCTGCTCAAATTTGTAATTAAAAAAATTGAGTAATTAAGATGCACGGCTGCCGTGATTACGCTGGCAGAGCAATTCTGAAATTAAAACTAATTAAAAATTTGAGCACGTAATTTAATTTTGCACCTAAGTAGCACCTTAGAAGCACCTAAATTTGAGCTTTTTTTTTAAATTTTGAATACTTTGCTTTGCTAGCTTGACTAGTATAAAGTTTTCGCATATACATTTCACATAAGCTTGATGCACTTGTAAATTCTGTGTCTATGAGTAAAAACTAGTAGCCGTAAAAACTTATAGCATAAAAGGTAAATAATTTTTTTATGTAAAATTTTATTCGCTATAACTTTTATTTATAACTTTTATTATTAACTTACCGTTTTAACCCAACTCAATTACCGCTTATTTCATAAAGGTTGATGAAATTCGTAAAGGTTGATGACATGTAGCGTTGATTCTTGCCAGAACGTGGTTACTTTTCTTCCCGGCTTACAGAAAGAACCATACTCAAATCTCCCACTAGCTCTGGGTGTAAAACAATCTACTACTGTGGAAAGTGTAACAACAGCATGTTATTTTAATGATCTCATATATAATCGAAAATTCAAATCTATCGACACCGTGTATACCATATGAAAGGAGAAGCTTAGACGATTGACGCGACGCGAGTGGTCAAATATGTAAAATAGAATATTCATGAAGTAGAATAAATTCTATTAAAATGCATGTAAATTGTATGTTTTGTACCATTAATTATAAAAATTTGGAAGAAATAAATTCAAATTTTAGTTTCAAAACACGAAGTTTTGAGCACTCCAGAAAATACCATTAAACAGAAAGTTAATACTTATCTAAAAAAATATGTAAAGAAACACACGACACACTGTAATGTGTCACCTTAGTAAAACTAAAGCTCAAATTAATTTTATTCAGATTGTTTTTTGTCACAACAAGTGTTCACTTTCTGCTTTTCTAAAACATTCTCATCTCGTATAGCGTGTCTCTACCTGTTGACATCATAGTACTCCGTCTATAACGCGGCAAAATTTAAAATCCAATTAAAGAAACTCCGACACATTATGGTGTTTCGTGTTTTTCTTTACAAATATTTAAATAATTTAATAGATAAATGTGTTACTTTGTCACAGAATTGTATTTAACATTATATAACAACTTAATAATTATATCAAGGTCACATTATGTTTGGATTTATGTTAAAATTTTATGCATCATATTTGGATCACCTGAAATATAGAGATTATATTTTTCTATAGATCATTTTGATAAAGACAAAGCATTCGAAGAAGTTGGAGTACTGGTGATAATAAACCGATATTCTCAACAGCTTAAAATAGAACCGAAGCCTTAAGCAATTAATTATGTATTATTCATTATTATCATTATATTTTTAAATTTAAAAAATAAAAGATAAGACAGGCAAGTAAATGGTTTATATCAAAGTCATAGAAAAATTCAGAAATAAATACGTTTATATTATTGTTGTAGATGAGACATTTTTGTTATTATTAGAAAAAAATGCTTTTAAATAAAAATATAATTAATATCAAAAAAGCTGTGAATTAATTATTTTATTATTTAAAAAATTATTATGTATCATTTTTCATATGGGCATGAAAAATTGTTGTCTACAGATATCGTTTCGATCTGCACACTGTCGATATAATATGATAATCATACTTATTATTATATGCACTTGAATATTATATTGTTCAACATACCTGTGAAATGACTTTAGTGATGACATCTGATTCTAGAAATTATATTTGACCGAAGGGTATTCGGTCTTGTGGTATAACTAGATGGTTTTGAGTTGTTTTTGTCTATGTCTATTCATGTATGTTTGTACTACAGTTACTTTAGAACGCATTGTGCGATTTTAATAAAATTTGAAAGTTAGTAAATCGTCAAAAATTCTAAAACATATCTATCAGCAGGTTTTATCGGGTGTATAACATGCAGTAAATTCAAAAATAACATGTATTTTATGACGGAATGATTAATTTTCGAGATATTAATCGAAATCTACCAATGCATGCCAAAAACATAGATTTTTCAAAATTTCAGAAAAATAAATTTCCTTGATTTTTCGAAATTTTTGTAAGAGGCATATTAGATATTCGACAAAGAATTTTTGTGTCAGAATTTGAATGTATGTAATTTTGATTTTAAGATTTCGAAAATATAATAATCTATTTACCAATTGGATGATATTTATTTTCTAAATATTGCTAGAAAATGTCAATACACTTAATCGATTTTAATCTATATGTCCGTAGCTGGCCATCCAATCCAAAAATATTTTTTTGGTTTGCCGTTTATATAGGTCTATATAATGCTTTAAAAGCAAAGCGGCAAAAAAAAAATAAATTTGAGCTTGTTGATCTAATTTTTTTAATAAAACCTTTTTTGCGTTTTTATAAAAAATCACAACAATTAGGTTTCTTCGCAATAAAGTAATTGTTAATATTTATAAAGACCTTGCGTCATTTAGAATCCATTTTATGTACTTTCACGTTCATAGATATACTAGTAATAGATAATATTATATAACCAAAATATCCATCATTCAATGTTATTTAATACTAGTATTTCAATTAAAAATCCAAAATAACTTAACGATATTTGATTTGTTATATGTATAGCACACATTGGACGATTAAAGCATCATCAATGACATTGATTCGTATAATTCAACGCATATAGTACATTAATGTACCATTTATATGAGATAACGATTTGTATTCACTTATCATAATCTCTTGTTTGAACATGATTTTATAGTGTAACATGTATCTCGTAAACCGCAAACAATATATGTATGTACATGATACCATATGTACCTTTATGATCCTTGTACACTGTTTGTGATCTACTTAACGTATCGATTACAATTATTTGGCTGTATATCAAACTTTTTCAAAAACTTAGAAACTATATAAAAATAAATCTGAGGTATAAATTTCGATTTTTTGTCCCAATTTCTTAGACATAATATTTTTTGTATTTTATAAATACGTATTTCGACCTAAAAGTATGCATCATTAGTATGAATAAGCTAGTTGTAATGATTCTCTGAGGAGATGTTACTCGTTGCTAATTTGATGACGGTCTGAGTAACATATCCTCAGAGAATCATTACAACTAGCTAATTCATACTGATGATAACTACTTTGTAGTCGAAATACGTATTTATAAAAACACAAAATAATTTGATCTAGGAAATTGAGGCAAAAAATCGAAATTAATTCGAAAAATCCTAGAGTTCTCATTAATAATTATAAAAAAAAAAACATATAGTATTTATTTTAAATTATTTTTCAATTTTTAGATCGAAGTTAGTTTTATTCTATAATTTTTTGTTTATTATTAGTCAAAAATATTTACCGTAAGCGTAAGAATAGAAGTCAGAAATAATTTATTTTCATTTTATGAGATGAACAAAAAATACATTTCAATCAAACGTTCATTAAATTAAGTTATATATTGAAAGTATATAAAATCGTCAAACGTATTTAAATATTATTCACTCACGAAAGTATTATTAAATAAAAATATAAATATAAATAAGACAGAAAATATATGCGTATCGTTTAGAGTGCATAGGCGGGACATCTTAAACGATTTAAGCGCTACGAGTAGCTTTAATGTGTAATAAAACATTCGCATTCGCAAGCTAATATATAAATTATATAGAAAATGTCAGTTAAAAATTACAACAAAAATGACATTTAATTGTAGTTAATGGGTTGAAAATTGTAAGAAAAGACGAAATTCAATCTTTTATGGTTTAAATGTTGGGTCATAGATCCATTAAACCCAACGGACCGATTTAGTTCAGATCCAAAATTTCCCAACGACATTTTATTTCAAACTCTCGTTTTGTTTTCAGCTATCTTGATGGCGCGGACGGATAAACTGACAGACGGAAATGGGCAAATTAGGTGATTCTATGAACACCAGTACCAAAATTTTACTGGTATGATCAATATTTGCGTCCGTTACAAGCTAAAACTAATTTATTGTGACATATTCTATGGACGATTTCAAGTTTGTTAAATCGTAAACGAAAAATTGAAAAAATCGGCTGGAAAATGGTAACATTTTCCTATAGGATTTTAATATACAATTAAGTACTATCGAAAATATATACAAAACATCAAAATTATTAAACTCAAGGCCAATTTGACGTTCATTAAATTAACTTCTATCGAAAATACATGCAAAAATGTCAAAATTATTACAATAATATTTATTCACGAAATAATTATTTTCTCAAAAACAAAAGAAATTATAATAAAATGTTTAGAAAAAAAAAGCTATACGTTATTTGAGATAATAACAGAGCGTTAAAATACAACCAAATGTAATACATAAGGTGTTAGTATTATATATTTTTTTTTTCGGGGAAAAATAAGAAAATATATGATGTATAAGTGAATGTGCGCACAAAATAATGTACTATCAATTCTCTCATATACTCATAGAAATTCTATCTAACAAATGAACGCGTCAGTATAGTCGCGACTATCCTACTGTATAGTAGCTTTACGATATATATCATTACAGCTAGTATAACGTTAATACTACCAACGTCAAAAGTAAATTCGTTACGACAACTTTTAATTTAAAAAAAGAAGTATTTTTGTGTGAATAAAATTTTTTCTTCATCAAATATTCATTAAAGTGAATAAAAAAAAAGTACTTTTTGTGAAAAATTTTTTTTTTAATGATGGATTTTTGAAAAAATCAAAGTTTTTTCCTAAAAAATTTTATCGATAAGAATAAACGTGATAAAAATAAGTTATTAAAAAAAAAAAATTTGTATAAATTTAATTGGTATTCCGAGTTGGTTTATAAGTGGTTCGAGGACGTTTGCTTCAAGGAAACGTAAAAGTTTCAGCACGACTTTTCTTCAATTGTGTGCTTGTTTTTTATAAATGTAAAGTTTTTTATATTTTCTCTTTATGTATTCTTAATTGATATTTAAAAGAAAACCGATTGATTATTAATTTCTGGTGTGTTAAACGTATTGAATAATAAATAATTGATTGCAAATGGACAGGATATTCAAAATGCTTTTACTCTGTTATCAGAATGAATTTTTTTTATGTTAATCATGTTTTAAAAGTTATAACTTGTCTTCCATTCTAAATGAGTATCATTGGAAACTGAAATCACATCCAATGAATTTGTTATTACGTTGCTTTACTAAAATACATTTCTTATAAATTGGGTTTCGTAATTATCTCTTTTGACTTGTAGAATTTATACTAATGGAATTCGTTTCTTGACTGTCGTAGGCATTTGGTCAAGATCTTGGAATATATAAATTCCAAAAAAATTTATCGTACTTTCTACAATGCAAATAAATTTTCAATGTTTTTCCTTCGAAACAATTGGCAGGGAAAACGTTTGGCTCATCTGATTTAATAAGTTTGGAGATTTCTTATAAAACTAGTGTGAGAAAAGTTTTGATAATGGAATTCAATTTGATTTTTTGTGTTATTATGCTCTATATAAGTATGGCCTTAATGTTTCGTTATATGAAATTGGGCCATATTGTCCAAATCTTTCTGAAGAAATCCTATTGTGCTTATATAGGTCTCTATTGTAATAAATACATTATGGACAGGAAAAAATGTAAAATATAGATTAAATAGACGAAGAAAAACTCTTTCGAATTCGGTTTGTAACCAAAATTGTATATCTATGAAACGTAACTCAACACATATCAAAAAACCGATTTTTCACATTTTTAGAAAGAAATTTGTTTAAATGGGCCGGTTTTTGGAAAATCCCCAGTCTGTATCGTGCACGGTTAATTACATAACATATTCTATATAAATAAGAAACCGAAGAAAAGTGGGCGAAATATCAATGTTATATGAAATTTTTGTTTATGCTTTAGGCATTATTTTTCAAACATATTGAAAAGATCGAATATCTGATAGCCAGTAGGTATAGTTTTAATCAAAATTGATTCGTCTTATTGTTTTCTGTAAATTTCCATTTTAAGGATGTAAAAATCAACAGCCATTAATAGTTTCAAAGAGAAAAAATACATTTGTGTATGACATATATTATATGTATGTATAAATTAACTAATTTAGTTAAAATTATCGCAACTGGGCCAATATTACGATGGATACATATAATTAAAGAAAAAAGTGTTTCAAACAAAAGTTGTTCTCTTAAAATAAAACAATTTAAATTTTAAGTGTTATTTTCTGTCTTTTACTGTAACAGATGGCTATGTTTAATCTCCGATTGTACCTTGCCTCTCAATCTCTTCAAAAAGATAAAGTAATTAACAATTAATTAACGATTACCTGATCCGAAACACAATGGAACGTACATCAATAAACATTTAGCATCTGGAATATGTTATAAAAAATTCATAATTTTTGAGCTGTTAGCCCATTAGTTAAATGTCTTTTTGAAGCCTATACAGACTCGGTATCTTGAATATTTTTAAACATATCAATCTATAGACAAAAATTAATATACCCTTATATATATATATATATATATATATTATATATATATATATATATATCAAGTAAATAATTAACTGGAATAATTGTTCGATAATCGACATATGATTGAGTATCAATGTTTAAATTATTATAAATAATTGGCATTCATAAAAAACCCTAAATATTGAGTCCATACACTAATAAATACATATAATATAATAGTATATATTGCAATTATTAGTGTATTTATTAGCCAAATTTGATCAAAAATTTTGACGAATTCAAACATTTTACAAAAAAATTTGTTTCTTTTAATAAAAACAAACACATTTCGTTTTTGGAATGTTTTAAAAGTTTAAATGTCATTGATCCATTAGACCTAATAAATACATTTTGCTCATTCACAAGCTTTAAAACTCATTAATAAGGTTTAGAATAATCCACCAAATTTTGCCACTCGTTATCTCTTTTTCGTTTTTGAGTATCTTGATCACAGACGAGTTGACGGACAAACAGAAATGGAATAATTAGATGAACATCTATACCAAAATTTTGTTCGTATGGTCAATATTGGCTAGCGTTAAAAACTTTAGACTAAAACTTATATACTCTGACATTTTTGATACATATTTTTAGTATAAAATTAAGTGTTCTATAATAATACACATTTTCAAAGCAATTGAGAAATTTCTTGTAAAACCAATACATTATACAAGACACATAAATACCTGTACATAAAATAAATGAATTTAGTTACCAATAAATATTTGATAAAGGTATAGTAGGTACAATTCAAACTGATTAAACCACATGACAATTTTACCTGAATGAATGATTTAAACTGTAATAATACTCATGAAATACCGTGAAGTTTATTGCTGTGTGGTTTCGTATTGGGTTTTTTTTTTTATTTTATTAACCAATAAAGTTTTTAAATTGGTTTGATTTATTTTTAACCATTATAATGAAATACGAAACTACGGAATATTAAATACCGAGTGATTTTTATCACTCCGACTTGTTTGAAATATATGAAAGTATAATAAATTTAGTCGTAAAGTTGATGATTCTAAGTGGATAAGAATACTTTTTTTGATCTATGATCTATCTCTTAAGCCTCTGACAAATTTAATGCAATAAATATTTATTTCTTAACAACATAAGTTGTTTTTTTATTCCCAAAGACTGTTTAGACTCATGCCAAAAAATCATTGATATTCAACCCTTTAAAATCTTTTGATATTTTAAATATGTCAATCATAATAAAATAAGTAATTCAAACTTTGATAGTGAACCGTAAGTCAGGTATTTAAACGATTAACACAGTAAGCTTTACTTTTTTTTTTAAAACTATTTCCTTTGAAATTTCATCCGAACCACAGTTGATGAAAGCTTAAAGTTTACGAATTAATGCGAGCTTAAATTCGAAATTTTACAAAAGTGAATAAAAACCAAATTCGATTTTATATTTAAATACTAATTAATTAAAAAAATTATTTTGCATTGCTTAATCAAATATTTTTTTACTATTAAATCCAGTGATACATATGTTTTAGATGAATCCAAGTATTTAGACTTGAAATGATTAATAAAATTTTTTAATGAATTTTAAGAGTCCTTTCTTTACAAAACTTATAGTAATAATTTTCATTTCTTATTTTATTATTACTACAGACTTTACTAATTTCTGTACAAATTGTTTGTACGAATTGTAAACTTTGTTTTAATGAGACACAAAAATAAATTGTATTTTAAATGATTAAAACTTCTTTTTGACTACTCGAACCACCTTGTTAATAAAAAACAAAAAAACAACGATAAAAAACTGTTTTTTATTCATGCCTTTAGGCTTCTTATTTATTTGTTAGGAAAATCATATATTTTTTATTAACTTCATTTAATTAAGAAATTTTATTAAACATTTTCCAAGTAAGAAAAAAAAATCCTAAAAAACTGTGAAACAAAAATTAGTTTTTTTATAAGACAACACACATTTTTCTCACTTAAAATTTTATTAAAACATTTTTTTCTTTTATATATCGCCTTTTTATTAATTGTATTTTAATTGAGTTTTAATTAAAATTTATTCAAATTGACATCATTACTTTATTATATATTTTTTAACACGTAATAAATATAATCATTTATTTTTATTATATTTACCTGTAATTTTAGAATCTTCATTAATATTTAAAAGGTATCAACAGTGTTTAATGAATGATATTTGTTATCTGATATATTTTCTGTACTTTAAAGATGTTAAAACTTCTTAGAAAATATCTTGAAAATAGTAGTTGGGTGAACTACTTTGTTCACACTTTCATTTTTAACCGACTTTAAAAAAGGGTGGTTATCAATTCAACTCGTATGCATTTAATGTTAATAGAACTGTAAAATATTCGTATATGTTAGTCAATATGGCCTTCTAACATTCATAATAAACGTGGAGGAAGGTAAACGCCTGGAAAGTAAGCTTTTTGTCACCACCCTAGCGTAAAATTGAATTTTCGTGACGTTGGTGAGAATTAAACACGTAATATGTGTTTAACTTGTATATTCAGACCAGAAAATATTAAATAAATTTCGATTTTTGGCCCCAATTTCCTAAATCAAATTATTTTTTATTATTATAAATACGTATTTCGTCTACAAAGTAGTCATCATCAGAATGAATTAGCTAGTTGTAATGATTCTCTGAGAAGATGTTACTTGTTGCTAATTTGGTGACGGTCTGAAATTTATTCGCGTTCTCATTAATAATTATAAAAATAACAGAAAATAATAGCTTAAGCTTCATTTCAGCAGTTTAAATATCCGAATCTAGACATTTTACTAGAAATTTTCACCTTTTTTTTAAATAAGGTCCTTTATCTAGTTGTCGAAAAAATCTAACTAATTTCACTGATATTACCTGTTGCAACACCTTGTGTGGGATGAAATATATAAGCCTCGCTTTGTCAGAAATTAATTGGTGGATCTTTTGTATCTATAAAAAAATTTAATTGTACAATCATAACATTCGTATATATTCTCTTCAGGACGCTTAATGTGGAGATATTTGGGAAATTTAAAAAAATCTGCCTTATAAAAGAGACAGTAAAATTTGGTAGCCAATTTTACTTACACATGCACTCATTTATTATGTACTAACCATCTAAATGTTTAAACATAGGTTTTAATTAAATTTTCTATTCTATTTTTGAGACATCACATGGATAGCTTTTATGTGTTTCATAGTTTCAACAAATTTTTATATTTAATTATTTCTCAACTGTGTGCTCATATGAGAAAGTTGCTAAGGTAAAATACATATTTAAAAGTGTGTCTATAATTTACGTTTAAGAAAGCATATCGTTGCTTAGGACTGAGATGAATGTGTATTTTGGTCGAAAAAAAAGAATGCCTCATAGCTTTATGAATTGAAGTATTAAGTTAATTTATCGAAGAAAATTTCTACAAAAGTCATTGCAACGTAATTTTTCAGTACACATTAAATAACACAAATTAAGTTTCCTTACCACGGCCGTTTGTTTCGAAAAATATAAATTACTATGTTGTTGTATAAGCTCTATTATATTTCCAGACAATAATTTCTGCTAGATCAAGGTTTTCATTTTTATATAGGAATTTACTGCTTCTAAAAAAAATTTTTCGAATATGTATTTGTCATTAATAACAACCCGAGTAGAATTTAAACTCATCCCTGATCAGCCTTTTGACAATAAATTGGGGCTATAACTCACCATTAACCATTGGCCACCCATTTCCTCACTATATAATGCCATTGTAGCTACTTGTAGGGAATAATTTTTGGGCTAAGACTTGAGTAAAAAATATAAGAAAATCACTAGCTTATCTGTTTAAATTTTAAAAAATTATGCAGAGGCTATGGCTTTGATAACATTCACATGACGATGTCTAAGCCAACCAATGGTTGTATCTCTGAAAAATAAATCAAAACTTTACTTGGAAAAGGACATATATTAGTATGCACCTTTCAAAGCTATAACAACACGGAAAACAGTTAATTACCCTCAAAGAAAATTGCAAAAATTCGATCTAGGTAGCAGTTCTACCTAGAAAACTGTCTCATTTCCATGTACGTGTGTTAAGTTTTTCTTTCTCATATATATGAATTCACATTAACATGAGAATCTCGTATTCTTATTGCGAGTAAAACGTTTATAAATACATTTTTAATGAAGCATCGTTCTGTAAATATGTTTGGTGTTCCAAAAGTCTTTTTTCTGTTTTATTTCATTTCCAGAAAAAGACATTCATTATTTTCTAAAAGAATAATGCTTAGGAATTTAGAGTTCTCTTTCAGTAAACATTTTCCAATTGGTAATTGGAACATTTAAATCTTTAATGACAGCTTGTCTCCAAATAAGTCTATTGTTCTAAGCATTTCTTTGATTTAAGTATTTTTTTGATTCGAAAACCAGCGACGATAAGACTCACTTTGACACTTGAGTCCAAACTGTGTCGAATCCAAACATTTAATGAAAAAAATGTTTCAAACAAAAGGTTAGGTTGTTTAAAATAATCAAACTTTTTTGTATTTGAATTTGTCTTCTAATTTTTATGATTCAAAAACTAGGTTATGAACTAGATTTTTGATCTTTATTTAATTTAGCTTGATACAAGACTGATGTATGAACAAACGTAAATAGACTAATTAGGTGGTTTTATGAACACGTATGTCAAAAAATTGTGCGATTAATATTTGCTAGTGTTACAACTAGTCTAAGATGCCAGAGCGATCAGACATAACTTATTTTCACACAGATAAAAACTTTATGATTTCAGTCGCGTCTCGTGTCCTTTTGAGCATTTGTAGAATTCGTTGTGTGACACTTGGGCAGGTGTTACCAGATGAGACAGGTAACTAAAAATGAGAGTTATTTAACTTAAATTTACATGGCTGATTTTTTAATTTTATTTCCTAGAATATTATTTTAGAAGTACTAATTTAAGTGTTAGACACTTTTTATGGATCAGAAATTTAGTCAGACGCCTTAAAGCTCCACAAAAAAATAAATAAACTTTACTTATTTTTACATATCAGTTCCCATATTACCGAATAATTATGCACGTCTCACTCGCTCTGGAATGTATGCATAGCATTCTTACGCTCGTACTTATAGCTAAATAATTTTTCTGTTTTGGGGCTTTTTTCTGTTTTAATTATTTTAATAACATATTTAAATGTCAGACATGAAATAATAAGTAAAGTTTATCTATTTCTTGTGGAGCTTTAAAGCGTCTGACTAAAGTTCTGGTCCATAAAAAGTGTCTGACACTTAATTTAGTACTTCCAAAATAATATTATAGGAAATATATTTAAAACTCAGCCATGTAAATTTAAGTTAAATAACTCTCATTTTTAGTTACCTGTCTCACCTGGTACCTGCCCAGGTGTCACACAACGAATTCTACAAATGCTCAGGTATTCAAAGTACACGAGACGCGACTGAGATCCTAAAGTTTCATCTGTGTGAAGTTCAGTTATGTCTGATCGCTCTGGGATCTTACTCTAAAACTTTATATTCATTTTATGTCGATAATAAAAATGTAAATCTATACATAAAATGTGTTCATCATTTTAAGACTACCAGTAAGTAACAGTTTTTAAAAAATAAAATTTTTGAATTTTAAATTTATGATAATTTTTTAAATAAATGTTTATTTTATTTACAAATAAAAAATCTTTGTAAAAAAACATATTATATACAAAAAAATAATAAAAACATACAGGCTTATTTTTATATTTCGGAAGGAAGTTTTAAAATTTTTCTCATGATACTGTCAGTAAGTTTTTATATTTTTCCGATTCAAGGAAATGAAAAGTTAATGATTTTCTTTTAAGAACTGCGTACAGTATATTATTACTTTTTATATAGATATCTATAGAAAGGATGTTGTAAAATTATCACATTACGTAATTTTGATTGATAAAACTTTTCTAAAAATAATTTTTTGAGATTGATATACTTTAAATTATGCATAGAATAGTAATTGATGTTAAATCTTATGATCTACGTGGCTTATTTAAATTTGAGCAGAAAAATTACACCAGCAGAAAATTACTCAAACACTATTGGAATACTTTTTAGACCAGTTTGGAACTGTTTTTGGAATAACGCACCCGTTAGTTAAAATGATATTCAATAAAATTATTTTCGAAAAATTTCTGTCGAAAGAAAAAGTTTTACTCTGTTGATGTAGAATTTGATTTTTCAAAATCAGAATTGTTAGCGCAACTACGCTGTTTTCTAATTTCATTTACCAAACATAAACATGTCATTTTAAATTTTACATTGATTTGGGGTGATTTTAAAATTGCTTAAAAATTGTAATAATTTATTGTGCAAATAAAAAGAAGTTTTCTAGAAGCTTAGAAAATTAAGATGGGACCCGCCGCCGCGTCGCTTGTTTTTTAATTATCTGGTCCACTGTACCCTCTTTTACAACACGCCATAAGCTAAAGGAAAATTCGACTTATAGCAAAAAGTCACAATTTAATTATTATGATGTTGGAGCCAGTTACTGCGTTCTTCTCAAAGCGACGACAGTGTGATCATTCAACAGGCCTTTTTTATATTATAATTGAAAAAAACTATCGCTGTCTGGATTTGAACCCGCAACTTTCTGCGTAAATTATCAAATGGTTAAAGGTTTGAACGTGCCTATACTAACTTAGCCTTCTTCTAGACATTTATGTAGTGAATCAAAATTTTGTGCTTCACTCGATATTTAAATAGGTATTTTGTATTTCATGGTTATTTTTCATTAGATGTTTCATATGTACTTCCTGAGAGTAGATGATACTTACAGGAAGAGAAATTTTTACTTATGTTACCAGAAAAATCTTATCGAATCGAAGGTAAGCTTGGAAATATTTCTTGAGACATGCTATTCGTCGTCTCACCGTAAATATATAATTTGAAGAAAATCCGTAATACTTTTTCGAAAAAAAAAAACCTATACGAAAACAGGGACCTTAAACATTTGTATTTTCAGTTCTGTCTGGTAATTAAATTTATCTGATCAATACCTGTTTGCTTTAGTAAAACCATATTTATTCATTTATGAAACTTTTATCATTAATCATGTGTTTTATTAAATTATATATTTATACAATAATATTAAATCCGTGCTTAAAGAAAAAAAGGCGATAATTTGATTAAGCACCAACGGTATTTCATGACATGAAAATGAATAAATTAATATTATATTTATTATTTTCAAAACAAGGTCAAACCAGTTACTATATTAAATGCTTATTTCTTGACTGGCTTCGAAATGCTGTTTTTATACTAGACATACATAATATGTCAAAATATATTAATTTTAGTCTAAAGTTTGTAACGCTACAGTTGACCGCATAAACTAAATTTTGGTATATATGTTCATAAATAACACTTAATTTAATTAGTTATTTCCAATTGTTCGCAAAGCATCAGGATAAATCAAAAAGAAAAAGATATAGCGAGCTGAAATTTTGGTGTCTTATTCTAAACATACAAAGTGAGTTTAAGTTTGTGAAGGTGTAAAATCGGTTTATTGGGTCCAATGGACCCGACTTTTAACTATCAAAGATAGAAGAAAAGTTCAAAAACAAAAAATGAATATTTTTTTGAAACAAACAATTTTTTCATAAAATGTTTCGATTCGCCTGAATATTAGTCTAGATATTTATAGTTATCATATGAATGCTAATTAAAAATAGCCAAAAACAATGAAATTCAATCGAACGTCGAGAGTATCTTAACGATTAACTCTGTAAGTTATCTTCTCTTGTTATTTAAAAATTATCTAAGGCGAAATTATTTTGAAATATTAATTAAAAATCGACTACAAAAATAAAATTTCACCAATCTCTACTCCGATATGAAATTTATGAATTTTAGAAATTGGATTTATATTATTCGAACCATTCACCGAATTGTTTTTATAGGCTTCTATGGATAGGAAATCTTACATCATCAATCAAATATTATAGAAGTTTGTTGACAGTACATTATTTTATATTGAAGATTGTCATTATTTACAAAATTATATGAATTAATACGCGTATTTATTTCGTAAATATTAAAACCATTTCTTTTATAACTTCGATGTATTAGAAGTAAATAATTAACTTGGAAATTTTTAAGAAATAAATCCGAATTAATATTGTAATTTGCATATATCTGTACTTTGTACATTTTATTAATGTCAATAATTATAAATGGATCAAATATTGATAGCATATAAAAGGTATATTAAAAACTTAGCTGTTTCGTTATTTTCCATCATTTGTGTTTTTATCTCTAGTTTAGAAAATTTTTATTCAAGTTAAACATATTATTTTCAAAGAATATAATTTAACTTTGAAACTATGACTTCATATACATGTATATACAAACTTTAAAGATACTAAACATGTTCCAGGAGGTGTAATTTATCAAAAATATTCTAAAATAATTGTATATACTTTATTATTATCTAAGAACATAACTAAAATTACAATATAGTTATTCATTATAAACTTTGTTGTATAACACGTATATATTATATGTATATAGTCAAAGAGCTGATGGGGAGATTAAAGTAAAGAGTTAGAAAAGAAAGCCTCAAATTATACAGCATAAAATTATTCATAAAAAAACATGTATGCATACAAGTTAAACGTACTTGCGATAAAAGTTAAACTTCGGATAATTGTAGGGTTTTATTTCTGATAATATTGATACCAAGTTTAAAATTATTATTCATTTATTTTTACCTTTTTCCCTATTATTATATAACATTCATGAGATTTATAGAGAAACGGAATATATCAAAAGTTAAGGGTAAAACACAGTTTATCTCGATTTCAAAACTACAAGTCCTATGGATAAAAGTTAAATAGAAAAGTTGTAGGTAATGAAAAGATCTTCAAGTTTTGTATAACATTTTCTTCACATAGTCTCAAAATTTTTGGGCTGCTGTGAATATGGGCACCATGTATAACTTTTCATTCGTGTCTATAATTACGAAATACTACTTTGTCAAACAAATGATATATAAGTCTATGAATTATATATGATTTAATATAGGAAATTTCTCAAAATTTATTAACAAATTTAAACAATTATTTAAAAACCAATAAAATAATCGTTTAAGTACTGGTCATATGGTTGTGTAAAAATTCTTGAACTAATAAATACACAATCAATCAAATGATATATAAGTCTATGAATTATATATGATTTAATTTAGGAAATTTCTCAAAATTTATTAACAAATTAATATAAATAATGATTTATAATTGCAATTATAAATATTAATATTCGATCATTTTTACAATTTCCAAACCTAAATCTACAGTTCAATGTTATTTTATTCAATATTTTACTTTTTTATATTTGCCATATAATTTATATGCAAACAATTGAACAAATAACTACATTTTCTAGAATGTGTATGTTTTATTTGAAATTTTGTACATAACGCTTACCATTTTGACTAAATTTATCTCTCACCCCTTCCAAATGGTATAAAAGCTGATGGCAAGCAGTGTTGATTCCTTGCAGAACGTGGTGTTTCCGCACTTCGTATAGAAATAAGTACGTTACTCTAATCTGTCACGAGATCTTCGACTAAAAATATATTTAAGTTATTATATAGATTTTAGATGTATTAAATCCAATATGTAAACATTTTCAAAAAGTTTTATAGAAGAACTTATTTTCATCTTTTTCAAGGTTTTCTAGATAATATTTACAGACATATATTTAAATATTTGTTTTGTAGCATCGTAAGGTTTCCATGTATGAGAATTTTGTGTGATTTGTGATAGTAGAAAAATATTTTAAAAATGGTTTTTTTGTAGGCAATCGTAATTCTCTTTTAGATGATGCTAAAAAAAACGCTTTCTTATATACATGGTCGTCTTTATTTGTGTCACAATCTTAGGCAGTCAAATTTGAAACATTTTTTTCCTATTCTAAGAAATTCTATCTGAGAATATTTGTATGGAAATTTGAATAATTAAAAAAAAAATCAATTTATATGTAGATTTTTACTATTAACCCTTTCGTTTTTAACTATTAACCTTTAAATAAAACTTTTAATGGCCATATTTTAAAAGCAACAGTAAAAATAAAAAAATAAAATAAATAAAAAAAATCTAAAAAATTGAATACACTGAGCTAAAAAATCAGATACACTATTGACAATATTTTGGAAATTTAAAAAAAAAAAACCACTTTATATCTTACAAATGAATGAATCTTGTATGGTTTTGCATCGGATAGATTATGAATTTTGAAAAATATTCTCCAAGTAGGTTCTAATGGATATAAATAAATTTTGTTTCAGTGTTTTAACAATCTCCGAAAACCATCTTATATTTGGTGTAATTATTATCAAGCTTGTCACATTGTTGTCAGTTTATTTGATGAGGGTTACATAGAAATGATAATGGCCAATCAAAGCATGAATTTACAAAAATGACTATTTGTTTATTATGCTATTTTTCAGTTAACAAATAATTTTTACTATAAATAAAATTAAAATACGAAATTTAACAGGAGGCAACGTCAAATTAATAAGTATATATAAAATTATTATGTCACAGTGCTTGACATGGCTATGCTCCGAATCGGCCCTCACCAAAATTTTTAATTAAATTTTTTTGGGCATAAAAATACTCATACCCCTTGATTTTCTGTCTTCTATCCCCACCTCAATTAGGTCTTCACGATTTTAGTTTTCTTGTATGAAAAATAACCAAATATATTCAAAATGTATTTATATATACGCCTGAAAAAACGATTCCAAGGGTACCCTACCCTGAATACCCAGTTTCTTTGGGTATCATATTTATCGATTATTATAAAATGTACTGAAAAAATTGTTTATTGCAAATATATGGAATTTTATATTGTAATTCGTCTGTACTGTCTTAAAATATTGAGTATTCTTTCTGTAGCATCCTAAACTAAATACAGTAAAATAATATTGAAGGTAGCCATAGAGTTTTGGTATAGCGAAACTAAACCAAAATTACAGGCGCATTATAATGTGTTAAATTTGTGTAGTGTTAAATGACTATTAAGAATGAAAATTCGGGCAAAAATTAACAAATATACAAACTACAAAAGTTTCTTATGTTATATATATAATTATATATATTACATTTTTTTCGCACAAATAATAATAAAAATTATTATCCAAATGTTATGAAATATTGTATGTACAATCTTGACAAGATAACATGTAGAAAAGTTTTCCGGGAAACCACATTTCTAAATATAAAATAAAATCTTTGTTTTCGAAAAAATTGGCATATCCATCGTTATTACGTCAAGATTGAGTATACCATTTTTATAATGTTTCGATAGTTACTTTTTTCGAAAATAGAAAAAAAAATACAATGTGTACAATTCCAGAAATTAAAAAAACGAACGCTGCAATATGCCAAATCAAAACTATGACCTAAACCATTTGATGTAGAAAAAAAGTTCAAATTCTAAGAGATATAATAATAATGACCATATTTATAACAGCTCATTAGTTGTTTTTATCATATACAAGGTATTTAAACAGTGAACTATGTCACTTGTTCATCCATTGTAGTACTAGTTTTAGCGAAGGTGAGTTGTATAGCAAGTAGACTCTTCTAGGCCTTTTTTTTACCAAACTCTCATTTTCTCTAGCATATCCTAACCGTTAATTTTTGTGACGCTAGTGGGAATTAAATCCACAACTTTGGAAAATGCAGCATAAGCAACCGGCCTAACAAAGTTGGTTGTTTTCAATTATTATAATTTTCATTATATATGAAATAATAATATGTTAATAATTATGTATACTATATGAGTATCACCTTTGGGCAATATTTACAAAACTGTCACTAACAGATAGGCATACATAATCATTTTGAGTTGTGTACCATGTAGGCGAGTCTACCATACATTTGTAAGCATATAACAAGAACTGGAAACAGATAAAAATGTTAATAGGGAACCAAACTTCAATTGAAGCGTCGTTGAATTCGTGATAAAACGACAACGTGTTGCAGGAGAATGGAAGAGTCACAAACTTTCAAAAAAGACACGCTACCTGCGTCACGCTCAAGTCATCAGATTAGTAAAATGTGCACTTGTGAGCACATAATCAACCTTCCTATATCTTAACCAGAGGTGCTCGATTAAATCCAACTATCGATTTTTGCGATTTAATATTCAGATCAAATATGTGCGGCAACATATATAGAGCTAAGATTTGGTGGAGGTACTCCACAAGTAGTAGATATCTCCCAAATTTTAATCTCACACGCTCGACTTAATCCAAAAACCGCCGCTTGGACAGTCCTACTATAAGTATTTGTTAATTGTATTGTCATATATTAAAAATATTATAAAATTAATCAGTTATCTTTTTACCGAAAAACTATTTTCTGCAAGAAAAGTATATTTAACAGTTTTTTTTTTTTTAATGTTGCAAAAAAGGCAAATTTTCATTTATAGAAAAGCGAATTTAGCTTGCGTTTTAATCGAACTTATAGCAAAACAAATTTTTAATTTTTGCGCATTTTTATGTTCAATTGATTCGCCTAATGCACGTGTATCTTATTTTATTACATAATGGATTTTTTAATGTGATTACGAAAAATGTCATAAACATTTTTCATTCAAGTGAAAATACATTTTTTTTTTGGATGTACTTTTATTGTGTTTATTCATTAGGAAATAATAAACTTTAGTATCTAAGAAGTTCATTTAAGGAAATTTTCTGTTATGAATAATTTTAAACTATTCAATTATTAGGATAATTTATTCTAAAAAAATATATTGTATATTACATTAGACATTGGGAGTGTTTGGCCGAAGTAAGTGCTTACTAAATTTAGTAAGTCACTTACTATACTTACAAACTTTTCGGCCTTGACACAAAATAAGTGCTAACGCAGTAAGCATGGCTTAATATACGACGCCATATTGCTTATTGTTGATGTAAACAAAACGGACAGGAACAGATCTGTCATTGTTCAGATAGACAAGCACTTAATTCACTTAATTATCGATATTATCTACTGGGTCATTTAATATTTCTTACAATAAAATATTTCTCATAAAATTATCCATTTGCAACTATTAACAGTAATTAAATTATATTTCTAAATTTAGTACTGTCAATTATATTCAGTGTATGAGGTTATGTACGGGATATAACGTAAACCGGTGTTTTGTGTTATGTTAAGCCAGTAAAGCGCTCCTGGCCGAAAAGCGCTATAGTCAGCTGACTTGAAGATTTTAATTTTTTATGCAATATTTAGATATAAAACAAAAAACAAAAAAAAAAAACATCATCCCAATCCAAATTATATAAAATATTGGCATTTTTGTATTCCACTAAGCGTTTTAACGGCGTTGGATCATCTGATTTTGGTTATCATTTAATAAATCTTTAACAATCATATCTATCCACATGATATTAAATTTTTAGGAGTCGGGAAGATTATATTTAATACAAACTTATATATTTAAATTCATTAGGGATATAAATATAAAATAATTAATATAAAATAAATTTAAGTGTTAATTTAAATTTTGGTTAAATTTCGTTGATAGTTTTTGGTTACTTATTAGTTAAAGAAAATTAAAACAGATAAAAATGACTAGGAAGCCCTCTCACGCGTTTTTCGGACAATTTTGGGACATTCGGTTTTGTGTGGGAAACCCGTGCTAAAACATGGAAGAGTAACAAACATCTATAGATATAAACTTTCGCGTTTATAATAATATTTATTAATATTATATTAATATTTATTAATAATTTTTGGTTACTTTATTAGTTTTGGAAAATTAAAACGAACATATAAAATGATTAGAATCAATTTATATTCATGATTTTACAATAAATTGAAATGTAAACAGAAACCAAACCAAACCAAACCATATGAAACTTTAAACTAACTATTGAAATGAAATTAATTATATGATTATATATATATATATATATATATATATATATATATATATATATATATATATATATATATATATATATATATATATATATATATATATATATATATATATATATATATATATATGAAACATTCAATATAATTAAAATCAAACAAGGAAACTTATTGTATAACAATATCTCAAATTTAATTATTCTATTTTATTTAAAATTGATTGATTCTGATATATACATACATGTACAAATACTTATATATGTTACTGTTAATGTTTGGAATCATAGCATAAAATGTTTAATGTTTATTTAACTAACATCTATCGGATATAATGTGCGAGAGAATGTGATAAATATATCTAAAGGATATATAACAGGCGAGAAAATGAGATAAAATTATTTAAATGATGTATCGTGCAAGAGAATAAGATAGAAGGCCTTATACAGAGTTTATAACAGGGTTAGTTTGTGTGTCCGAGCTTGCGTAAAGCAATCTTAACAACCGTGATGTACTACTGTGTGCACGTGAGTATTGTTCATATAAATATTTTATTATTTTAATTAAAAATTTTGACGAAAGTTCAAATTCGGAGTTTGGGTGATTAAAATACATAATAATTTGATAAAAATGCATAATAATTTGATTAAAATGCCTAATAATTTGAATCTTTGTATCAATATCATTAGAATTAAATCCTACGATAATCTTTCAACTGAAATTCAATATTTGTTACCCTAATCTGTGACGTTTACGTCTTGTGAGTTTTCTATCTCGTGAGAGCTGCACAAATGTTTCTTTTTTGGTTTTTTTTAATTTCAATAACAAAAGGCAAATAACATGCATCTTTTAAGTAAATTCTTGAGTTTGGAAACTCTACGCTTTAGTTAATTCATTCGATGATTTGAGAAATAAATCAAAATGTTAATAGGAAAACATGAATTTCAAGCAACTTTTTTCGGTAACTGTAAAGGAAGCGAAAGTTTCAGCTTTTGAAAATTAAAATCACTACAAATTTATTTGAGACTTTTATTTAACTTTTAACGTTTCTATTCAACTCAGTTCTCAGCCTTTTCAAAAGGCTTAAGCCTGACGGATGAAGGCCTGATGGACAGGAAGCATTTTTCCAAAACTTATTTTTTGTGTTTCGCGTACTATGTATTTTGCACTGTAAAGGAGTCGAAAAAATTATAAAAATAAGTAAAATACATTTTTAATAATTAATAGAAATGAGTATCAAGAATTTCATACAAACCTATTTTTACAAAAATTCAAAGTTTTGCGACGAAAATCGTCTACTAGGGGTTTTTGGGATTGGGTTTAAGAATAATTTCAACACCCAAGAATTGCCAGACGTAAAACAATTTAAATTCGTAATTTCATCTCGAAAATTTTTTCACATTTCAACGTATTAATATAAACATTTATCCACATTCAGTTATACCTGCTATTAAATAATTTTCTTTCTTATGCTCATTAATTCTACGTAACCGGTAGCAGTATGTAGAATAGTTGTATTATATTACACTTCCTTGGAGGTTTACTCAAAGGAAGATTGTACATTGAGTTTCTATATAATTGTGTACATGCCGGATGAAATTACTACTTACATAATTATTATGATGAATTCATAATGAAATCAGAGAATATGCAATTAATATAATTGGTAAAATACGTTTTAGATTCTCAAATCTATAAATTCTACTATAAGCCTTTATCTACATAAAATTTAAAAATAATAATATAAGGTTTTTGCAAAAAATCAGATCATACAAAAAATTATAAAGATTATTTTTAATATACCTACGGAGGACTTTGTAGTTTTTCATATAGGGAAAAACTTTTCCTCCTAAATAGATAAAATAAAGACATTGAAGAAAAAAATAGAAGAACTTTTGTGGAACATTTTAAAGGACGGAATAATCTAAATTTATAGTTACAATACGGAAAATTTGTGATAGTTACAACACGGAAAATCATTTGTGAAATAAAATTATATTTAATTGTAATTTAATAGAATACGTGAGTGAAAATCACAGCATAGGTTTTGTTCTAAACATGTTTTTTTACTTCCCAAAAGGTTAGAAAAATTATCATGCATAGTCACCATCAAATGCAAAATATCGTCTTGAGTCTACTTTAATTCGAAGTGGGCACTTGATGCAGCAAGAAAATTTGTGTAAGACATCTGTGAAATATGGGAATGCTTACTTTCTCACACTCATGTATTTTTGTCACGATCATCGGACAGATATAGAAAAGTAAAAAAACTAGCCTTGAAAACTTTTGGTCGAAATTACTAAATTTAAATGTAGGAAGTCCCTACCCAAAGTTTCTATCCATTAAATTGAATTGGCTCATAAATTTTCTGAAGATGAATTTCAAAACCAGGATCTGGACAAAGAAGTGACAAAAACAATTTTTAGTGATTTCATTCAAATTTCATCAACAAAGAAAGAGTTTTCATCAACAAGTAAAAATAAAAATTTAAAAAAACAAAACAACTTTCTTCAGGAAAATGAATTAAAATGAATTTAAATAAACACGTCTATAAATAATTTCCTTTTGACCAATTACCTTTCGGAATCGATGCATGTGGTCTCCATTGATTGGTTGGCGCCAACTGAGAAAGATAATTGGTCACAACGAAATTATTTATAGAAATTTTTAATTAGAAATAATTTTTTTTATTGAAGGTGGTTCTTTTGAAAATGTTTTATTAAAAACAATTAACAACATTTAATCAAATTGACTAGAATGATAATATCTTTACTTAATCATTTTAATATAATATTGAATAGTAGATAAAATTATATTAGAATCATGCTTTAACAAAATGAATGTAAAATCTTATAATAGTAATAATAGTTTTCAATATTAACACAGATGGCATCGACTGGTGCGAATAATATACAATAATATCTTTATCATATAGATAGGCACCATAGCGATAATCGTCTTGAATCTAGGTATCATTCACATAGTGACAAAGAAAAGTCTGTGTTCTATGAAATGTGCATGTACCTAAATTATGAAAAAAAAAATGCACAGACTTCAAGTCTATATAGATACAATCACATGGTTGTTCATATCCGTACCGTACACAGATCGTGGAAGGGACTTCTTAATTGATTAATGCGCTACGATTGTCTATAATTTGTAATTAAACATTCACAATCTAAAAAATATGATCAATTGTTTGCATGTATAATAATTTATTGAATAAAAAATGCCAATTAATTGAAGTTATTGAGTTGAAAATTATAAGAATGATTGAAGAAATTCAATTAATTAAAAATATAAATAAACATTTAAATTTGTAAATAATTTATGAGACATTTCCGACGTAAACATACACCATTCATAGAGTTCATATATCATTTGATTTATGACATAATATTTCGAAACCATAGAAGCAAATGAAAACATTTTGATGCACGGTGCCTATAATAATACATAACTATTGCCAATGTCCGCATGTAAGTTTAACATTAATAATAATATTGTAAATACTTGAATTTATGTACAGTGAAATTTCAAAATATTTTCTAGAATTTTACAACATAATTTCGTACGTGGGAAAAGATGAAAGTTCTTTTTTTTAAATATCTCCGCAGATCTCAAAAAAATAAAATTAGAGGCTACTAGAGCACCCGGCGTCTAAACCAATAACTTTACCCGTGTAAATTACTGATTAATTTTTTTTTGCAACTTAATAATTAGAAATATAGCATTTAATCATTTTGTTAAATTAAAAGTGCCATTAAAATTAAGAAAATTTAAAGTACTTTTGAATTTTTTAGAGTGTTTCCAACTACTTGTTATAACAAGAAAAATTTCGATTTTTTTATCCAATTCTCTAAATCAATATGCTTCATGTTTTATAAATAAGTATTTCGACAACAAAATAGTCATCATCCGTATGAATAAGTTAGTCGCAATGATTCCTCAATGAGATATTACTCGGTGGCAATTTGCAAGATGATTTAAATTAGATATGTTATAAAATAGAAAATATTTTTCTTAAAAATTGGTGCAAAACAGCGAAATTTTTTCGAAAAATCCTAGAGTTCTCTTTAAGAATATTCATATAATAAGAAAAGTTAAATTTACCTGTTGATTGCATTGTTATATAGTAGATTTTTATAGGCACAGAATTTGACAAATTCACGTTAGTGGGCTTATTAAGAACTCAAACGAGAAGGAAATATACTTTCCATCTCCGTATGTGGGCGACAATAGTCCCACTCATTTTTAAATCTATTATCACTATGATGTAAATATTTTATGATCTTTATTGAATGTACATTATTATTATATATTATATTGTCCTGATTTCTGAGTATATTATAGACCTATTTTATACGTGTGACAATAGAAACTATTTAGCTTAAAAGAACATTATTACTATTCATTGTATTGTTAGAGTTCATAGAATATTGTTAAAGTTTAAAGAAACTTATGGTTTTGGTTGTAATTCGAAGAATTATATTATTATTGTTATATTTTAACAATAATAGCTTACATAAGTTTTATAGAATAATGTAACAAATAACTTAATGATTATTATAAAAGTACATTTTATCCGGAAATTAGTGTAATGACCCAGGAAACGTAAAATGATCCTGGTTCGTTTGTAACAAAACCCAAATAATTGTAAAATATATTTCAGTTTGAGAAGTATTCGAGTATCATGCGATAACACACATTTTAAGAATTCCTGAAATTATTTTCACTAGTTTCATCGTCTACAAACGCTATTTGGCAGAGAAAGACAAGATTAACCCTAGAAAGATAATCTAGATCCTTAAAAAACTGTGCTATAGAGTTAAAAAAATTGATTTTTTTAGTGTCTAATTGTGATTTAGAGTTAAAATGTATTTTTTTCCGTAGAATAACTTATTAGTATTTCAATTTTCATAATTAATTTAAAAATTTGATTTAGCTCTATAATTAAAAATAAATTTTCAATTAGTTAAGACTGAACATTTTAAAGTTTATAAGAGTTTTACAAAATTTTCTTATTGTTTAGGAATTATATTCGAATATATGCTCATAAATATGGTTTAATTTGAAGTAGAAAATCTTAAACTAATCACCCAACCACGTTTAAAAAATTTAATTTGTGAAATATGCATCTGTAAATATCAATGCGCCTTCAAGATTTTCTTATAAGTATAGAAAAAGGATATTATCGTTCTTATCTTTCTAGGGCAACTAAAATGATAATGTCCAGAAAAATCAATTAAACTTAAAAAAAAAAGGGCATTCATGAAAATGTTTTAATCGTAAAGTGAAGAATTCTAACGTTGAATCTATTATAGCACGAAATATACAAACCGTGTCTACTCTATCATCTATTCATTTAAATTTCTTTAAATTTCTTGGCATGGAAATGGAGTCAAAGCGTTCTTATTTCACCCTGATTCAAAGCTTGAGCTAATATCTCAGTATCTACTACAGTTCTTTTAAAAATAATTTTTTTTTAGAAATTTAAAAATAAGGGTCTGGAGAAGGTTCAGATAGTTGTTCCATAGACCGTAAAAAACCCGTTAAGAAACTTAAGAAAGTAAAATGTGGCACTGAAATAACAATTTTCGATCCCAAAATAACTACAACCCCATGAATCAAATTGCTTTTGTTTGTTACTATAGCTACCAAATAATACTTTACCAATCAAATGACATATGCTTACCATAGGAATTTACTCAAAATTTATTAAAAAATCAAAATGAATAATTGCAATTAAAAATAATAACAAATGCAATTTTTCGATCATTCTTACAATTTTCAACCTACTATATGTCATTACTTGTGATTATTTTAATGTTTGATATTTGCTATACAATTTTCATCCAAGCAATTAAACAAATAAATATATTTTCAAGAATGTTTATTACAAATTTTAAATACTCGAGGCGCATCCATTCGATTTAGAAATCCTTTCCACGGTACGTATACATACATTAAAATCATTTATATATGCGTAATATAATTATAATACATAATATGAATAGATTTAGTAAAGGTACACATAAAATAGCAAATTTAATTTCATATGAAATATTCGATAGAAATAAATTAAATATTTTTTTGCGTGTCATGTGAATAATATCAATTATCTATATCTAATTGCGAATAATGATTTTCATTCAAATTTTATGATGATTGACATGTTATTATCCAATATTTTATATTGGTGTGTGTAAAATGAATTTTATTATTTTAATAATTCAATTGAAAATGAAAAATGAATATTTTATTTATAATTTTATTCAATACATTTAAAATAATTTTGTCTTTAGTATTATATTAAAACATCAATAAAAATTTAATTTTAATTATTTTAAAATGAAAATCGATTGATACGATTATTTTGTAACTGAAAATTAAAGAAAAGCAATACCTAAGAGTTAAGCTCTTATTAATTTAGATAAATGCTTAAAATTTCCGTTATTTTAGGAAAACTCAATTTTTAATTTCATTTAAAAACTTTATTAATTGATATGTAGTTTGGCAGAAATCTTATTTTTTGTTGCAGTGGTTTTTATATGAAAATAAAAACTTCTCAAATGTTTTTCTGCATCATTCTGAGTAAAATTTTAAATAACCCTGATTCTCTTCGGAAATAATAGTTTTCAATTGAAAGAATTGAAATTTTTCACGCCAGCCGACTATCGATTAATCGCTATAATGTAAAAATGAAATACTTCTATTAATAGTTTATAATAAGAAAAAACCGTTTTTGTGGTCCTTTGATAAGTAATTTTTTTTTAAATAGTTTAATGTTGACTTCAAAAAGTACTTGCATGCAAAAAAATTTTTATCAAGTATTAACATTTTTTTCTACTTTTTATGGTAGAGAAGCCTCAAGCCAATGAATTGAGTCCTTCAGATTATAATATAAGATTATCGGTGATATTTTACTTACCCCTTGTTGATTCCCTCTACCAAACCTTAACCCTCTTTCAAATGTCGCACCAATTTGTGGTAGGTTGATTACGTGCTGAAAAGGTTTAGTACATTTCCTTATCTGTTGATTTGAGCGTATCGTAAGAGATTAGGAGTGTCACAAACTTGCAAGAAATTCACATCACCTGCGTCACGCTCAAATCGTCAAACTGTCTTTTACGCGCGGATATTTATATAGAAAGCTGAGATTCGATGGAGGTACTCAAGCAGGTATCTCCCACATCTTAATCGGACGCGCTCGAGTAAATCCAAAAATCCAAAAATCCCCACTTGCGCTCCCCTTCCATTAGGGTTTTTAAGTACATTTTTTTTTTAAATTAATTATGAATGTACTAATTATGAATTAACTAATTTTTCATATAATTACTTTTTCATTTTGTTTCTGCATAATCATCATTCTTTTGGGATAACAATAGAACAATATTAGTCAGTTTTATCTAAATTAAATTTAATTGACTGATAAACCACATCAAGACATTATAAGAATTTCATTATTCTATTTCTCCTTATTTTTGTTCTCCTTATCTTCATACTTGTTGTGTAGAAAACATAAAAAGAATTTTATAATTAATGAACATACTAACTAAAAGAAAAATAATGATATATAAACAATTCAAAGCACCAAAAAAAAAAACGTAAAAGAAAATTAATTCATTGTAAATAAAGAAAACTCATTTATCTTTATGAAAAACGGAATAAGAACTCAACAGAAATATTATAAATTATTACACACGTAAAAAATTCGATGACCTGGTATATTATTACCACCTGTATAATTGTATACATAGTTCTCAATATGTATATAAAGGGAATTGGAAAAATTTCATAATATCAAATTTATTTCGAACTTTAAGGACAAGCCAGATATGTGATATCCTTCGTTATTTTCGATCACTTAATTAAAAATTTTTATCAGCAAGATGTTTTTGTATTTCAAACTATTCAACTTTGGCGCTTTATCGGCGAAAATTAACTCCTTCACACAAAATTCGTCCTACAATGTAGAAAAAATTATCTGCGATTACAGTATTTGACCTGTAATAATAAAAATGTGCTACCATTGCTTGCCTTGTTGAGAGGAATTGTAAGAAATTTTTCTTCCTTGTGACTGGAACTATAGGTCTAAGCCATCCATTCAGCTGGCTTTAGGCCAGTTTTTCTTCCTGTATTTTCTCTATTTCAACGGTACGCTTAACAAAATTCTATATACGTGAACTACGCCTCTCTATCTTTGTGCTCAGAAGAATACTCAGCCTGAAATATTCTTCTTAATATTTTCTTTCTCAAACACTGAGATTATCCTTTAGTTTAGTTTCAAAATCTCGCTACCATAAATAACAGTTGGAGTAAAAATATTTGCTTAGTGCTCCAACTCGTCTCGAATCTTTAGGAATCCTTCTGGGTGTTTCGGTACGTCATCACACTGGTCACATATAAAAGCCTTCAGGTAATTTCGAATTGATAAACCTTCATGTTGTTCATTGCTATTTTTAACTTTTAAAATAAGCTTTGAAAAAACTTTTATAAAAAAATTTTTTCCCACGAAATTTAGTGAAAACTTACCTTTTTATGTTCCAAAAACATTATAATTTTTTTATTAAAAAATTTATATTTTCGTATTTTGAATAAATATCGAAAAAGCACGCTAATTTCCAATCGAAAACTTTTGAGGCAACGTGTAAAAAGTTTAAATACAAACGATGTAAATATTTATATTACCTATGCCATTTAACTTTTGCCCTTACGAAGTTTTGCAGAAATCGAGATAAAGCGTGTTTTACCCGTAAAAATTCACCCCTTCTAAGTCTCACCCGTAAATTATTTGTATTTTTATTTTTGCTATATTCTCTTCTAATGGGTTTCACCCTACTATAATTTTTTTCTACTTTTTACCATTTTCAATGGTTTCTATCCTGGCCTATAAATATTTTACGAACTTTCCGTATTTTGATTTAATCACCTTATCATTAATAAGTGTAAGTGGATACGTTCACCTTATACTATCCATTAAAACTAAGTAAATGTATCACAATAATACGAAACAAAAAGTTTTTTCTTAATAAAAATTTATTTAATATATATTTTAGTACTACAGTAGCGTATAATCAACTGACTAAATTAAATAGACATGAAATATTTTTATACTCATTATTTAGAAATGGAACTCCGCTCCCGATATATAAATATATATTTAAAAAGTTTGTCGAAAGTCATTTAATACTACTTATTTATGGGGCAGGTAGGATACAAAAAAAAAGGTTGGGTCGCTCATTAATACAAGAAATTATTATTATAAATAAAATAACTAATAATGATATGAAAATGTACTAAAAAAAAGAAATATGAAATAGTATAGTGAATGTTATCAAAAATGTCGGTCATATATACTAAAGTAATTATACGGCTGTTAGTGTAAACTAATGCCCAGATATGATTTATGTTGTAATTTTATTCCGCTTGATACATTGTTTTGCTTTCTATTCGTTTAGTTAACGGGTAAAAACAGAAAAGTAATTCTTAAAGTTAGCATTAAATTCAGAATAATAAAAACTTTCATTAAGTACATAAATTTTTGCATTTTTATTCGTCACAGTGTTATTTTTATTTTAAAAAAATTTTATAGATAGAGTTTTCAATTACTAAGCCACACACATAACACACTGTGTTCTGTGTACCATTTAAAATTATATAAATAGTATATAATATTAATTATTTATTCAATTAAATTCGATGTAAACTGTGTTTGAATAATACGAACTATATGAACAAGATATTCAACTTTAACTGGATAATATAATGTAAAAAGTTTTTGATTGGTTCAATATATTATTTTTAGAAGCATGAAAGTGTATAATAATACTTAAGTTAGAAATATTATATGATTATAAATGTAATATATATATTTATTTATTTCATAGTAATAATTATATGTATTTTAATTATTTATCTGCTAATAACTATTTTAATCATCATGATTATTTGCTAATGTTGCCTTCCAGTTTTATATATATGTTCAAAAATTGTCTTAATTAATTATTACAATTATTTAAAACAAGCTTTAAAATAAAAAAAAATAATTTTTCAAAATACAAGATAGAATTTCTTTGTTAAAATAATTAATCAGGCATTTGAAATATCTAAGAAAATGATTAAAAACAATTTTTTTTTAATGCTAGAGTATTAATTATTTATGAATTTAGATATTTTTCATTCAAAATTTAATTTAACGACGGTACAAATCGGCTAATTTAATGGTCGAACCCTTCTCTCTGTCCGGCCGGACGGATTTACCAAATCGCCCCTCGTTGGCTCGCCATCCTGCGGTACGGTAGTGTCTTCTAGGGTTATGACTTCACTATTCGTGGGTCCAGACTTAACCTAACTTAAACTACTTAAGCCTAGCGTATATTTAATTCGAACCCCACGCACTCGAGCTGCGGTGATTTGAGTTGCTGGCTTCCGTCAGGACGTCACGGTTGCGGCGAATCCCAATCTTGGCCAGTAATGCCACTTGTATCCAAAAACTTCATAGTCCGGTCAATGTTTCCGTCCTGGCTGACATGGTTCTGTGAGTCCGGAGTCATTTGACCGGTGGCCAGCCTCATGTCACAATATATATACTGTTACAAAACTGCCATATCGTCTCGGGCCTAGGGCATCTTTAAACCTAAATCTTCTACTGTGTACAGGGCCCTTTAAAGCTCCACAACGAGTTGGCAAAATAAATGATGATTATAAATACAAAACACTAAAATGTAGCAATCCAAAATGTTTATGAAATAAGGAAGAATTTTAATGACATATACTATAATTTTAATTGTTTTAGTACTCCTCTCATAATGATACTAAATATTATTCATTTAAAACATAATCACTCTTCAGTTTATATAATAATATTGTAGATAGAAATATTATCAAATTCAAATTGTCGTAATGACTGTACTGTTTGTTATCTGTAATGTTTTATGCTGTAACTCTATAAATGTATTGTAGAGTAGCCTAGGACCACTTCAATATGTATGGATGGGGTCGAAACGAAGCGTCTAAACAAGTTAAAAGCACCAGTCGTCATATTAAATGTATACACAATGATGATGATTGTTTGTTAGTTAGAATACAACAACAAACACAATGTTCGACAAATAAAGTGGAAGAGTTAACCCAGTTTGAAGTGTACTATCAATTAAGCACCAATTATGAAAATATTCGCGCGATGAGTTTATATGCCTGGAGGATTATTCTAGTCAAATATATTATGTTCAAAAGTTTTATGTATGTTATTCAAGTCTCGGTCGTCTATGTTATAACAAGCTTTTTGGTTAGTGAAATATTTTTAGTGACTAGACCAATAACTTTCTGATTTAATTAATATTTTTAATATTTTTTATTTTTATTACATTGTTATGTTAGATGTTTGTTTTATTGAACGATAAGAAAAAACAATTTTTAAACCAAATAGAACCGCCTTCAAAAAATGAAACAAGAAGTAAAAAATAATTTTAAATTTATCCTTGTAACCGATTTCTCTGCCAAACCAATTTATTTAGCTAAGTTGAAGATGGACACCGAAGTAACTGGTTACAGGGAAAATTTTTAAATTATTTGTTACTTTTTAGTTCATTTGTAAAGTCTTTTTTGTTAAAAAATTTATAATTTTTACTTTTAAGTGTTGAATACATTTTTATTTGGATGAAATTTTATCATTAAAAATTGCTTTGCCCCTGGCTCCTGGTTTCTGTATCATAGTACCACCCATGGGATATCTCCTTTCCAATAAAAAAAAAAGAATCATCGAAATCGGTTTATAAACGACAAAGTGATCCGCGAACTCAAATAGCACAAAATAAATTTTTACCCCTTCACTCTCCTAGGAAAAATCAGATCTAGACCAAAAAGAAATGAAATCCACGGGAAGAACCGGATTTCAAATAAAATAGAAATATCAAAATCGGTCACCCAGTCGGAAGTTATGAGCTAAAAAACATTAAAAAATATAGTCGAATTGAGAACCCCCTTGTTTTGGAGTCGGTTAATAAACTGTTATTGTAAAAAAGTTTTGGATAAACATAAAACCATTAAATAAAATTTAAATGAATGTAGTAGAATTCGAACCGTGGTCCGTTGTAATCAGAGGCAACAGACGCTAGTCATAGCACATAGCCCCTATTAATAGCCCACATGGTGTTGTAACAGTGTCGCCCATTCAATGGTATTTTTCCCCTCCAAAAATACCCAACGTGATAAAAAAGCTTTTATTTAAAAATATAAATATTTCTAATCTACAAAAATAATATAAAAGTATTAATAAAGGATTCTTAATATATTTTTTAATTATCTTTATTATTATCGCTACTGAAGATGGTTGCCAAAGCGATCAGAACCAGAATAATAAATATTAATATATTTTTAAAATATTCGCATATTTTTATTCTGGGCCCTTATTGCTCTATAAAATTTGTATTCGCTGTAAAATTTGTATAAAAATCAAAATATTGATGTATACAAATTTCATAAACAGATAACCTCAGTCCAGACCGTCACCAAATTAGCAACGAGTAACATCTCCTCAGAGAATCATTATCACTAGCTAATTCATACCGATGATGGCTTCATTGTAGTCGAAATACGTATTTATAAAAATACGAAATAATTTGATCTAAGAAATTGGGGCAAAAAATAGAAATTTAGTCGAAAAATCTTCTCAATAATAATTATAAAAACATTAACATACACAAAAAAAAAAAATTTTTTTTAAATTGATTTTCGAGATGAAATCTGAAGCTTTCTACAAATAATTAAATAATGTTAATATATTCAGAATACATATTTTCAGGTGGCAGTAAGGTAAAATAATAGTATCGTGATTCATCTAAGATAATAATAAGAGAAAATTAAGTCTATTATGCCATGAGCAAGTAACTCATTATCTGCAAACTATTTAATGTATGTTGTAGAATTTTGGATTGTTCTGGTGGTGCTCGTTAAATATGTAAAAAGTTTTTTTTTTTTAACAAGATTTTCATCTAAATTTTGTTTTTCATTCAATTTTTCTCGTTGTGTAGACGCTTAAGAAATAATTTTTTTCTTCAAACGATGTTTTATAAATATTTAATAAGTTTACGTTTAAAATGAAAAAGTAAAAGAAAATTTGACCACACACGTAAGAACTGCGTAACCTTAGTATTCTAAAATATGTATTGTTGCTTAATCATAATAATTATTAACACGCTCGCATTACAAATGCATTTTTCTGTAATATAATTGTGTACTCGAAAAGACCTAACTCGATGCCTTTCTCGTGAAGTATTACAATAAAATATGTAAAAAGTATATAATTATATATTAAAAGTTTAAATTTCTCAGATAATTAATTATTACAAAACAATCCTATATATGTTTTTAAAAGAGGGTTCCCACTATTTTTAACAAATATATTTTACTGGTAAAATTTAAAAAAAAGACAGTATTAAGGTAAGTCTGGAGGTAATGGTCGTACGGAAGAGATGGCCAGCCTAATTAATTTGTATTACTAGCGTCCATTACTAATAGTCTTAGAATATTGTCATATAGCAATCGGTTCCGAAATTAACTCAAGCTAGTCATCTTTTCCGATCAGGCTTTCCCCTTGAATTAACCTTATTTGTAATTTTGTAAAATTTTCTAATTTAGGACCACCCCCTTCTCCACTATACACAAATTTTTCCATAAAGTCAAACCGAGGTTCAGCTAATTTACTGAAAAAACTGTCTTTACATTTGCGATTGCTGCATCGTTTTACAAAAACGTACTAAAACATAATATACAAATAAATTTTGTACCTGTAATCGTAAAATATAGGTATGGGTCCGAAGTTTATTGTAGTCTAGGGTTCATACAAGAAGGCGGCTGGCAGCCTTATGGAGTATGAATGTAATTTTTTATACATTTAAATGTATTAAAAACTTTGTATTGTACTTAAATTCTCCAATTGTACAATAGAAAGGTAGTAAGATAATTTTGGAAAGAGAACTCCACCACAAAGATTTGACATACGTTTTTTTTTTTTTTTTAATATTTTTATCAAAACGCTACAAGTGATTACTAATGCCTCGTGGCCAACGGATTTTGTCCAATGCTTTTAACCTGACCATGGTCTGCATACATTTTTAAGCTATTCCCAAAGACTAAGAAATCCTATAAGTCTGTGCTAGCCAGGCTTCAAGTAAACCAGCGATAAATCCACCCAGTGGGACCCTATTTAAATCTTAAAAAAAACGGGGCTGGCAAAGACCATTTTTATTTCTTGCTGGCCTAAAGACTCTGCACTGTAGCGATGAATTAATACTAGACCACGAAACGCATGTAGTCAGCATTTCGCCCAACTGCAGTTTTATCTTAAATAAAATTTAAGGTACTAATTTTCAAATATTAATTAGATCTTCAATACGGTAGGGCTTGAAACAATTGTTGCAATCGGAATCGTAGCTAGGAACCAGAGACATGACAGAGACAGAGACAAGCTCAGCGGCATTCTTCTTTAAATAAACTTTTAATAAACATACAAATTTTTTTTGTTTTTTAATGATATATAATTTACGTTATTATATTTTTAGTACTGCCTATTATTATCCGAAATTATTTTTTTAATTTCTTTTAAAAAATGTTTAATTCTTTACTCCATTTTTTTTCATATTCAATCAATTTATCAACTAAAATTGTTCAAATCCGACAAGTTTTATAGAAATTATCTATTATTGAAAACTCGAAAATCTAACACAAACAGTTGTTAAAATTTACAAACATAGAAACACGATTCATTCATACATATATTTATTCCGAACGGTATTACAATATATATAATTTTTGGCTAAATGCCCAAAATGTTTGTTATATTCAATTATTAATTACAAAATGAAATATTTATTATATCTTCTATATCAGGGCATTGTTGAATAGAAATAATTATATATGCATTTATATATAAATGTGAATATCTATCTGCATAGTCAAGTCACAAGCTTTGCAAGTAGGCAACAAGCGCACATAGCATGGCATAAAGGACATATAAATTTTCATAATAACTGTTGGAAATTATTGTTGGATTTCAATGTTATAATTTGTGCATAAAACAATAGAGAGTTTGTCAAGTATTTGACAGAAACAAAAGGAAAGTTATGATGAAGTATTCATTATTTTAGATATAAAATTATTTACGATTTTCAAATAAAAATAGTTTTGATGAAATGTTTAATCTTTTTTCTAGAAAATTACTGTATTATACTTATGGTATTTTGTAAACGCGATATCAGTACTAAGAAATGGTACAAAAAAATTACTATACTTATTTTCTATATTTTTATAAGTTTAAAGATATTAACTCTTTCTTTTATAATTATTAATGAGAACTCTAGGTTTTTCGAATAAATTTCGATTTTTTGCCCCAATTTCCTAGATCAAAGTTGAAGTTACTGTTAAAAAACTTTATTATTAATGACAGTTAAAATTTCAAACCACTTTGTATGTTTTATTTCGTTTTACTGCTTAGTGTTAATATTGAATTGAAAAACTGTTGATATACAACAGCATTACGATCGTGTGACAAATACGAGCTATATATTATAAGAGAGCTATTGAAGTATGAAAAGTTTCTAATCTGATTTCAGAGAAGTTTTACTGTATAATTTGATTATAAAATACGTGAGTACATGCTGTGTACATCAAACATTGAAATTTTTCTAATATTGTGTTTGTCTAATATTTTTTGTAGTGCTATTTCATATAAAATTCATAGTTGGGTGCCATAGAAAAAATTTGTGATAAAATAATAGAATTTTTAGTTTCACAATGTTTATTGGATTTCATATGGTGTTTGTCTACAGTTTGATACGAAAGTTTTTATGAGAGTGGCTTAGAAAGAAAAATTTGCAACTGTGATTAAAGTCTATATTGGATGTGTTAACGAAGAAGAATCGAAATAAAATGGGCACTATGTCTTTTAAAATAATGGGACCCTAAAATTATCAGTGCCGAGTTTCGTAGCCCTTTTTTGAATTCTTTTTATGATATTTTTGAAAGAGACCTCTACAGGTTTGATTAACAAAGTCAATCTATTTCCATTTTTTTCAAAAAATAAATATGTAATTTGGTATACACAATTTTGACATGACAAAGCAGGGCACCGCACCGAATAGTTTTTCATTAAAAAAGGATTTTAATGTAAAAATTAAAATTTAATTTTATATTTAGAAATGATTTTGTGTGAGAAATTTCCGTTATTCTATCAAGATTTTGGGTACCAAATTTCATATCATTTGGATAGATATTTTTTGAGTTATTTTTGCGCGAAAATTAAAAAAATATAATGTAATATATATTATATTGCATATTAAAAACATATACCCACTTAATCGTAGTCAACTCTTAAGAAGCGATATCAAAACGAAATAGTTTGTTTTTTGATCATACCACGAAATGCTGATCTGTTTTTTGAAAATTCGCTGTTTAGCAGAATCGTTCTATATTATTTTTTAAATCATTATTTATTTTAACAAAATCCAATATTTGTAATAGTGCAATCAATTTTATAATGTGGTTCGAGAGTGGTGTATTGGGTGAAAGTTGAACTGAATCTATAAAAATAAATAAAAAGCCATTTATTTGGTTCTTTTTCAGTATACCGATAGCGTAATGAATTAATTGTCTCGTTAATTATAATTGAAAAACGGCATGGCTAGGATTCGAACCAATAAGATCTAAGTAAATATAGCGCGACACGTGTTGAACGCCTTAGTTGAGACGATAGAGACTCACTAAAAGACTTAAGTAAGTCTTTGATAAAGAGGTTTGAATATGTGCTAACACATTAATCCTTAATTTCATTTCATTTTGATATTACACCAAAAAAAAATCTTGTTTAATTTATATTCTTGTCTACATAAAATAATGTTTGAATAATTTTCCTTGGAATTTGACACCAAGATCAAAGTAGAAGACTTCGGAAGAGGTTACTTATATACAATTTTTTGTTTTTCTGTATTTTGACTTAGACATTGTTGAATATTTATGGATTTCCTAGTTTTACATCAACAATACCCAATTCATCTCTACATTGTATGTATAAAACATCTTTCACAAATGGAATTTCACAATGAAATTTAATAATATATTCATAACATTTTAAATAATAAATTTAATAAGAATGTTGAACTGTTTGATATGGTGGTGGTTTATATAATAATATATTTACATAATATATAATATATACACTGTAGTATTGTATATGGGACTCTATACTATTATAGTTCATAGTATCAACAAAATCTACTTTGTTTTTATCATAGTAAATAGTACATAATTGTATTGTAAAAGTTGCATTATTATTTCTTTTACTTCCAAGTTATATCTACGATATTGGAAGTATTGTGTTAGTGATTCCAAAAAAATTATCCTAATACGATTTCGAAAAATTTTTTTATCACGACGTTTTGAAACTCTCTGAGCATTTTTTATTTCGTGCCCGTTGGTCTATCGATCTGTGGCATAATTATTTAAAATATCTATATTATTGGAGTAATAATGTGTAATTTCAGAGGTCTGAATTACAAAGTTTTAAATGCATTCACGAAAATCTTTGCAATTTTCTTTTAAATTTTATTTCCTTAAGTCTAGCTACATGCATTGAACGTATAAAATAATAATTATTGGGTTTTCCGGTTAATATTTATAACCGAAACCCTGAAGTCCCTAATATTTATTGCACGGACTTCTTTTTCAAAGCTCCGTATAACGTAGTGGTAAATCTTTATTTACAATTGAATCGATTTTGATATTTGACTCTAAAATAAATTTAAAGTGAAATTTTTTTATTCCGTCAATTTTTAACAATTATATACAAAATTTAATTTTTCTAGTTTAAATTGAAAAATTGTATAAAATGAAATAATAATTTATTTTTAAGTTATGATGCCAATAATGAGCCGACAAGATCTTGCCCACATATTTTTTGTTGTTGTTAAAAATACACTAATTTGATTTTTATAAGCGTGAAATTAAAATTTCTTTAAATAATTTTTCACATGGTATAGAGGAGTATAATTCGATTTAATTTTTCATTAGAAAAGCATTATTGAATTATGTAATGAGGTCTTTAACATTTGGTTAGATCAGGTGTCGTATAGAAAGTTGGAAACGAAATAAAAAACCATTATTTTCAGTTTTTCTTACAAGTTTATATAAATACAGAGTGTACCCACTTTAAATCACCCTCATATTTTTAAATGAAAAGACCTATACTTCTCTTCAAATTTTCGATCAAAATCCAAGCTCATTCCACTAAAAATATATACACGCGAAACAGTTCATTTTTGGGAAAACTCTAGATGGCAGTACATATAAACCTACAATTACTTGCTTTTTTTTATTCGGCCACGGCCGATGTTATTCACGTAAAAGCCTAAAAATCACTAAACACTTTTTTATCAATTTTCAATTAACAATAAGTGGAAGAATTCTTGATAGTCCAATTTTACAGATATCTCACCTGTATCTTGAATTAAATTCCAAACCGTTCCGAATGAATAGCTATTTAAATAAAAATATATTTTCATACTTAACAAGGAAGTTCTGTGTCCGTTATTGTACAGTGTATTTTTTTTTTCTTTTTTCATACAAGAGAGAAATGAAATAATCTTCATACGTCATATTTTCGAAATCAATTTCTTACTGAATAAACACGTTTTGAGATCAAAACGATTTTCTTATATTATATCCACAAAAATTTTTTAATTCTTCATTTTTAATGCAATATATTTCTCCGGTTTTATTTATTAGTTTTTTGTATTATTATTTTTGTTTGTTTAAAACAACAAAACATAAAATTAATATTCTTCTATGACGCGTTGCAGCAGACTTGTTTCATTTCTGAAATACCTGAATACATCGGTTCATAAAAATATTATTCTTATTTTATTTAAGCATACAACAATAAAAATAATTAATTAGTCACTC
Organism: Chrysopa pallens; assembly: GCA_020423425.1. Classification (NCBI taxonomy): domain Eukaryota; kingdom Metazoa; phylum Arthropoda; class Insecta; order Neuroptera; family Chrysopidae; genus Chrysopa; species Chrysopa pallens. The sequence continues at coordinate 138,513,457 of CM035591.1, forward strand.
TTAATATGAAAAAATAAAATTTTACATAGTTTGCTATTTACGTCATATATAAGCGGTCTTACGCGAGTTTCCGGTATTTTAAGAGTTATAGTTAAATTCTCCGCACACTTGAGAAAAAGGCTTATTAACTTTTTTAAACTGAAACCAATAATAAATAAAAATTTGGACTTCATACTTTAAAGAAATTCCCTTAATGATAAATAAGTAGAATATGGAATTAGTATCGAAACAAAATAATGTTATTTGTAATTGTTTCTTGTTATTAGTAATTGAGATTTTGGTTTTTGAGAATAGTCTTGAAATAGAACACATCTGTAAACTTGAAACTGGACACCCAGTATAACTATGTTTCTATCTTAATGGAATGTTACCCCAGTTTTTACAGTTCAATTGATGCTATCTTTAAATTTAGATAACAACTAGAACTATACGTTAGGTTTTTCGACTTTTATACACTTTGTTCAATTTAATGTTACTTCATTCGATACGAGCAGGTAAAAAACTTTTGCCCGACATTACTTACATTTTGTTAAAACAAAATGTTTGTTACCAATTAGTAATATGCAGGAAATCATAAAATATCGTTCTTGGGGTTTTTATATTCTGAATTGTAGGTAATATATTACAACGGTAACATAAATGTAATCAAAAATTTGTATGAACTAGTTAAAAATAATATTAATGAATGTTATTTTAAATGTAAGTGTAAGCCACCAAGAAACCGGTAACAAAAAATGCGTCTACCTTAAAATATATTTATCTTTAACAAAAATTAATTACGTATTTTATAATTTATTCAGAACCACTTAAAACACCATCTATATCGTGTTTTACAAGTTTTAAAGAAATATATGATCCAGGTTTATCCTTTTTTTAATTTTTGCCAAGTGCATATAGTTTTCATTGATGCATTATTTTGTTTTTTAAACCTCTTCAATAAAGAAGACACATTCATTATTTTAAAGCTTAATATTTTACTGTTTAAAGATATCTTAACATTTAAATAATCGTAGAAAATATGACTTTAAAGAAATATTTAGGTATGTAAAGCCGCGTTCACATTGATCAAGTTATTTAGTCAAATAACGAGTAGTTTAGTACTAGCCACTTAACCCTTGATCAAAAATCGTTCATGCTTATAATTTGATAATTTAGTCAAGTAACAAGCAATTTATTAAAACTATGTAATCAGCCATGAAAAATAATTTCATATCACAAAATTGATTTTATTAAATGAGTGGAAAAACAAATGAATGTCAAACAGATTCCTTCATTTGTTTATTGCTATATGTTTGTGATTAAAGCGTGGTGGGGATACTACTTGCACACAAAAAATAGAAATGTACTACTTGACTAAATAATTTAATAAATACTTGACTAAAATGTAACTAAGCTCGTTGCTACTGTATTAGATAATTGGATCAATGTGAACAAAGAGTTAGTCACAACGATAAGGTTTAAATATGGGCCGCGGTCCCCTTTTTTTGTGTAAAAATTGCTTATAAACTCGACATCAATGTTTTAATGATTAAAATTCAATAAATAATCTTAATATTTAGTTCATATGGTTATAAATACATGTACTGAAATTATATATTTGCTTATAAGTTAAATTTGAGCTTAAATTGTGAAGAATCTAAGCATTTTACAAAGAAAATATTTCTAACAATAGGGTTTTCAAAACCTCAACATTTGGATTTTATAATTTTTTTCTATTGTGGCCTAAGAGTTGATTCATGAATCCATTGGACCCAATGGACGTATATTGCTTATTTCCGAACTTGAACAACCTTTTGATGATAAAAATACTTCACAAAAATTTCGGCTGCGTTATTTCTTTTCGTTTTTGAGCTGTTCATCTTCATGACAGCCAGACTGACAGATGGATGAACGGACAAGCAGGTGGAAATGTAAAAAATAATTTATGATTCTCTGAACACCTATTATAAGATAATATTACTACCTTCAGTATTTTCTAGGTTTATAAACCTAAAACTAAAATTAATATACTCTAATGTATTTTTGGACTTTAAATAATCAGAAAAATTGGCAATTTTTCATATACTTCAAACTGAAATACCTTAGTTAATATTTAGCTAAATTCGATTATCCGTAATTCAACAAACTTCTCAATACAATTCGAGTAAGTGCAATTTAAAATTCATATCAAACTCTTCCATGTCGAAAATCAAAGAAAATTGTGTAAATGGGAAATTAATTTAGATAATTAAATCGATTTATTGATTTCCTACTGTTCCAGAACCCTATTTCTCGGCCTGAAGCATCTCAATAATCAATTCAGACAGTATGATTTCAAAAACATCTATATAAATAATAAAATATATACATAACCACATTTTATTATCACTTAACTGTCGAAATGTGATAACCACTTATATATTGTCATATGGATAACAACAATCATTTTACTTGGTAAATATTCTATGAGCGTATTCAAACCACCCACTAACTGTAAAGTATCATCTCTCTCATTGTCGCATGTATACACAATAAAATTCAATCGTTTAACAAAGGAGATAAATATCATCTCTCAATATCGTTCTCAATATTTTCTACAATTCATAGAGATAGCGAACGCGACTAAGAACTATCTACTTGAACTTGTGTCTGTACGAGAAGTATTATCATACAATAAATTCAGTTTATCTATCACAAAAATAAACGATAAAGCTGATTTTTTTTTCCACACTTTCTTATACAAAAATTATTGTATTGGTTTTGAAAATAAAAAAAATATACGATTTCCTTAATTTTTAAAACGTTTACTATTCTCTAACTCCTCATTGATAAAAATAAATGGTCTCAAATTTCAGAATTCGACAATCTTGAGCAATGGATTAAAAAAAGGCCACAATTTCACAATTTGACAAGTTTGAGCAATGGTCGACTATTTGAGGGAACATTTAGGCCTAGCGAGACAAGACGCAATCTCGATATACACGTCGTGTTGGAGATCGTATACTGCCACTTCTTACTCTCGTCCATTATGAGATAATATATAAATTGTATTTTAATCATACAAAACAAAGCCCTGCTACGAGTGTATTGTAGTATTTTCGAATAAATTTAGATTTTTGCCCCAATTTCCTAGATCAAATTATACTAACGAGCAACATCTCCTCAGAGAATCATTACAACAAGCTAATTCATACTGATGATGACTACTTTGTAATCGAAATACGTATTTATAAAAATTCAAAATAATTTGATCTAGAAAATTGGGGCAAAAATCGAAATTTATACAATACGAATGTTTATAAATGCGATAAACAACAGCGGAGGTGTTCAGGATGGCTCCATTTAGGAAAAAATTAACCTGCTAATTACAGCGCTCGAAAATTCCCTCTTTTTTAAATAAATTCCGAAATCCTATTAAAGAAATTTACAAAAAAATGTAATTAGTTTACTGTTACAGAAATATTATGTGAAAGAAGTTAGAAATTAGTTATTTTTTCAGCTCATGTCCCAATTGTCATCTAAGTAAACATATTAATAATAGAAGACGAGAAAGCCTTGTGTCTATTTTTGGGAGTGTAACCTTTTGAGGGACAGTTCCAAATCAAAATCTTTAAATTCGATTGCTGTAAGTTGATATTTTTTTAAAGACAAAGCAGTTGAGCCGAACTTAATATCAGCATCGTTCTCGGAAATAGTTTGATATGTTTGTCAAAAAAGAAGTGTCAAAGTTTTTTAACGTTTTAATATATCTACGCATTTTCAAAGGCTCTCAAATAATACAGATTTAATGACATGTTTCTTCCCCTAACAATTAAGTTAAGGTTGCAGATTAACCATCAATTTATAGATGGTTTTTTTATTCAGTTAATTCCAAGCTTATCCAAAACAAAGAAACACATTTTGTTTAAAATTATATAATATATTTTATGTAGTAAAATTAGAATGAATATTTTTTTATTTTAATTATCTTTTTTCTGTCTGAAACTAGAATTTATATATGAATTTTATTTTTTTTAATGTAAACTATAAAGAATATTTCATCTGAAAGCTGGTACGACTTATAAAAGCTTTATTTTTGAGCTTTCATTTATAATTCATATAACGTTATATACATATTTGTAATATTTTAAAATTAAAAAAAAAAAATGGGTTATCAAATGTTTATGCATATAAAATATTAAAATGACTGAACATCTGGGTACAAACATTTGAAATTTTCCAAAGGGGTATAGACGATTTCTTTATAAGGTATTCACTAGCTCTAACGAAGTGGCGTGGTGGATCAAATTTTATCTCAAATACTGTATCCTGATATTAGATAGGCAACAATCAAGAAGGGTTTTATTGAAATTAACTCTCTAAAAACGAAAAATTTGTCAAATTTTGATAAATCCAACAAGGCAAAAGTCCAAACTGAGTTACGCTGGCGTGTAAAGATTGAAATTTTAAGTAACTATGAAACTAATTTTAAACTGACGGCCGTGAATGGAGTGAAACATCGATTTTTTTCCTATGATACTTAAGCTACCTTAGCCGACTATCAAGTGAGAAAAAGAACGACAAACTACAAACATATTTATGTAGTTTATTTGTTTTGATAACCTTTCATACTGACCATTTATACAAAATTTTTTTTTCGGTATTTTCGAATTAATCGAATAACATTGGCTCCGAAAATGAAATCCATCAAAATTGGGAGGCCGAAATTAGGTGATGATTTGTTTTCAATTCTCTTACTCCTTTAAAAATTATAAATTTTTTTTTCCAAAATTTTTCACAACAAGAATTTCAGACAAAGAGGAAAATACTTGCATATGACGTCACTTGCTAGTATCTTCATATAAATAACATGTAAACCACCGTTTTTAAGAAACAGATTCCTTGATAGTTTTGGAATCACATTTTGATGTAAAATATTGCAAATTTAGAATCAGTCAAATATAATTGTAACAGCAATGTATTGGTCAGATTTCTTCAAGTCATATTTTCCATAGGTTAAATTTGCTTCTACAAATGTATAACGAACATCACACAAGCAAACAAAAAACATGAGTAAACCGTGGCGAAGTGATATTGTGTGAATGAATGAATGAATGGTGGTATATTGTTGTATACTCTATATATTTGAAACAAAAAACGAATGGGAAAATAGGCGGAAACAATAAATATGATATTTATTTCTTTATCGATAAGAATGAGTGTTGTGAAACATTTGTTAAAATGATATCGTAGAAATGTCAGGAGAATAATATTTAAGACACACACATATATAGAAGCGCAGAAACAGAAGTGAATAGAAGTAACCAAAGACACGACGGGCGTTTTGAGAGGTGTTCGGTAACGTAATGCGTTTGTATTATATCTTTAAAACAACCATAGAAACAATACAATACAACAATACAACAATATATAAGTACTCATTTTTTATCAGTAAAAATCTAATGTAAAATATGTGATCAAGTGATCTCCGTATACAAGTCAAAACTACATTTGCTGTCTTTCTTTAACTCGCATTGTTTGTTTGACTGCTTGTCGCTTATGTTAAACCTATTCCCGCGATTAAGGGGTTATATACAGTTAGAAGGCCCAAAAGAAGCGAATTTTCCAGAATTTTTTCTGAGAAAACTTCTGAGAAAAGACGTTTTGCGGTGACCACTATATCTCTTAATTGGATCCTTTGAAATTAAAAAACCAGACAGATTTTGTTGAAGTAAAATTAAATCTAGTAATTTTGACCAAAATTTTGGCCTTAAATTAATTATGAAAAAAAAAATATTGATTGGTGAAAAAAAATCTTTGATTAATTACTAGAAATATATTTAAAAGCTGGTTTTAAAATTTGAAACTAATCGGCCTAATCGTTTTTGAGTAATGTTGGTCACCGAATTTGAAAACACCATTTTGAGAAAAACGTGATAAAAGTTTGAAAAGTACTTTCAAGCACTCTGAAACGCCTTTTCAAATTTGCGTGTAACTTCACCAGAACGATAAGAAATTTTCTGTGTGTATTCTTAAATATATGTTCATTTAGAAAATTAAATTAAAAAAAATCGTTTTTTTGAAAATTCTTACTGTATATAACCCCTTAATCTAGATGAAAATATGTAAACAGACTCTTTGTGACGATAAAAATGATATAACAAGTGATCTTTAAAGTAATTGTCCGGAAAAACGTTGAAACTCCACATACATATGAATATTTGAGTATCTCACTTGAAGTATCTTGAAATCCGATTATAATTCAGCATCATTTCCATCGAAAATTATTAATTTTGATATTCAAATAATATCTCAAACATGTAATCTTCTCAATTATACTACATGTTTCTAGTCATAGTATTATATAAAAGCATAGAATTAATAATTTCATATCATTAAGATTTGAAGTATTAATGATTAAATGATGAACATTTATTGTTTTAATATAAATATTCGTACTACGGTTAAAACATAAAGAAATATAATGGTTTTGGCTTTCAATATATTGTATCTCTTTATATCTGCATATATAAAAAAAGTATAAGATTTTAAATTGTCTATAAATTTATATAAAATAAGAAAAAATATAAAAATTTTTAAATAAAAAGAATCACCTTCAAAAAATGAACTAAATGGTAAAAAAGAATTTAAAATTTTTCCTGATGAATAATGATGACCTTTTTCAGTCGAGGCCAACCACTAAATATTTTAGCTTAAGATAAGATGGGTACCGACTTTGACAGGTTATTAACTATAGTTACAAGAAAATTAATTAACTAGTTACAAGAAAAAATTGATAATTTTTATTACTTTACAGTTCATGTTTTTGAAGGCGATTTTGTATACATCCACGAAAAATTTTCATTTGGATGAAATTTAATGATTAAAAATTATTTTTTCTTCTTAAGAACATTAGATTCTAGTTCTCATGGTTTTTATCATGGTATCATCATTGGGATATCTCCTTTCCAACAAAAAATGCTTGTTTTAACGACTTCTCTCATCTTAGGGACAACAGATCTGAACCAAATTAAAACAACATTACATGAAAGGTACCAGATTTCAACTAATAAAATCAGCAAATTCGATTCATCAAGTTGGAAGGTAACATAAAAGAATACAGTCAAATTGAGAACTTCCTCCTAATTTTGAACTTGGTTAAAACCAGTGTATTAAACCAGAAATAACAAATTTTGTTCGAGGTAAAACTAATATAAATCATTCTTTATTTTACAGATAACAAAAACATGCTAAGATCCGGTTAAAATTTAATTTGAATATAGTCTCTAGCATATAACACCTATGAATACGTATATTAATATATCGTTCATTAAGTGACTGTTTACACACAGAGGTAATATTATATATATATATATATATATATTATATATATATATATATATGTATTTATATTGTAACAATATACACATAGAGGTAAAAATACAATATGGTCTTTAACCAGTCCACTGTTGATAGATGATTCAACTAACAACTCAAACAGTTTTCTTATAATAAAAGTTATCACATAGAATATTTATAAATATTATTAGACCCGAGTAGAAGCCTTAAAAAATGATAAAAAATGGAAGAAAATTGCAGTAGGATGAAACCCATTGGACACGTAAGATAATATGATAAAAATGAAAGAAAAAATAAATTACGGGCGATTTGAATTCGGGAAGTAGGAGGGGGTTAGTTTTTAAGGGTAAAACACGGTTTATTTCGATTTCTGGCAAATCTACAAGTCTTATGGAAAAAATTTAAATGACAAAGTTGTAGATATTAAAAAGATTTAACACTTTTCTCACATAAAACTGATTTTTTTTATTCTGTACAGAGCATATTCTGTACATAAATACATAGCATATTATATTTAATGTCTCTTGTTTTTGGATAAAAAAAATGCTGATATTTGCATAACAAAATAACTAGCATTAAGGACTGCGTATGACAATGAGGTTTCCTATTTTAAAATTGTAACATGACAGATGTATAAATAATAGACAAATTAAAAATATAATAATTTATTGCCCAAATACAATCAAGTTTAAAAATCACAATCAAGTTTTTGGTTTTTTTCTCCATTTAATTTATTTAACCACCGATGGATAAATATTGGTTTAACTTTATATCATTATGTGTTTTTTATTAATGAGAACTTAAGGATTTTTCGAATAAATTTCGATTTTTTGACCCAATGTCCTTGATCAAATTATTTTGTATTTTTATAAATACGTATTTCGACAACAAAGTAGTCATCATCAGTATGAGTAAGCTAATTGTAATGATTATCTGAGGAGATGTTACTTGTTGCTAATTTGCTGACGGTTTACACCATGTACATACTGATGATGACTGCTTTGAACTCGAAATACGTATTTATAAAAATAAAAAATAATTTGATCTAGGAAATTGGGGCAAAATTGACATTTATTAAATCATTATGATTCAAATAAATTGAAGCATAAAATAAATTTTCATTTACGTTATTACTTGCCAATGGATTTCTTTTATTGTTTTTAGTTACCAAATTATCTAATAAAGTATTTGGCTAATGAATTTCCAATTTTTCTGTAAACATTATATCTATTTTCATGAATATTATTTTCATACTCGAATAAAACTTCTAGATTCTCTGATTTCGTTAGTTTTAATAATAGCCAAAAAGACAATGATCATTTCTTGCCCTTTTGACCCAATTCAATTTTGATTCCTTCCAAACATGACTGGTGACGCCAATCAAAATGGGTGTGCAGTTTTGATTTGAGCAACGATCGTTATACATATTATAACATTTTACATAATTGTTGTTTTTATTTTGATAAACTTTATTTTTATAAAAATGTTTGTTGTTAAGTTAACATAAATGTTTTTTTAAATACTTTATTTTGTTGAATAATTCATAAAATATAGACATGTTTTATGTGTTTTTTTACTGTTGAAAAATCCAGACTAGAATAATTAAATGGAATTTTTACAGTCAACAAAAAAACACCAGCAGTGGAGAATTGGACATTAAAGAGACCAGTTTTAAAACTTTCTGTTTCAGAATACTTATTAATTTTTATATTTAGAATTTTCTAGAAGTAATTGTCTATTAATTTTGCCTGTTTCTAATTCTTCGAAATTTTATGAGCCTACAAGGAAAACTTGTGGGGTTCACATTAGATATCTTTAAACATACAATGATTTCATAAAATATTCGAGATGAAATGCCGTTTTTTGAGGTGAAAGCAATAATTTTTACTTAGACATTTAATCAAAACTATATATTATATTAACAACGAATATTATACAACACATAAGAAACTAATGTATAAATTTTAAGTCTGTTCAGTTAGAATAGGGGATTTCGCTGAAATATTTAGCATAAAATTTATGCCATTGTATGAATTGCTCCAAAATTACACTTCAAACAGTGATATACTCCCACTGAAACAATGGTATAAACACTATTTTACCATTATGCTAACATAAGGTTATGGCAACCTTGTATATTGGTCAGTCCAATCTCAGACGAAAATCTGCTTCTCAAATTAGCAACAAATTAAAAAAAATCATAATATATTCGGAATAGGGTAGTTGACATAATTTGCTGTATTTAACATCAAAATGTGAAACTCAATTCTAAAATGAAAGTAATATTATTTAAACTCTTCCATGTCTTACTTTCGATATTTTAAATGTAAGTAATATGGTGTGAGTCACAGTCGACAACAAAAGCTCTTACTTCCTTCCCTTTTTGTTTAATTAGAAATTTTGAATATCCGTATCCTGCTAATAATTTTAGATGCATAATGTAAGGACGCTTAAAATTATGCATATAAAAAGCTGAATTGACAAATTAAATAAAAATATTTTATTATTCTTTATTTTGGGATGGAAAATATATATTTTAATTTATTTAGCATATATATTAAGACGGGACCGCAACTGTGTTCCTTGAACTTATACTTTTTGGTACCGTACCCTCTTTTAGAACCTTTAAGGCCACAGGTGCCTTCTAGCACAAGAGGACAATTATATTGTGATTATATTGTTGCTGGAGCCGGTTACTGCGTTCTTATCCAACTGTGTGATCGACCACAGTCGCCCATTTTTTTACTATTCTAATTGATAAAACTGCCGCAGCTTGGATTCGAAAACACAATTTCCAGTCTTGTAAGTCAAATGGCTAGTCAATAGTGAATCTATTAGTGCCTTTAATCACTTGGTCACTGAGCCTATTTTGATTAAAATATATATTTTGATAAGAAAAGGATTAGTTTTGCGAACCATTTTGTAAATCTAGCAAACAAACAAACAACTTTCGATGTATGTATTGTGTTCAACACCTCGATTGTCGAATGTCTAAACAAAAGGTTATTTATAAATGGTCTCTACACGTTCAACGTGTACATATATTCCTACAAACATACATACATATTATTGTACAGTGCAACCTCGATATAACAAATCGGAAGGGAACAAGTAAATACTTGTTATATCAAGTAATTCGATAAACTGAGTTTTGCTATATTAAGGTTAGGTTCGTCTACCATTTGTTAAAACAAGGTAAAACAATAGTTTTATTCACCTCAATTCTTGTTATTACGTACTCATCTTGTTATAGCGAACAACTTCTTCTTGTATCAAATTACAGCAGGTATTTTCTATTTAAAAGCAATGAGGTAAGGTAGCAATTTTTTACCTCAGATTATTAATCAAAATTAAATGCATGAAAGTCTGTAAAATTAGGTACCAAAGGGGGTTGATACATTTTGAAGGTAATTTAATGGTAATTACAAAGATTCGCACCAATAAAAATCAAGAATAAAAGTTAAAAAATCAACAATGTGCTTATGGTTGATTAATTTTATTCATCGTGGTTAGAGCAGCACTTTTAACATTAAATCCCAACAAAAAAAACACAGATTGTTTTATAAATAATGTCGAAACCTGTGGAGACTGAATCACATACTGTAGGATTAAGGGTCATATTGGTGGGAACGTTATATAAATGTTTTAGATTGACAAAATTCGTTAATTAGAGGTATTTACACTTTTTTTTTTGAAAATTCGTTCAAAAGAGGTTGTTTGCAAGAAATCTGCGCAATGTAAACGTATATTTCTAATTGACTTCTATGGGCAAATCACGGGGATAACGAAGAATTTGTTAATTCGAGAATGTCCTTATAATGAGGTTCGCTATATTAAGGTTGTACTATATATTGCAACCGGAGTTAGAATACTACGATTTATGACAGCTGTTTATATATTTGCTGCGTCTGTTGGTTTATTGCGGGTAATGTACTGAGTTTGGTTGGGTTGAATATATATGTTATAAATATTGTTTTGGTATTAGATAGACAAAGATAGTAAAGGTGTTATATGTATGTAAGTTATGTATTTTATGAAGGGAAATTTGTGTTGAAACAAATACATTTTCCTTTACATTTTACCTAAAATTATCGTTGCTTCTTGCTTGTTTGCTATTGTGTACTGTTGCACAAAACTACTATACTATATGTAAACTATTTCTTGAATATTAAATTTTATTATAATGTTTATATATCTATTTATATATATAGAATGATTCTAAAACATCTTTACAATGATTCGAAATAAATTCGTTTTGGTGAAATATGTTTCATACCAATAAAGTATTGATACACTAATTCTGGGAATTTGTTTGTATTTTTATATATTTTATCTAAAAATCCTTCGCCAGGTTCAGATCAAAATCCCTTATATACTGAGTTTCATAAATTCTTATTCAATTTTAAAGATTTCAGAGAACTATGCACTTTTTGTATGCACTTTATATTTAAACGCATAATAAATGCAGGTAATGTTTAGCTCTAATCAACATTTTTATCGTCATCAGCTACATCGACAATCCTTATATTTTGAATTTCATAACTTTTTTAATTCATTTTTAGAGATTTTAGAAAGTTTTTTTCACATTTTAAACGCTCTATTGCTTGATAAGTTCTTTCTTTACGAACATGGATCTGAATTAAATTTTAAAATCTTTTAAAACAAGTAAGATAAAAATTCCTTATGAAACAAAGATGCAAATATCTACTACGTATGACGTCAACTATTAATATCACCATAAAAATTACAAGTTAAACATCGTTTTCAAGAGATAAACGATAATGTTGACAACTTCTTTATTTTTGAATTAATTTTAATTTAATTTTCAGGTTTTGTTGTCGTGTTGAGTTTCACATTTTGATGGGCAATATAGCAGTCCGGTAGGTGATTTTGCTAGATCTAAATGTCGTTTTTGATCAATCTGTATAAAAAGCGTTAGTCTCTGGTTTCGAAGTATACATATGTATATATCTCTACATACAAATAAATAGTTTTATGATAATTAACGATGATTTAACATGCTTTATTTTTATTTTACAATATGTAAATAGAGTGTTGTTTTCATGAACGATTTAAATGTTGGGGTCACACCTGTGAACCGTACATATATAACTCCGTTTACATAAATACAATCAAAGATAATGTTAGCGCGCCAGTTTTATTTATAATTATTATTTTTTGCATCGAGATAAAACAAAATGTTTATTTCTATTTAAATAACAAACTAATAAATACACACAAACTTATCTATTGATTATGGATTTACGCATGTGCTTATCAAAATCTCATGAACGAGATATCGTCATCTCAGTTAAGTAAAAATGGTAACTTTGGTAAATTAACTTTTCAAACATCGCGCATTTTCCTTGTTTCCTGCCACACTTTAACACGTTACGTCCTTCGTTTCCTCCATGACGTTTCCTCTTACGTCTTTCCACCTCTTTCCGCAAAACCACTCTCATAGATACCGAGCGGAAAGATTGTAGACATCAAAATTATTTTCTTTTTAAAATGTTATAACTCTGAATGAAAAGACAAAAGCCTATGTTTTACTATGTAATGGAAATAAATAATTTGGCCGCAAACAACACAAATTTAACTAGTTAGGTCTGGGCTAAGGATGGTCAAACGTAGATACAGATAGCAGAGAATACTCGATGATAATAGAGAAGAAAAAAACTTGTACGGTATAGTTCTATGAAAACGGCGACTAGAATCGCTGTGTTTTCAAAACGGAGATAGTTTAATCGGTTTTGACAAATGCAAATTTATTCTTGATTATAAAATTATATAGAAAAAGAGCTACTGGTTCACTATTTTGAGTAGAAATTTGAGTAAATCATATTTAAAAATGCCAAAACACAAAATCGAACAGGAAAAGTACTAGATCCAAAAGATATTTCACTTCTTTTGTGGATAGCCAAGTAAAAAGAACACCTTATATTTTCGTCTGTAACGACTGAAGCATTTAACAAATTGTCATTGTTGAAGTATTGTAATCTTTCAAGTAAAAATAAACGAAGCATGATTTAAAAATGACCATCTATCAAGAACAAATTCGTTGACATTAGTTTCTACTACAAAAACTATATGAAAAGTACTATGAAAATGTTCAAAAATGGGACACAAAAATAGTTGTTATAGTGTTATCAATATGTATGGAAAACAGATAATAGCAATGAACAAAAAGAAATAGCTTGTAGCGTAATGCTGATTTCAAATTATCAAATCTATTAATCTTATTTACTTATCTTTGTCTTTTGTTTCTTTAACAACGCTTCACACAATTTTGTGGAAATAAATTATTCTAAAAATGTCTTCTTTTTATTTTTTATTTTATTTTCGTTCTGTTCAAGGATTCGACCCATATTCCATATATTTAAATAATTATTGACCGAAGAAGCTGAGTGAAGCCTTGTATAATTTAAACAATTTTGCATTTCATTTATTTATCTCTATCCATACATTTATCACTGTAACTTTCGAACCCGTTGTCAGTTTTAATGAAATTAGGTAAACATGTTTATCGCGTTCCAGTTATTTATTGTTTCAAAAATAATTGTTTCTCTCGCTTGCAGTACGTTAATGTTAATTAATTATTATTAATTAGTTTTCAAAGTATATTAAGAAGGGAACTGCAATTGCGTCCCTTCTATCTAAATTTCCCCTGTATACTCTTTTAGAGTACTCCAATAAATAGTTATCAAATAAATTAAGATTAAATCCTTTTTCTGTCTAGTAAGAATAGGGAGAGACAAATATATTGAAGATACTTACAAAATGTTGGAATAAATGAAAACGCACTGCTAAAGTCGTTAAAGGAGTAAAATTATACAATTAGAAATGAGTCAAATTTTTCTGAAATTTATTTGCCAATGATTTCTTAATACTCTCGCTATAGAATTGTTGATAATACTTTAATAGCTCAAATTTGAATAATTAAATTATAAACAAATGTGGCTTGTACCAAACAGTCCAGATACAATTAATCATTTAAATCATACAAAAAATGAGTGTGTGTTGAGCTCTAAACAATTTTCAACTCATTCAATTTGAATGTTTATTAGCTGAAATCATGGGGCTTGAGTCACTGATTAGACGAACCGCCTAGGTTCATTAGAACTGGGATACAAAGTATTTCAACACTTTGAGAAAGAAACTATAAGAAAGGCAAAGTATAATTCAATGCTTCATTTTGAGTAAATGCAAATAAGCTGGATTAAACCACTGGATAGGCGGACTCGGAACAGTTTTCATAAAATTTTTAAATGTATAGATTTTTTATTCAAACTTCAAATTTGTAATGGAAAATACTAGAAAAAACAAAATTTACGATAGCTAATCGAAAGTCTGAACTGATTGGGATTATTGATCAGTATATGATCAAATGACAAAATATTATTTATATCGTTAATTAATATTGATAGGAAAAGGAAATAATTTTTTTATTTTATTTTTATTATGTAATCAATTTATAAAAACTTCAGTACCTAATTCAATTTGTACGAGAAATACGAGGGAAAAAATCCGGAGTATTGATTATATCACAACGACATTGTTATCAGAGAGACAAAAACATATATTAAAATATCACATGGAAAATTCTATTTTATGATGTCATATTTATACAAATACAGTCAAATAATGCGGTCAATAAGCCGGAAAAAAAAGGTTGAAATGATGAAACGTAGAAAAAAGCTTCGATTTTAAAAATTCTTGTTTTGAACGTGTTTCTTAGACCTTCAGGAACATTCATCACCGCTAACACTAATCTCGCTATAAAAACTGAGAAAATAAGGGTAGTTTTCCCACTCAAAATAGTAATAGTGACAATAAAAGTTAAAAGATTTCAAATTTCAGCAAGAACATCGCCTCTCGAAAGTTTTTAGTATCGCTGATCACGAATCCGATGTCAAAAAGCAACTGAGAATGATACCATCCCTATTAAAACTCCCTAGAAGTAACAGAGATATTTTAAATTAATAAGGGCCACTGTTCTCAAATCCATGGTTTAAAAGCCACTGAGGTTAATTTTAACCCCATTAAAACCACCGCTAGAAGTAACAGGGACAAGAAATATTGCATGAAAAATTGCATCAAGGCATGAATAATTGCGTCTTGGAGAGACGATATCTCCGATGTTTGGGGATCACAAATCAGAGGTCAAAAAGTAACTGAGGATGGTTAAACCTCATTAAAACCACTCCTTAAAATGATATTTGAGTTACAAAGATTCAAGGTTGTTTTTTGACCTCTAATTCGTGGTCTGCGAGACAAAATTTTCTGATTTGTGAGACGAAATGAGTTTAAAAAATTATATTTCCTTATCATTTCTGCGAGTGGTTTTAATAGGGTTGTAACTGAGGATGGTATTTGTATTTAGCGGCGTCGAAAGCCCCCCGAGAGACGATTAGCGAGGTGAAATTTTGAATTTAAAATATGTTGTATTGTTATCACTTCTAGGGGGTTTAAATAGGGTTTAATAATCATGATTTACTTTTTGACCCAGGATTTGTGATCAGAGCCATCAAAAATCTTCTAGAGACGATTTTAGTGGTAAATTTAGTTATTGTTTTGGTTGGGTAATCATCCCAAACTTTCTCAGTTTTCATATGTAGGAAAAAGTGGTGATGAATAAACCTGAAGGTCTGACAAACAAGAATTTTTTAAATCGGAACTTTTCCACCAGTTTTCTATATTCTTCGGCTTATTACAGGTACTAAAATAGTTGTCTATACCGGCATGTTATATTGGATATACATGTATATATTGTATGTAATGATAAAATTTACTGTCCTGCATGCACATAATCAGTGTTTGTTTTTACTTTATTTGACCTTTTTAAAATAGTTTTTAATCTAAATCTTGACCTTGATGATTTAAATATTTGATTTTAAGCACTTATCTTTCATGTCTGAACACTTTTATGTAACGGTAAGAAGTGCGAAAAATTGCCAGTGGGAATAATAATTCCATATTTATTATTTCTACATATTGTTGTGGATTTTATCGGCTAAATGTGTTTGAAGCTCTAACAAAGACAACATTAAACTCGTAATACCCAACGAAAAAGAAAAAAAATATACAGAAAACAAATATATAATCAATGCCTTGATGTGTTTTATTTCACTTAAAAAACGACACTCAAATTATTTAAAAAGGTAATTAAAAGAATAATACAATTATTTTTTTCAAACTCAATTTAATTAAATTTGATTAAAAAAAATTTCTCTGCATTAAAATTTAAAAACAATTAAGTTTTTACACAGTTTATGATTCAAGAATTTTTGTTATAACACGAAGTTATCGATAGCTGTGAGTCTTTTTTCAACAACGACGTGGATATCTGCACCTCTAATAGTATAACAAATGTGTAGATGTTGGGCTTTGTAATCAGGCAACACATTTGTAAATTATCAGACGTATCATAGAAAGGTGATAGATCGAGCTTTGTGTCGGCAATAAAAAAACATTAATTGAAAATTTATACCTTTTTTTATCAGAAAAAGTTTTTTTTTGAACCGTGGATAGAATTTTCAACTTTTTTGAGATAGATAGACAGTTCCTTTTGTTTGCAGAGTTTGTAAATCACTTCATATAATTAATATTAGATATATATTTATTGATATTTATACATAATAGAGTCCTATTTAAGCGAAATTCGACCGCAATCTTCCATAATATCATTGATCGACCTCTGTAATTTTTCAATTTTCACTTAGATTATGGTATATACACGATCTAAGTATTAACAGTATTCCAAATCATGAATCGAATCATTTTTAAGTGATATTCAGTAGGCATTTGAACATAAGCATGCTGGGTGCTGGTTATCTATATCAATGATTTTCTATGGTTTTGCATATGGTTTGCACCAATGGGATAGTTCCTATCAAAGTCAGACGACATTTCTTCATATTTCATATCATATTATTTTGTCTTATTTTATACAATATGTGTATTGTTAAAACAAAAAAAGGAATGAATACAGGTAGAATTGAATTGAAAGGTAAAACATACCTACAAAAATTATGATTATAACTGTTGGACGACAGATGGACTTTATATATATAATATTTACTTTCTATATGTGTGATATGTTGTAGTCGTTTCTAGTTTGAAATTGACCATTGTTATATATCGGAAAAACAGGAAATCACTACAATTCAAATTGTAGATTGTTCTGTTTCTAGATATCCTTCCGTTTTATAGAAATGTTATCGTATTTTTTTTTTGTGTTACCATATATAATATATATGTACGGATTTGTATTTATATGTATGTATGTGTTACTGTATGCGCATACATGCGATAAAATATAATAATAATCATATGAGTTAATGCCGTGAAAAGTTGTGCGTGAAAATTTATACAGTAAACAAGAATCATTATTTCAAACATTGTTTTTTTTATATATATTTAAATATTTTAAATTTGGGAGTAAATAACACAAGGTTATGAACACCGTGTTTTAAGGGGTTATATACAGTTATAAGGCCGAAAAAAAGCGAATTTTCCAGAATTTTTTCTGAGAAAACTTTTAAATTTATTGATCTAAAAATTTGTACACATATTATGGTATCTTTTAACTGTATTTGAAGACATAGTAAAAATATTTATTTGGAAAGGAGCTACAGCAGACCTACGGGAGCTACTCTCAAAAAAGACCACTTCCATCTCTGAACTTGATCCTATGAAATTAAAAAACCCAAACAGATTTCATTTAAGTAATGTTAAATCTAGTAATTAATCGAAAGAATAAGCAAAATAAATATTTTTGACAAAATATCGGTTTCTCAAGGAAAAAATTGATTTTTGACCAAAATGTCGGCCTTAAAATGTTTAAAAAAAAAACAAAATTAATCGGTGAGAAACAATATCCGATAATTATTAAAAAATATATTTAGGAGCCCGTGTTAAAATTTGATACTAATCAACTTAGCCGTTTTTGCGTAATGTTGGTTACCGACTTTGAATACACCATTTTGAGAAAAACGCGTTTAAATTTAGAAAAGTACTTTCAAGCACTCTGAAACGTCTTTTCAAATTTACGTGTAACTTCGAAAATTTTCACTGGAACGATATGAAATTCTGTGTGTATTAAATATATATATGTACATTAAAAAAAAAATTTTTTTTTAAATTGATTTTTTGAAAATTCTAACTGTATTAATTTAAAATAAAAGTGTTTAGGGACCTTCAAACCATTCTTTTAACAAACAATATAAACCTTTTTTTCCAACCATTTTTTTTCCTGCTCTACTTTTTTTTCCCTATACTACTTGAATTGTGATTTATGTGTTTGATATTATTCTCTACTCTTCCAAGGGTTTCAAACACTTTTTCAACCACACACATACACACAAACGAAAAATCGAAAAAAAGTGTTTTTCGTAAGATAATACGTATTAAATTTATCAATTGGAGCCAAAATAGTTTGGATGTCTGTTGCTGCTATTAAAAGTCTATGATAGTGAGAAATGAAAATTTATTATTTGATTATTGATTTTTTATTTTTATTTTTTGCTGTCGTATTTGTCCATTGTCTGGCTTGTTATGTCTTTATCATACGATTATTCTTAATTAGATTTTTTATGGCTTTAATAATATAGAATTAGTACGTCATTATTTTTTTGGAACGTCTTTTATTTTATCTTATACATTTAGTAAAAATAATTATAGTGAATTTTTTTTTATATTCATCTATTTTATCACACATCAAAACAAAATCTTATTGCAATATTAATTCTCTATAAATTATGGTTTGATAAATGTTATTCCAAAAGAGTTATGTTCTTCTCTGTTGAAATTTTGACAATGAAATTTTCAAATTCAAGAATAATAAAAGATTTCATTGGCCCGATTTGTTAATTATTTTGCAGGTTTATAAAACGAACAAAAAACCGTATAATATTTATATTCATTAGGTAATCAAAATTCTAAAAATCCAATTTGTTCACTTAATTTTGTTTAATATTTTAAAAGTATTACAATTAACATATTACTAAAATTTAGGAAAATATTATAAATAGCTGCAACTTTGGAGGCTGTATACACCCCTCAATAAAATAATATGATGCATCAGACAGTCAAGTCGGTAATACGAACTTTGTAATTCTTCAGATAGACAGTTTGATTACCATTGATATTTAATATTAAAAAAAAAAAAATGTTCGATAAGTCTGAGTGAGGCTGAGTTGTTTTCTTTTGGAAATTGTGAATGCCTTTTTAATCAAGTCGATAAAATTAATTCACCTAAATATTCATAAGTTTCAAAATACAAAATCACCGTTGATCAATTTGTACAGCTCTGGGCTTATTAGATAAAAGATTTTGTATCTGGTGTATCGATGTATACTAGCTGTATAATATATATATATATATATATATATATATATATATATATATATATATATATATATATATATATATATATATATATATATATATATATATATATATATATATATATATATATCAAAGAAAATTCATAAAAATATAATAAGATAATATATTTTGGATTTTTTCATTATATCTACGTCAGAACAAAAAGAAATGGCAGATATAATTAAATTTTATTATATCAAATATGAACAAAAAATAAAGAAAAGCCCTTTATACGCAAATTTTCATATTTTTTTTGGTTTAATCGGCAAATAATTTCTTTTTTCATCACTTTATTAACGCATAATAAAAATCGAAATTTGCAAACTATGGTTCTGCATAGTTATGATAACAAAAGTTGTTAAAAACATTACTATTATTACTACGCCCACACTTATGATTTGAAACGAAGAAACTTCTCTCATTTGTTATTTCTATGTTTTCATAATTTGATTAAAAATAAATAAAAATGTTGCAAGTGTGACGTGATTTCGATGTAGTGGACATTCAAATTAGTTGACACATTTTTGAGGTTTGAAAAATTGAATATATAAGCGCTTTTTTATGCTTATGCACGACTTAAAATTGATATAATCTAACTTATCAGTAATACAAAAGTTATTAAAAGCATCAATATTTATAGATTTAAGACTACAACCCTAAATAATATTCACAATTTGTTTATAGAATAAAATACAATACATAATTTTTAAATAACTTGAGTAATTTTCTTTTCCAGATATGAAAATCACATGTTGAAAACTCTTCAATCATCGAGCAGCACAACATCATTGAAAATGATTTCATAGTGACATAGTAGTAAATATACGGAATATAAAATAGTGAATTCTGAAGAAATATAAGATAAAAATACAACTAAAAAATTTTAAAATTAAGACAAATAAGAATTACGTGCTAACTAAAATATAGACAATAGACACAGACTTCTACTGTGTTGATGTATGCGAAAACTTAGACTTAGTAGTGTTTTCTATGTGTGTAGAAAGAGTACTATAGTGATAAATACACGTAACTAAAGCATTAAAGCATAAGAAAGTAGTAGTTTCCTGTTTCCGGTGACAGTAATATTTTATATAGCAAACATTCAACAATATATAATATATATAAAGTGAATAACAACAAATTCGTAAATCTATGTGAGTGACGAGTGTAAATGTGAATGTTCTTCTTCATTCAACGTATTCTTCATTTTCGAATAGAAGAATAGAAGAAATTTTCAACATAGACTTTAAACAGTGTGAAGTGTGTCTCTCTAGTATAGAATCTTTTTAAAGATTATATATTATAATCATCTATCCATTTGTGTGCTCTTGGTGTTGTCAGCAACATAAAAGAACGACAAAAAGATAGAAGCAGAGTAGGTACTACAACAATAAAGAATTATATGAAAAATTTTAACAACATGATGATGACGTCACAGGACGTGTGTCACAATACCGACACTTGTAATAGGATAACAGAACATAAAAGTGAACAACAACAGCGGTGGTTCTTCTTACAACAAGATGGTTTTATTTTAAATAATATGAAAAAGATGTTAAATTCTTTTTCATATTCTGGACAAAGCTATTATGCTGTTCTCCTGATGCTTATTTTAATTGTTTCCCGTACAGGTAGGTCAAAGTTCAAGTTTGTTTTTTATCTTTTATATTTTTGAAGTTTAATTTTTATTTTTGTTGGTCATAAATTTTTAGGTGAAATTAAATCCAAAAACGGTATATAATACCATATACTTCTAAGCTCGCCGTAAAGGCATGCTTAATCTGACGTTTTGATTCAAATCCACGACTTAAGCACTGTCTTAAGAAAAACCTCAAATATGGATTCAAATAGTTTTCTCAATCGATTCTTAAAAAAATATTAAGCGATAATGTATTCAAAGTCTTATAAAACGGTCTTAAAGTGAGGTTACATTTTCAAGTCATCTACAAAGGTGTCTGATATTTTGGAGATTGAAATAATTACAAGTATTGATATTATTTTTATTACTATCAAGTAAATATCTTAGGTTTTTATAAAGTAAGAAAATAACTTAAAAATTTAATGCCCTGAATTTTATTACATACAGCTATTTAAAATACAACTTAATTTTAACAAAAATGACTATGCCTCTTTCCCGAGAATATACGGAAGTATCCGAAGAAGTACAACTCATAAAAATAATATGAACATTTCTAAGAAATTTTTTAGTCCATTCTGAAACAATAATTCTGACCATATAAAATTTAGCGTACATAATCTGGGCGCACAAAGAGCGGAGTCATTTTGTTCGAAGAAAATTAACATATAAATTTTCACTTGTTTGTGAATGTATGACAATGTTGTGAATGGTAAATTTCATAACATTTGAATAATTAGTTTTTGAGGAATTTGTGACAGAACATTTAAATAAATATTATTTATTCCTTCTAAGAGATTTTTTTTAAATTATATATATATATATATATATATATATATATATATATATATATATATATATATATATATATATATATATATATATATATATATATATATATATATATATATATATATATATATATATATATATATATATATATATATATATATATATATCTATTTTTTTGTTATAATTGTTCTTAAAAAATCGTTATGAATTGGTTGGAAAAATTGTGTGGATAATAATTTTAAACATATATATTAAAATTTATACATATTTAATTTTAGCAGAGCAAGATATTCAAAATTGAATTAATTTATGCTCTAAACTAGGTGTTTTTTAGAAGCTGCAAAATTAAAATAAGGTGCTCAAGTTTTTACTGAAAAAATTTAAGCTATTATTTCATGTTAGGGTTGGTGAATCATCTTTAAATTACAAAAGTGTATTTTATCAAATATTCCATTCATAACCATTCGATCTTAAAATTACTCAGAAATTTTCTTGTGCTAGAGATAATAAATTTTTTTGTATTCGTTAATTTCCCAATATACAAAATCAATGTTTTGGAAATTTTTGCTAAATTGAATGCGATATTAAATTTTCAACGCAAAATAAAATTGTGACATAATAATTATGAATTTTTTGTTTATTATCATGGTACTTAATAAATGTTGATATTTTGAACTAATATTTTATGAAAATGATGATGTTATGACCACGATTTAATATATAATTAATTAAGTCAATATTAGCTTTTTGAGTCAATATACAAACATAATCAATGAAATAATATTGAATGCACATATAAATAGTTAAATATACGTATATATTTTAATTAAAATTTTGTTTTAATTAATATAATCAAAATTGTATGTTACTGACATTTGATATGTAATTTTATTAAATCAACATTATTCTCAGAATCAATAAAATATATTGATTGTGTTGTGGTTACTTGCAGCAAAATACGTGAGCGTAAAGTGTATGTTGAATAATTTTAAAAAAAGGGTGAAAAGTAAAAAACTCTAATTTCTTTATAAATAGTTTTTTATTTAATAGAAGCGTTGAGTAAAATAAATTTTTTTTTTATTAAAATTCTTTTCACAATAAATCGTTAAGTCATAATAATGGGAATGCCTATGAAGGGATGGTAAAGGTAGGTAAAAAAGAAGAAGACTTTCAAAGAAGTTTTGTTTGAAGATAATTAACCTGTTGACAAAATTTTTCATTTTTTTACTAAATTTTAAAATTTTATTATAAACAATATTGATAAATTTGCGTAAAACTTTACTTTTTTTGTAAAGCAGTGTGATTTTGACCAGTTTTTGCTGGTTTGAATAGACCCAATATTTTTGTCCTTTTTTAATATCCTACAGTTTATTGTTTATCGTCTTCTCCCAATCCCTGTTTCGTTTTTCGTTGAAAGGTGTATTAATGTGATTTTGGATATCATTTTTGATGACTTTTTTTTGCATAATTTCCTGTTTTGCGTGCAAATTTAAATATGTTATGCGATTTCAAATAAATTTGCACACTTTAATTTTGTTTAACTACTTTACTAATAATTTACCTTTTATTATGTGACTCATTTTGGATGTTACTCAGTTGAATATGGATTAACTTCCGAAAAATGTCACATAATCAAATGTAAATTATTTATATAACATATTTAAATAATTGTTCTTTTTTGACATTTGCTACACAATTTACCTGTAAACAATTGAACAAATAATTATATTTGTAGAATGAGAATGTATTATTACAAATTTTAGCCAATCGAAGCAAATCAATCGATTAAGATGTCCCATCCACATCTGCGCGCTAGGAATAAGATAACGATTTATAAAATTATTGCTTCAGCATCTCACTCAGATATAATTTTAGAAGGTAAAATATATTTTTGACTAGGAATATTACCAGAGAGAACTCTAGGATTTTTGTGTTAACCGTTACCAAATTAGCAAAGAGTATCATCTTCTCAGAGAATACTTTCGGCTTGGTAATTCATACTGATGATAACTACTTCGTAGTCAAAATACGTATTTATAAAATACAAAATAATTTTAATCTAGGAAATTGGGGCAAAAAATCGAAATTTCTATTTACGAATGATAAATGATTTTATGATTATTTAACAAAACGCACAAGGCTAATACAATGGTACTTTTTACTATAACAAATAGACGACATAGCTCATTGTAGATTAACATCGTACCGTGTAATTGAAACAAGATTCCAGGTATATAAATGTCATTTCAATGTGATTTCTTCATGCGAAGATAAAATATCTCTATATATATATATAAGAGATGGGAATCTATTTAAATTCATTTCATTGTGTGTATGTTTGTGGGGAATGTTAAAGGTAAAATGAAAATTAATTACGCGTACATTTATGCCCACATTCTCATATAATATATCGTGCATAAATATGTGGATAAAAACTATTCCTTGATTGAAACCCTTATGGAAGAACAGTCACAACAAAAACAACCTCGATTATGTAACCACAATGATTGTGGTATTAGTAGTCTCCGTTTTAAAACCCACAATTATTATCTAAAGATTGGTTACGATAAATTCGAATTTAATTTTCATGATTCCCTGCTCTTAAAAGGATTTGTATCTAAACTATGGTGATTATAACTAATTTTTTCACTATAATAAAACTTTACTTGAGTAGACAAAATATAACAGCCAATTGGTAACCACTTTCGATCACATACTATATATCTGGCTTATAATAGCAATGGTTATTTAAGTAAATCAATATTTAGTGCCAAAGAAAAAACCTCTATCGTAATGTTGGTTAATCGTTTTTAAACAGGTACAAAGAACACGTAAATAGACAGAAAACTTCTTCTAACTTCTTTAGTCGTCCAATACAGGTCATAAAATTTATATTGAATACAAGCCAGAGGTGTATCATATTTGCAACAAAAGTCAAATTTAAATTTGCTAGAAGCTTTTGAGATTAATAAATTAAATTAAAACCACCAATTTTACAATTTAAAATAATTAAATAGACCTTATTAATTTCCCTTTATCGAATTTAAAATTATAAATGTCGAAAAATATTTATCTACTTCAACAATAGTTTTCTCAGATTCACAATAACCTCACCCACTTTCTCTAAATATTTATAAATTAAAAATAATTATTCATTACTTGATAATAACTTGATAACTCCAAAGTGCACTCGAATTAAAAAAAAAATTTTGTAGTGAAAATTAGACAAGTTAGACAATTAACTTAAATTTTTCCATTATTATTTAAAATAATTGATTTCCATAATCAATTAATTTATTTGTGGAAATCTAACACAATCCAAAACATGATCTTACACAAGCCAAATATTATGTCCAAAAATTAAATATTATAAATATTAAATAAAATCAAAATTATTATATATAAATAGTATAGTAGCACAGGGCACAGTTTGGTTTCAAATGATATGGTCCTGTGTTCGAAACCGGGTTATTAATTTCATTTTTTTAGAAGTTTTTTTAAGTGATTTTCCTTGAAGGGGAAAATGAAAGCTTTCCAATTTACAGTCAATGCTTGATCCATTTGTCTACCGGATTTCACTATAAGCAATCATTGCGTTCGGAAGTTACATCGTAACAAACACAGGCACGTATGCCCCACGTATGTCAATGATTTATTTGAGAGATAGGTCATTAGGTCAAAATCCTAATTCAATTTTCTGTGTATACCAAAATATAGATATCAAATAACTCCATTAAAATTGAAGTATTTTGATATAAAACATTAAAATAAATAAAATCTAAAATTAGCACAACTGATAACAGTTTTCATTGAGATGAATGCAATAATTATATACCGCCTACCACACATGGTGATGATACCTGTAATATAAATAAATGTATAATTTAATAGTTACAAAGGGTGTTCCATTACTATAGACCTGTGATAAAAGTGAATAAGGACATGTTATAAGTATTGATATAAATGATATTCTTGTCCTTCAACTGGTATACTTCGTGAAAACTTTTGAAGAATGAAAGGAAAAATTATTTACGGGCGATCGGAGTTCAGGATGTGTAATGGGGTGAGTTTTTAAGGGTAAAATACGGCTTATCTCGATTTCCGGCAAAACTACAACAATTATTGAAAAAAGGTTAATAAAAAAGTTGTAGGTAATAAAACTATCTAAAAATTTTTGTAAATAAGCACTTTTTTCACATAATGTGAAAAATTGAAATAACGAAATTTTTGGTTTTTTATTTTTTACAAAACAATTTTTTTTTCACGAAATTTGGAGAACTGACCTGAAAATATTAATTTTTTCACCTTATTTTGAATAAATATCGAAAAAGCACCCTCATTTTCAATAAAAAAATTCTTGAGGTTATGTGAAAAAAGTGTTATAAAAGTTGTAGATATTTTTATTACCTACAACTTTGCTATTTAATTTTTTTCGATAGCACTTTAGTAGTTTTTATCATTAAAAATTTATCATTTCTCAACCTCGGATCGCTTGTAAATTATTTTTCCTTTCATTTTTGTTATATTCTCTTCCGTTTCCAATGAGTTTCATCCTACTATAATTTTTTTTCTCACTTTTTATCATTTTAAAATGCTTTATTAGTTTGAAAATGATAGCATTTATTAAAGATAATGCCATGCTTTCAAACATTTTATTTATATAAATATATCTATTATCATATTATATATCTCTTTATAACTTTTATATATATATATTTATATTTCATATTATACTCGTATATTTATATATATATATATATATATATATATATATATATATATATATATATATATATATATATATATATATATATATATATATATATATATATATATATATATATTTATATATATATATATATATATATAATTACTATCTATAACTATTATTTATTGTTGATAGGTTTAATTGTGAAAATATAAGCTAATCAATATGCAATCATAAAGCGGTTTGTCAGTATGAATTTATTCTCCTTTTGTTTTAAATTGATAGTAAACTCAATAAATTTATTCATGAACTTACCTTACTTATGCTCTTACGACTAGATCAATTTTATTTTTAAAAAATATGGAAAACGGTTGACCCTAAGAGCAAATTTTCAAAACGGCATAAACTTTTTAATATTTCGATGTTATATTTCAAAATAATAATTATAAAAAAGTAATCATGAACGAAAATTAATAGACATAATAGGACATTCTCCAAGCTCCCATGCTCTAAGCTGAATTTCGTCAGAATGTGTTTTACATTATTAAAAATGTATTAAAAACAAAATTCAATAAATTAATGGCAGTTACATAATTTTCTTTGTGACATGGTTCGATTCATCTGTTTTCTTGTATGTTAGTCTGGATGGTATTTTGTTATTGATTTTGAACTAACTTTCCGATGAGATAGATTTGAAATTTGAAAATTTTTCTAATGTGGATGACAATGCATGAAAATAAAAGAAAAACGAATAGGAAGAGTGAAAGATGAAGAAAATGACTCGCTACCTCGTTTGTCTTTCCGTTTGGAATTTTTTTATTTGGTGCTATCTTTCCGAATAACCCGACACTTGAAGTTTGGGTCATTGCTCAGAGTGAGTGGCAATGTATTATAAAAAAAAAGAAAACAAAAAGGGTTAGTAAAAGATGAAGGAAACGTAAAAGAGGAAGAAAAGAGAACAAAATAGCTGAGAAAAATGGAGAATAAAAATTTCTAAATTTCAATCACTCCAAAAAGCAAAAAATAAAAATAAAATAAATGTAACTTTTAATGTACCATACTTTTATAACTAACCAAAAAGTATAAAATAATTTCTGTAATTTTAAACGAAACATAGGGCATTATGCTCCAGCTTAAGTTGAGCTGTCTCAATTATCTGCTGTATGCGTTCCATGTTTTTCGTTTGAAATTAAATAAATTATTTTATACTTTTTAGTTAACATTTTGTTTCTCGTACGTTATTCGACTCTATTTCTTTTTATTTTTTGAATATTGAAATTCTGTATGGTGTACCACATTATATAATATTTCTCATAATTTGGTACAATTTCTAGTATTTCAATATAAAATAAATTATATGTCAATAGTTTACAATTTGTATAATATAATATTCATAATAATCATAATAATAATTACAATAATAATAATAATAATAATAATAATAATAATAATAATAATCATAAACAATATTTGTTATATTATTGTGTTGTGTGTGTGTATGATGTGGTTTTCATAATGTGAACAATTTTCTATATATAAAATAATAAACATTGTTTTAAAATATTATCCCGGATTATTTTACTATTATTAATATTATTATTTCGTTGTTTAAATCCTCGAGTGTTTCATATATATTTATTTATATATTCTATAATATTACTAGCAGCACAGGTCGGCTTTGAACATGATTCTTGGTGCTAAAGTGCTTACGTTGAGCCATTTAAAATAATGACATTAATTAAAACGTAATGTAATTAAAATCACCAAAAAGTAAAAAATCAACCAATTAAAACAAGTGTAGGTAACAACTAACAGAGTATACTGTGTAGATACTTGACATATTATTGAATACGTTTGAGTTATTTTAAATCATTTGCATTCATAAATTACTCTAAATATCTTACCATAAATACATGTCCAATAATAATAAATAAGCTTTGTTTGCTTGAACCCAAACCTTTTACGACAAAATTGTTTATAAAAAAATTGCATGTTTGGAAAATACAATAATTTTTGTTTTTGAATCTTTTTTGGGTCAAAAGTTGGATCATGGATCCAAAGTTTCAGCTCGTAATGTCTTTTCGGTGATGAGTTATCTTGATGACAGACAGACAGATAGATGGGTGGAGAAATAGATATAAACCTCCTTTAATCAGGGACAAACTGTCGCTGCCAAAAAAGTTTAACATTTACACGGATATTAAATTCACTGTTAAGTGTTTCACAATATTGAAGTCACTAAAAAAAAAGTCTTTATAGAATAGGGATATTAACTAAATTTTTTAATAACTTTTAACAACAAATTCAATTTTAATAACAATTAAAGCGTCAATCTTAAAAAATCTTTAAAATTATGCATGAAATTCACATTAAAAATTCCTTTTACTCAGTTAATATTAATAATAATTTAAATATTGCTAATTCATTATGGGCCGTTGAATAATATTGGAATATCTGGATGTTGTTATCACAGGATTTATACAGACAGGCAAAGAATAAAGGGAACTTGAATTTATACTACGAATAGATATTGCTATTTCATTACAAGCAGTTGAACAATGTAAGAAGCAGTTGAACAATGTCGGAATATCTGGATATTTTGATTACAGAATTTTTTACATACAGACAGAGAAAAAAGGTAACTTCAATTTATACTACGTATAGATATAAATAATAATATTGTACTATCATTATTATTATAGCTTATACCGATTATTAAATGTCTGATATTATTAATATTTTATATATAATACTAATTATTATCATTATTATTATATGCTGTTTTTTTTTTTTTTGATAATATTTATTATTTACAAAAGATAATTATTATACGCAAGTTATAAGTAATTATTGAAAGTGATCGTTGTGCACAAATGAATGCGTTTATTTAGACGAATTCTTAGTTTTACCATCAAGTCAGCATTATATTACTTATTTCAATCATATTATTTTGCCAAGATTTGTTTAAGAAATTTTTTAAATTTTTGTACTTGATTACGATAAAACTGAGTTAAAAAGGTGCTTTGGACCAAAATTAAAAAATAACATCCGTTTTTCATCAGGGCAAATAAGTTTTAATATATCGCACAAAATCCGGTTCCAACGTCGATGGCTCATAGGTCTTCCATAAGACCTATACTAGAAAATCAAATTACTCGATTTTTAAAGGTCTTATTTAATTCTGAAGGTTATTAATTGAAAACGTATTTTTAGCAAACTTGAATTTTTGTTTGTCATGTCTACAATTGTAAAATGAATGTTGGAATTATTATTCAAGTGTCCATTAATGATTTTAAAAATAAGGTGGTATTTATTGATCTGACCTTGTAAAAATGAATATAACTAAATCTAATTTTAATTACACACGCAAAATAATTATTATTATTCGTTTTCATGATTACCATATTTGATTTCTGATAACAAATATATATACAATATTTTGTAAAATTCTTTAGTTACATGTGGTTTTAACGATTAGACGATGAAATTTCATACTGAGCATAAAATATATGAATTGAACATTTATTTATTGCATAGCCGACCGTATCCGTGACTTTGGTGCGTGCTGTACATGCTGTTTATTAAGTGTGCTGTTAAATTTCATTTTATAAAGAGTAAAAATACCAAACATATTTCAAATTGAATTCAAATTTTATTTAGTCAAAACAAAATACACAATTTTACAGTACGAAATACAAAAAGTTGCAGACCTCTCAAATACGAGATATTTTTTACAATTTTGTACTCCTATTTACCCACCCCATACTCAGTAAACATCCAAATTAAAAATACTGCATTCAAAAATATTCTAAGAAAAACTTCTATAAGATGTCTCAATTATGACATTGTGATGACTTCTTTTTTAAGAACTTTTGAATAGTCTTTTTTCTGACTTTGCAATAACTTTGAATTGTGAATTCTTTCACAAGTCTTTTTTCTAATTTTCGAAGGAAATCATAATTATGAGCTCTGAAAGAAGTCATTTTAGGCCTTTGTTTATTGTTACTTAAATTAATTTGGAGGATTATCGCTCTAAAAAAATTTGGTTTATATTTAAAATTAAATTTTTGAAATTCTGTTTAAGTTCCCAAATTTTGAAAACTCTTAATATTAACATCATTAAAACCCTTAACTTAACAATACTACACCTTAATATTTAAAATTAATAAATATTTATCAATTCTTGTAAATAAAGCATTTAATTTTTGTCCCAGTTATGTAATAGATAGATTGACTCGTATGAAACGAATTTATTTTAATCATAAAAACGAATTCTTCATTCTTTCTTATTTATAAAATCTTCAAGCTTTCATTAAGTGGCACAATCGACGTTTAATGATTTCTTAAAGAGTTCTTTTTGAAGATAGATCTAATTTAATTTCGAAGATAATTCTGATTCCAAATCACAAAAAAGAATTCCTTAGGAATTCTACCAGAAGTCATATTGCAATATGGGTATAAAAATTATATTTATGTAAAATGGTGGAAGTGCAATTAAGATATATAATATATCCATTCTTATTAAGTAGAATGTATTTACTTGCTCTCCCACCATAATTTTTAATAAGTATATTTTATGTTTCTTAAATCATGAAGTATTTATATATCAATAAAATGATTTTAGATAATTTTAAACAATCCGAAATCTTTCATAAAAAACCAACACAAAAAGTTAGTAAGATTTAGATCTAGTAAAATTATTCTTAGTATCGATAGTAAATTTTTCAGAAAAAAAAAATAAAACGTTTCAGACTCTCTTGTCATTAAACAGTTTTCTACTTATTTATTCATATTATTATAATCATTGCATTTATTAAGTACGTTTTAACAAACTAAACTTTATTGACAGTTTTATAACAGACAAAGGAATAATATTGACTTCCAACAAAATAACAAAACTTTGATGTTTACATTTTAATTAAACAAAATTATTTTAACTAGATATTTAAATAGACAGGAAAAATAATTATATATACATATATCTATGATTATATCTTGATAATAATAAACAATAGTTACCTATCATAAATATGTTAAAATATCATAATAATAGAAAATAATATACCTTTATTATAATCAAACATTCAAACAAACATAACATTAAATTACAAACAGGTGTGTTTTTTTAAATATTTTTTTTGTTATTCCTACAATAGATGATAGAAAACTACTAGAGTATTGTGTGTTGATATCGAATATCATATAAAATTAGGAAAAAAAAATTATTATCATAAAATTATATCTATCAAAAAAAAAGGCACATATAATAATATATACTTTATATTTTGTTTATTTAGTCGAAAAAAATTAGAAAAATAATAGATATAAGTATAATAGTCTAATAAACTTTCACCCATTTGACTACTAAGACCGGAGGTTGCGAATTCAGGCTACGATTGTGTGCGCTTGGATATAAACAACGTAACCGGCTCCACCAACAACATGATAACAATAGTATTGTCACCTTATGCTAGAAGGTATTTTTGCTTTCAGATGATGGAGTGATCCAAAAGGCTTAGGTACAGCGGTTGCGGTTCCCCTCTTAATATACTATGACCGTCTAATTTATGAAATTGCGAGTGAAAAAAAACTGTAAGAGATTTTTTTATCTTCATGTTGCAACCAAGCAGTCATGACCGTAGTTTAGTGGTCGTGTGATTAAAGCCATGTCTAAGCGCCTTACAACTGAGGCGAAATGAGGTTATGCGGTTGAATCCCGGCACTCGGTGTTTGTAATTTATAATTAAAGGGGCGGTAATATGATTACAGTGTCGATGTACGGATGAGAATGTAACCGGCTATGGGAATGGTGACTTTCTGTAGTTTTTTCCTCATAAATCCTTAAATTCTTTTAAAAAGACTACCTGTTAGATACAAGACTCCATTCAATATTATGTCATACATT
The DNA here is from genome assembly GCA_020423425.1 of Chrysopa pallens. Classification (NCBI taxonomy): domain Eukaryota; kingdom Metazoa; phylum Arthropoda; class Insecta; order Neuroptera; family Chrysopidae; genus Chrysopa; species Chrysopa pallens. Next base: position 138,546,202 of record CM035591.1, read on the forward strand.
ATACCTCAAACTATGATGATCAAACAGTCGCTGCATGTCGATTCTGAGAAATCCTTTCTTAGAGGAAAGACGATTTCGTTTAGCTTAGTTCGAGTTGGCTGTATGAGTTGGCTTTTCTAGATATATTTTGTTGTGAAAAATATTTATTAGAAGGTTCTTATACGAAGAATTAGCAGAAATTTTAACTTCTTACACAAGATTAAATTTTCTTAAAAACAAAAAAATTGATACATTTTTTAAACGATTTAAACAGAAAATTATAAAACTTCTGGTATTATCATAATTATTTCGTTCTATTTGCTTGCAATTTTAATCAATTAAATAACATGTAATTTTTAATCAGTTTCAAATATTATGTTTTAAAAATCGATGATCCTTTAGACATTGTTAAGCAACTTTACAATGCAAAGTTTACTTTCCAGTTAAAAAATTAGCTTTCTTGATTATTTGAAACTGGTGTTTTTAGTGAAGACAATTAGCAAATTTTATGTTAGTTTTGGTACATTTGGCTGCCAATAGATGGCCATTTTTTGGTTCAAAAGTATCAATTTATTTATATAATACAAAAAACAAAGTTGTAGCTTTTAGAAACCATTTTAGATTTATTTTTGCTTCGTAGAAACCCTTTTGTTCTTCTAAACCTATTTTCAATCTTGAAAACAATTAGATATTTTTTGTCGATTTTAACGATCGTGTTGTTTTTGAAATCTTAATGGTTTTTTCCACCATGATGTTTTCCTCGAACACTAATTTTATAATAATTTTGTTGGTCTAGAATATCTAAATATAGATACTTTATGATATACAAAGACAGTATTTATTTTATATTATTATAAAAAAAGGATGGTATTATTATTATTATTACCTATGAAACATTATTATAATTTTATATTGAGTGGAGAAAACTATGAAGACAAAAGCTTCAATTATACCTTTTATGAAAATAAGTTTTTTTTTCCACGAAAACAGGTAAGAAAAGTACTACGTCTGAATTTATGGAGAACGATTTTCATTCAAAATAAAATACTTAAAATTCTGCCACAAAAGCTTTTCATTCTTCATTAATAAATTTGTTCTTCAATCAATAATTTAAAATGTTTATATTCGCTTCAATAAATATAAATTACAATAATTTTATACACAAAAAAACTACATTTTGTACAAATATGTTTGAAATCGATGTAAAAGATCAATAAAGAAATATATAAATTTTGATTTTATTGAAATTTGATGCAACGTAAAAACCGTAAAAATCTGTTGTAGTATCCAAAAACAGAACTCAAAATATTAAAAAATGATAGTTTTCTGTGTGTTTTCTTTGAATAAATATTCTCCGGACATACAAATTTTGTCCTTTTTTTTTAAGTCACATTTCAATTTTTTCATCTACTAAAGTTATATAGTGACTACAGTGAGTAAATATTTAATCGATACAACAACAGTACACCGCAATCCTAGATGTTCACCCATCCATGTTCTGACTATGTCTATTGTTACTTAACTTTGGTGATCGTTACGTTACGTTACGTTAGTGGGCGTCATTTTGGCCTTTAATTTGAACTATTATATCATTTAGATATGATAGTTTTTTTCAATTACATTAATTATTATAATATCACCGATTATGTGTAAAGGATATTCAGTACGTATATAAATTACAAACCAATTCACTTAACTGTTAAAGAGTTACTACTTACCTAAAAAACAGTAATTTTACATATAATTTTATTAAAATTCGAAAGCTGAATGGATAACGAATAGCTTAATTTAATTTTATTCACTAAAAAAATGATACCAGGAATTTCAAACAATTACTATAAGTAACTTGTACACTCTATAATTGAGTATTAACTCATTAACGTTCACTTTACGGTTTTCGGGTCTGAAATTTAATGAAACTATATAGGAATATTTTTTAATATTTATATAACTACAATCGTCAATTGGAATAATTAGAGACACATTTGCCTCCAATTGTATCTCCCAAGCATCCTTAAAAGCTTAAATTTCTTATAACTTACAGCAATTATTTTATATTTTCCAATTCTCATTGCTTTGTATCATCCTTTAAGAATTTCCGTTGGCATGAGACAATAGAAAATAATCTTTATGAAACAACTTTTGCTTAGATATTTTTATAATAGATTTACCAAACTTTAAAATCAATACGAAAAATATCAATTTCATCTACATTTATTAATTTTAATATTAAAATTGTTTTAATATTTATAACTGTAACAATGAACATCGTCCATTAGATATTGAAATAAATTATATATGAAATAAATCTGAGAAAATGAGATGAAACTGAATATCAATTGAATTGAATTCTAACAGAATAAGAGGAGAGATCTGTCAAAAGTTTGATAGAGTAGGTAATACGCATCGGACAGAGTGCTTTTCATTACGAATGACGAGTGAAATAAAATCAATGATATTGGTAAATCATTTTCAAAGTTAGCATATCAAGGGAATAAATTAAGTGTTGTGTGATTGATTGATTCGATTTTTTTCAATGAATACCTCAAAACTTATTCAGAGTACACAATGACAAAAAAAATTTTACTTAACATAAATAAACAAATAACTTGATTTAAGATTATTAAATTAATCTATATAAAAATTTATATTTTATTTTGTTTAAAATTTCAAATGTACAATACTTTAACAAATCCGTGGAGGCCTCTTAATTTCACCAGCAAAAGGTATGAGATGAAAACTAACAGCTCAGTTGAAGATGTTGCAAGCTCTTTCACTTTTGATCCCCGATAAATAAGGTAGAAGTTTTTTTTTTTGCCAAATTCATGAGAGCTTCTGAATTTTCCACCAAAGGAACGAATGAGATGAAAACCAAAAGCTCAGTTGAAGATGTTGCAAGCTCTTTCACTTTTGATCCCCGATAAACAATGTATATTCCAGAGATATAATTACCAAATGAATGAAATTGATTAATATTTTCTAAAGACCTTTTTAATGTAATTTCTAAAAAAATTTTGACACACCGGGGTGTTATTCGAATCTATCCATCAATCTTTATAAATTTAAAACAATTCTTTTTGAATATTTTACGGTAATGCGAGTACATCAGAATGTTATTATAAATATTCTTAACGGCAGAAGTCTTGTTTCTTTGCTTCTTGCTTTGCATGCTTTCAGAAGACAGAATGTTTTGACATTGGGTCCTTTTGACAAGGGAGGAAGGCAAGTGGGCTATGAGTCCTACTATCTAAATTATATCTAGACAGGATTATTAAAGAAAATTTGTTCACTTTTGTACACTGAAAATGGAAATGCTTTCAAATGAAGCAGTTTGCAATGAATATTTCTAATTTAAAAAATTTCCTATTACGCCATTAAATTCAAAATCGAAAGCAAGATTTCGATAAGAAACTGTATTTTCCAAGGAAGAACAAGTTTCATATGTTTTGGAGTAGAGTATATATTACAGGAGTAATTTGAGATACAACAGAATTTTACATATTTGCTAAATTAAATTCGTTAACTTTCCACAGCTCCTGTGCTACGAATTATTATTTTTTTTAATGTGAAAAAAGTCACCCTTAAATATAACATTTATAATTATTATACCATATCATAAATTATTGGCCATTTCATGAATAATAATTAATTTTGGTTAATTGAATATTTGATTTAAAAGTTATTACAAAAAATACAAAAAGTTTCAAACTGTATATTAAAAAATAGTAACCATAATACGCAACAGATAATTTTCAAGTAATTAACTAAATATTTTTTTGTGTTCATTTGAACATAATTGTTATTGTTTTGTTCAATTTTAAATTGGTATTTTTGACATATGTTGAATATCACACGACTTTCTATTACCCTCCCATTCATTCACCAACCATCATGTTGATCGCTATCTTTATATTGTGTGTATAATAGTCTCGATTATAAATCATTATGTGAGGTTATGTTATGTTATGTTATGGAAAAATGGGGTTACAATTTAAATTGGAAAATTATAGAATTGATGTTTCTCATGAGAAACCTTTGAATGGAATATGAAAAGTTATAATGCACAATTTCAACTTATATTCATTGTTCGAAACAAAGGGAATTGTTAAGTTTTGTGTTTAATAACAGTAATTTTAAATTTGTTTTATTAGTTCTTTGTCAATTCTTTTTAATTATTTTTCAAAAATTTAAAATACCTGAAAAATATTTTAGAAAGTTAACAAATAATTGTTTTATGTTTTGTTATACAGATAGCTGGGGAAGATAATTTTTTGTTTGTAATCGACTTAAAAAAATAGATGTTTCCCATTCGAACGTATATTTCTCTATTTTATTCACTTATTTTTATTAATTTTTTTTTTTTTTTTTGTATGTGTTACTTTCGAACTTTCAATTGAATAAACCGATTTTGATGACTCTTTTTTATTTGAAAGCTGGTGCTTTCCGTGCAGTTCCATTCCAATTTAGTCCAGCTCTGATGTCCCTAAGAGAAGAGAAGGTGTAAAAACAATTTTTAGGAAAAATTGTTCGTGATTGTCATTCAAAAGTTAAAAATAATAATTTAAAAAAAAGAACCGCCTTCAGAACTAAAAATTAAAAAATTATTTTAACTTTTTCTTGTGACTAATTGCGTTTCGAGGTCGGTACCCATCTTATCATCAGCTAAAAAAAATGATTGGTTGGCGTCTGAAAAATTGGTAATAATGAAAAATTTTAAATTATTTTTACTTTTCTGTAAATTTTTTTGAAGTTGGTTCGTTTTATTTACTTTTTACTTATCAAATTTGAATATAAAGCTCAATACCATAACAAAAAACATAAATTAAATTAAATGTAATTCGAAAACACAAAATTTATGAGCTCTCAAAAACTGTTTTCGATCTTTTTATTGTAAACCGGTTTTTGGTTAGAATTTGCATAGATAGACATTAAATTTTGCTTTATTGATACGAAAGAAAAGTAGGAACACCAGGCAGGAACTTTCTTTTTTTTCAAATTTATATTTGCATTTATAGCAGTATTTGATACGCTTAAGGTATATTCACAAACGATATTTTTACAATAACACAAAGTATTGAAGGAACAAGTATAGAGTACAAAATCTGAACTGGGACTGAACTGACACTTATAGCAGTATTTGATACGCTTAAGGTATATTCACACATATCAGTTACACCACAGTTCAGTCATTCAGTCTCAGTGATTCAGTACTGCTTCAGTCAATGTTACATCATTTTTAAATTCCTCACAAACGATATTTTTACAATTTGACTGACGGTATTTTTTCTTGTGTGATAGTGAGGAAATATACAAAGTATTGAAGGAACAAGTATAGTACAAAATCTGAACTGGGACTGAACTGACACGCGACTGGCATCTGTAGATAGACTGATCATTTATGACTGAGATAGGCCGGTAATTGAAGTGCGATTCAACTGTGACGTGACTTCTATATGTGAATAGACCATTAACTGTTAACAAAACTTAAATAATGCATATAAAGTTCCCAAAATGTTAATTAAAACTATTTTTATTTTGTTAAACTACTTGAATACATAAAAGAAATGAAACAAAAAAAAGTTACCTAATGGACTATAATGTTATATCGTGTATAAAAAAGTACAATGTATATTACATTTATAGTACATTAGAGATTATTTTTATTGTAGAAATCTTATTATTTGTTGTTTGTTCCTCTTAAATAAAAGTTATTAAATATCAGAGAATAAATAAACTAAATATGATTGAGAATTGTGTAAAATATATTAAGATTCATTTTGTTTTTTAATATATACTTGTATTGAGTGTGGTTGAAACGACCATCGGCCATCTCTCGTACATTCTTAATAATTTACTGTCATTATTAAGGTAAGTTCATGGGAGATGGCCGTTCGAGAGAGATGATCAATCCAATATTTTTCGGAACCAATAGGTAGATTGTAATATTTGATGCTTAGTTCATTTCTAATTACGAAGGCTTCTGCAACACTTTCAAAATGATATTGAACTATTTATTGATTTGATTTTGAAACTGCAATTAATTATGTAAGTGATGCGTAATGTATTATTACATCAGTAACTAGAATGTCGTTGAAATTGATATTTATTGATATTTTCATATTATATCTTAAACCATACCTACACGCTAGGCTACTTAAACTGGGAGGTTACGGCTTCGAATCCAAGCAGCGGCAGTGTAATCGATAATAAATAACGGGGTGGTTGAAGATCACACTGTCATCGCTTGGATAAGAAAGAAGTACGAATCCACTCACATCATAAATTGAAATGTAAAATCGAATGTAAATGAAGATTAAAAAAATGCGTGAACGTTATGTACGCGCGTCAGAAATTATACTTCTTTGGCATCATTAAAAAACAATTTTTAATTGCATGCAAATAATTAATTACAATAAAATAATAAAAGGACTGGAGAAGGATAGTCAACACAGTCAATAATGCTCAATTTAAATTTGAAAAATTAAATAAATAAATATATATTGTCTTACATTATGCATTTTTTAAATATTTATTATTTTCTTTATTAAATATTCACTTTGAACCTTGCATCTTAAAATTTCACGCTTACCAGTTTTTTTATAACGCGCCTAATGAAGTACTTCAAAAATAAGGATGTAGATGGCCTTTGTTAAAGGCGTACTGAAGAACAGAGGATAAATCCCATCATTATTATTATCATCCAACTCACGAGAAAGTTTTGTGTTCATTCATTGGCAATGTATTTTAATTTTTTTCCACTTTTTCTCTAATTCAATTTCCATCAATATACGAACATAATATTTGAGTATCATTAAGTATCACATCCTGTAGTATGTACTCGATAACACCATACTAAATGACGACTTTTAGAAAGCCTCTCGTGACCAGAGATACTTAACAGAAGTTGATAAATTATTCATTGTTTGATTAATACACCCCGCAATCCAATTGAGTAGTACCTATCCATAGAATACAGCGAGTTATCCTGGTAATATCATAACGTTTACCTAATATTACTTGTAGTTCTGGGAATTGTGGACCTCACTCAGAAGTAAATAAAAAGTTTATAGATGGAAACTCATTTGTTGTATATTTAGATTTACTTACTATGAATCTTAGAACAGGAGTTGATAATTTTTAAAACCAAAAAAAAATATAATAGGATAAAACTCATTAGAAATGGAAGAGAATATCACAAATTGAAAAAAAAAAAATGATTAACGGGCAATCTGAGTTTGGGAAGTGAAAGAGGGTGAGTTTTTAGTGTAAATCCGGTTTATCTTGATTTCTAGCGAAACTACAAGTTCTACGGAAAAAGTTAAATTAATATCAAATAAATATCGAAAATACTTTGAGGTTATGTAAAAAAAGTGTAATTAAAAGTGTAGTTCTTTTTATTACCTACAACTTTCCCATTTAAGTGTTTTGCTATAGGACTTGTAGTTTTACCGGAGATCGAGATAAGCCGTGTTTTACGTCTACTTTCACTACGTCAAATTTCGTCAAAATCGAACAAGATGTTCGAAATGAACAGCCGAACACACATAAATATATTGATAGAAATAGTCAAACGTAATGAAAAATCGTTGCTATGTGGTAGACCTAACTTCGTTCGGTCACTTATGGTTGAACTGCTTTCATCAACATTCCATACATCAATTACCTTCTCTAATGTTAGGTACCATTAATATAATATAATAGACAAACCTCACCCAACACACAATATTAACAAAAATAGATAGGTAATAAAAAAAAATTGGAAATAAAATAATCGTACTTCTATGTACAAGTTGAAGATACATTCTTAAATTTGGCATCAATTTTTGATACAGATCAAAAGTTTATGGAATTATCCAAAACATCGTTTCGAATACAACATCCGAAATTAATTAAGATAAAATTAATGAGTTAAGATAACAATTTTGTTATTCTTATTATTTTTTATTTTACCATTGAAAAACTAGTTTCAGAGAAATTACTTTATACTTTTGTCAGACATTTTCACTTTCGGATCGGATTCATAGTGATTCCAGGCGAAAACTCATTCAGTCATTCAAAATCAATAGGTGAAACATCTCTTAAAAAATTATTTTCTTTAAATCAGAGACGATTTTTCTTGATTTCCTCGATTATAACTGTAATTTCGAAAAACAAGACAAATTTTTTATTGCCCATTTCGATAAACTTGTGTTTATTACAGTGGATTGACGTGTAGATTTCAAAAATAAATTTTATTAAACAATCGTATGAGTAATTTTTGAAATATTACCTGAAATCATGACGTCAATATTTCAGTAAAACTTCAATCAATATCCCGTAAAATCTTGTAGACATCATCTAATCATAAAAATATTAATCTTGTTTTTTTCTACATCATAATTTGAAAAAACCGCAAAACAATATTTTATGATTTTTGGTGGCAGTTTTTTTTTTTAATAATCAGTTTAATTTCATGATACATACTGCAATTTACTGTACTAAGATCAAGTTTTAAGAAGAATACAGCCAGGATTTTTTTCTAGCTCTTACAACTTTGACACTACTCAGTTCTCACTCTCTTAAAATGAGTAAAAGCTGTAGATGTGCTGGTCCGATTACTGCCTGAATGTGGTTTCTTATTCTAAAATTCTTCACTGAAAAAATTATAGTCATGCAGAAAGAACTTTACTAACATTTGCCATGAGCTGTTTGACTAATATCAAAAATCTGTATGATATGGAGGTCTAAATAAATAAATTTATACCAATAAATATTATATACAATTCTCATTTTGTTATAAAATATATGATCTTATATGTTTTGTTTTGTCAATAATAATAATAAACAATCATAAATAATTAATATTGATTCTTGTATTAATAATAAATGAGATTCATTATGTTATAACAACAAAGACACTTTTAATAACAATAATAATATTGTATGGCCATCAGATGTGGTATAAGAGTCACGCATACTATATGATTACCTAACAAGAGGGTATATATTAAATTACATTTATTTTATATTGTATTGGATAATTTTATTGAATCCCTCAAGGATCCAATCTGCTACCCTTATGAATCTGTATTGGAATAAATTACCAACTGCAGTAGACGCCCTTATTTCTTTAAAACTTATGTATGTTAACATGTCAAAGCAACTTTTTGCGATCAGCTTAGAAATAGGCCCATTATTAGCCACTATTTAATCGTTAAGTTATTGTGGGAGAAGAAAATTCGTATCGTTTCGAAGAAACGATAACAGCCAACTTAGCAAAACATCAATTTTCTCAGTTATGGCTAGAGCGATTAATTTTTTTAACTTTTAACTAATTAACGATTAAATAGCGGCTAATTATGAGCCTATTTCGACGTGGATCGCAAAAAAATGTGTCGCTAAATTAGCAAAAGTTACAAAACGAAACAACTTTTTGCAATCAACTTCCAAAAAAGTTCTCCGTACTGGAAAGAGCCTACAATTTTTTTCCTCAATTAATTTACGATTATCAACTTAGCGAAACAACTTCGGTGTTCATGATATTAGTCAAAATCGGGCAATTTTACACGATACAAGATCGAAGATGAAAGAAAAGTTTAAATATAAAAAATATTTAATTTGTTTTTACAACTTTAAAACATTTTTCGTAAAAGATATGAATTCTTCACAATTTTAGCTCAAATTTGGTTAATAAATTTATATAGATAATAACAATATATATTATTATACATATATAATTGTATATATTGGATATTTATAGTATTTTATGAATGCTATTTAAAAATAGTCTAAACATTCAAAAAACTTTTATCATATATCAAGTATCTAAACAATTAATTAACTGTGTAAGTCTACACTATATATTCATAAGTAAATAAAAAATAGAAATAAATGTATGGACTTACTTTTTACATAATGTAAATAAACTTATTATAAAGTTTTAATAAAATATAGAAATTTAAAATAGTAAAGTTACACTTCAATAAGTTTCAAACAAACATCGGATAGAAATGGAATATCATTTTAACACTTAAAACATTTAGATTTTAATCTAGTCATTAGTGAAGTATTACACAAACCAAACCGTACGTACACATACTAGAAAAAAAAACATTACGCCACGTATAATGTGAATAAACTGATGGAATTTCCATTTTGAGAAAATAATATATTTGTGTATAAACACACATAAGTATAAATGCTAAAAGTGTAAACCAAAGTGAGGATTAAGAACAAATAACCATGGAGACGGTCATGGTACGATGAATTCTACTCGCTTGAGCAATATATCATTTCTATGACCCCGGTATAGCCTCATATATTATAGCCCCGGTGCCTAAAAACAAATAATATCATTTATAATTTATACTTTAAAAAATGTATATATGGTAAAATTCCGAAAAATGGTGATTTTCTTTTTTGCAGCTTGTACAATTTTATATTGCCCCAAAAAGCTTGAAAATGACATATGGTTTTTGTTATTGTTTTAATGATATAATTGAAAACAAATTTTGTCAAACATGTTTCAAACAACAGAATGTTCTTAACCAGTAAACATAAAAATTGCTTTTTCTCATAGTTTTGGAAAATAATTCAGATCATCGGCCAAAGGATACAACGTGTTTTACATTTACCATTGTATGTTCTTCCTAAGGTCTGACGCAAAACAAAAGAGAGACGCAAAAAACTAATAAAAAAAAAGCAAAGCACATGTCTACTTGACGAGAAAACAGCGTGGTAATATGCGTTCCCCAACACGACGCGCGTGGCGTGATAGCGTCATGTCGCTTCACGCAGTGCCATACGCGCCGCAGTAAGCGCCAGGTCCTATACAATAACAATAAAACGGATATCTGTTAAAGTTAAGCACGTGGGGAAAATTTTACAAGCTCTGAAAAACAAAATTGCATACTTTTCATACCAACTCAAAATTGTCTACCAGCGTTGAAACCATATGTTTTCTAACAAAACAATTGTATTCCCGACAGTAATGATATGCTTACTGAGTGAATTTATTTCGAGAATTCAATTTTTGAAAATTTCATAAGCGTGAAAATCCAACTTAGAGAACTGATAGCCAAATTAAAAGTTTCAAATTGCTTCAAGAGCTTGAAGAGCATAGATTTTCAGAGATTTGCATTCCGGGCAAATTATATAACTTTCTTTTTTAAAATTTTCTTTCAATTCGAATCATCTGAAAAATTAATTAATTTTTATACGATTTATAATTCTACCTAAAATACGATACAAAACCATGAGCTTATTTTCGAGAAAAAGAAAATTCGATAATACTCCGTTAGGTCTGAGATTGTTTTAGCAGATAGTTAGTTTGAACTGATTATCGAAGGGATGCGTCGTTATACCACCTATAGAATTATTACATTATTTGCTCTATAAAGCACAGTGTAGTAACATCATTGGATACAAACACAGAAGGAAAGGATAATGTGAAAAAGATATTGATAGGTCAAGTTCAAAAGGTCTATTAAATCAGAGTTGAATAAATCAATGGTCTCTATAATGTTAACTGTATATATCCTGGATATAACAAGATGGAGATTAACAGAATTATCCTTTAATTTAAAAAAAATATATATATACATTTACATGGTAAAGGAAAATACTTGATAATTTATTATTTATTTTTATAATGATTTTATTTTAGAAAATATTTTTAATTAAGTGATTAATTTTACATTTTATTTTAAATTAGGATTATAATTCAGTTTAATTTATTACACTGTCCGTAATATTCATCCCATAGTATATATTGTGGACTAAATTCGTAAATACCACCCAATTGGTTTTTTGTTGGGTTGAAAAAAACAGTTTTAATATTTGTGATTTTATGATTTAAAAAAACGAAATTACCAATTAGGTGCAAATTTTTTTAGTTAAATTTTTCTTTTTGTGTTGAAATACATTTTTATTTCTATTTTCATTGTTATGAATATGAAAAACTCGGTCAAAATATCATCATATATTTGTATTGTACATTTGTATCGTCTCATCCGATCAAAAGACCTATATTCAGGAAACCAGGTAACTGAAATTGGAAATCTTCAAAATGAAATCAATTTTTTCGGTTAATCTTAATGAAAAATCAACAAAATCCTTAAGAAAAATTTTTACTCAGATTGTATACTGTAAAATTAAAAGGCTCTTTTGTGCTTTATGCTTCTTGTAAAACCCAAAATTACATTTTATCTTTACACTCAAGTCTTTTGAATAACAAATCGATATTACCATAAACAGAAACAATTTATAACTTCTACAAATACATAATATATACATATATGTATATATATATATATATATATATATATATATATATATATATATATATATATATATATATATATATATATATATATATATTATATATATATATATATATATATATATATATATATATATATATATATATATATATACATATATTTATGTGTAAGTTTTACATTGGTACCACTATAACAGTTAGTAAATCACACTCCAGATAGCACTTTAAGATGAACTACTACTTACTACATATATAGTATATAGTAAAACCTATATACCAAATAAATGTATATATATATATATATATGTGTACTAAATGTATCATTTTGAATATATTTATGGATTATTTTATGACTACACTACTACACTTCACAAAATATTATATTACATTTCTTCAAGTATCATCTGAAATTTCTCGTCGTCTTAAGTGACCAATATATGGTGATTCAAAATATAGCTAACGACTTGGCGTTTTAGTGGTTATGTTATTTTACAAAAATATACTTTAATACCCAGCAGGGAAAGCAAAATTCACATTATGAATTTTCCAATGAGGACAATTAAATAACAATAATTTGTTTGCTATTGCAAATATTAATATTTTTGTGAAATTTTAAGATGCGCGCGCATCACCGTCACACAAAATTCACAGGCTGAAGTTGTTATTATGAATTATGTTACACTTAATGTAAGCAATATATATTTATTTATTTAATTTTTCAAATTTAAACTGAGCTTTATTGACTGTGTTGACTATTCTTCTCCAGTCCTTTTAATATTTTATTGAAATTTAGTCTGAAGTTTGCATTCTAGAGCTTAAAAATGAGTTCGTGAATGATACCAAAGAAGTATAACTTCTGACGCGCGTACATAAGTACACGTATCCATTTTTTTTATTTTTGTCTTTTTTCTAGTGATTATATTCTCAACAAATAACAGCAGAAAAGTCATTCAGTTTTAAGCTATTAAATTACGCTTCGAATTTGGTTTCACATCAATGTCATTTCTTTTGTCTGGATCAATTTTTATTAATCAGTTTAGATTCGTCACAATTTCAGGTAAAATTTAAAAAATAAACATATATAAGTCGAGTCTCTAAGCAATTTACTCTGGTAATTTCTTTAAACTTATGATAGTTATCTGATTGAATACTAAAAGCTTGTATTCAGAAGTCAACGTAACAACATTGAAAATCATTTGTATTATTTTTATAATCGTTATGACATATTAAATAAAAATTGCAACAAAGCCTACAATAAAATTGATTTATTTTAACTCACCAGTAATGGTAGTGGTATTAATGTTTGACCCAATTTAGGCATTATCCACATCGCATAACAGCTAGCTATCAAGGCAACGCGGCTTAGTGTCATATTTAAATATATTACTTGTATCGTTTTTTTTTAACCGATAACAAAATTACAAGGGAGTTCTGAATTCGCAAGTAATGCTTTTAATTCACCTGTAATATAAGTTTGTTCGATTGAAATCTTGCACCAGATTTTTGAAGCAGATATCTTAAACCGATTGAGCTGAAATTGTGTATACACGTTCAGTTCTAATGACTGTGCGACGTCATTCCAAATCCAACATGTCTGCAAGCATAAGATGGTAGTTATAAGTAATGCTTTCCTACAATATGGGTATCAAATGATAGAATTGAATAAGAAGAACCCAAAAAATAAAGTTTCGTAACTGTTAATCCAAAATGGCGGACTTTTAAGGCTTGAAACTCAATTTTGAAGCATATATCGTCAAGTATAACTAAATTACTCATGTTGCAGGAGACTGGCAGAATATCTGATTTTATGGAAAATTAAATCAAGAAAACTCTTTGAATTTCTATAAATTTGTAGCTAAAATTTCAGAGCTAAGACGACGTCCCTTTTATGAAAGAGAAAAAAACTTAAAAAAACTTAAAATTTCCATAAGCCGAAAAAGAAAATTTTAACGGCTTATAGAAATTCTATATCAGAAAATAAGAGCTTACAGTTTTTCGAAATAATTAAGCCTTCTGCATAAAATAAAATAAAAATAAAAATAAATAAATAAATTTAATTAAGAAATACCCATTAAAAAAAAAAGATAAAAATTTTGTAATGAATTCAATAGTTTGAATAAAATTATTATGAATTGAAATAAATTCATTTCTTTGAATGAATGAATCATCTATATACATTTTTGTTTCTTAATACCCAAAAATACTTTTTATCATACGTCTTTACAAACCATTATCATACATTTATGAGCTGAAAAGTATTAACAGCTTTAAAACGACTTTACCTATGGCATTTTTCACTTGTGTATGAGAATATCCGTGAAAGCAATAAATTTATTATTATTGAAGCCGCTTTCTTCAATGTGTTATTTTTTTTCCATTCTTTATGCTTTAATAAAATAAACTGTACTTTACATATCATCAAATATTTTTTACTGATAATAAATTTAAATTGTTCTACTCTCAAGTTTACTTGGGATAATGCTTATTTAGATAAAATTACGCTTTTACACTTATATATAAAGGTCCTAAATTTATTGATTTGGCAAAATTACTTTGATCTTTAGTTATTGATTATCATGAAAATAATATAATTGTTTTATATAAAAGTCAAGCTATTAATATCAAAGTATTCAAAATTGAATTTAAATATGATCAATATTAGGTACTGCAAATTTAAATTAGTTGAAGAAATTTTTAATTAAGTATATTGAATCATTATTTGAGTCACACTGCTGCTGCTATATCACGCTGGCAGTTTGAAAAAATTATATTTATAATGTAATGTAAGTGCAAGAATTATATAATTTCATAGTGTGCATTCAATAAATTAATTTAATCAAAATTATGATTAAAAAAATTGAATCATTTAGATGCACAGCTGTCGTGATTCTGTTAGATGTTATATTCACTTGTTAAAGTTAAAATTCTGTGAAGTTAAATTATGAATTATTTTTCTTTTTTGAAAATTACTGTAAAAATGAACCTGTAGTTGTGACCATTGCAATTGACAAGCCCACGTTGTTGGGATTCAAATGATCTATCTCGGCTCCCACACTTGTGTTTTTATGTACAAAATAATATTTTAAATAAAAAATAAAATAAAACTTTTGAACCATAAAATTTTCTATTTTCTATTATACCAACTACAATAATGGTGGCACTATTACTATACGATTTGATGTGCTTGGTGATGGCTTGTCATCTCTATTTACTTATTTGTTAAAAAGAAATTTTATGACATAGAACATAACAACTGCACATCCTTTTTACAAATATATATAAAAATAAAAGAGTTTCTATTTATATGTATGTGTTTTGTTGCATCTAAATAAAAATAATAAAAATGGCAACATTATTGCATGATACAAATCATTTTATTAACTGACATCATTGAAAACTGTACTTACGAATATAAACATGTATTATAAAAATGTATTATGCATTTGTGTGTGCAACTATAACTTATAGTCCGGAAGGTGGTAGCGTTATCATTTGTCATGGTGATTTCAGGCCGATCAATTGTATTGAAAGTATATATGAAATTGATAATCGAATGGTGGTTCACGCAAGGCGGAGGAATAATAAAATATATTTCAAGTCGCTTGAAATTAATAATAGAGATAGCTTCAATAATGTAGTAAATAAAAAAAATAGTCAGCAAAATATTTACGAGTGGAATAATTGTCAGCTGAATATGACATTTGATTGCCTTAGATGGAGATTGCATGGCTACTCAGCAGAAATTTTTATCCCTCCCGTCCACCCTCTCAGAGCCTGCTGACTTTCATAACAGTAATATAAATATAATTAAACATTCAATTCCAACATGAATTAATCGACTTGTCATTTGCAACGATACCTCCTAGACTAATAGGTCTGTCTATCTGTGTGCGATACAACATCATGTATATTGATCCACTTACAAAGAAAATTACTTAGGATGTGTTTCACTCATTCAGGTTCATGTCATGGGTTCATATCATGTACTTAGTACGTGAATCCAATACACATTGTTACATTTAAGATTAGCCATTAAAGGGAGTATATGGTTTTGATCCTGTACAGGATCCATTAATAAAGTCATTCTTTAAAGTAATATAAAATGTATTTTTATTACAAATTTTACGACTAAACTATTTAAAAAATATTTATCCAATTGAAATGAAATTCGATATGTACAATTTTGACATGAAAACAGAGGGAATGGCGAAGATTTCTACCCAAAAATAGAATTCTAATGTAAAAATCAAAGTTTTATTCTATATCAAGAAAGGTTTTTTCAATTCTCCCAGCTTTCATATTTGGACTCCGGTAAAGCATTTCAAATTGTCAGCGTATTCTTTAATAGAAACTCAAAATGATTTACACCAATTTGTTATTTCATTGAAAAGAACAACTAACAGTGTTGATTGTTTAGATACTCGACAAACGGTTCAGTATCAATGTTTGAATTATTTTAAGAGATTATCATTCATAAAATATCCTAAATATGTAGCCCATACAGTTATAAATACATACAAAAAGAATACATGTACGTATAATTATAATATGAATTTGAAATTTATATGCTTCTGAGCAAAATTTGCGATGAAATTAAAACAAATTGAAACAGTTTATGCAAAAATGTTTCAAACGAAAGTAAATTATTTTTAAATTTTTACTTAATTGTCGAATTTTCTGGATCTCACCAAATTCTCAAAACGCTAAAAAAAATTAATAAATAAACATTAAAAAAAGAAAAATAATTTTTTACAGGTATTTCAACAAATGAAAGGCTAATCTTAAGGTGAACTAAGTATACAAACAAAGTCATTTTGTAATGAAATTTCGTTTATTTTCTTTATCAATGAGGTATTCAAAAAATAAATACCTTTAGTTTAAGTAGATAATTATTAGCATTTCTTTAATAAAATTCTTCAAGTGAATGCAATCTGTGTTTTATTATAAGTTCATTGTTCTTAGAAAAGACGTAGAAAATTTTATGTAAAACAATTTTGATGAAAAAATAGCAAAATCAAATTATCCAAGAATTTTTTGTTTTCTATTCAAAATTCTAGGAAATGTTAGAAAACTTTTCGAGAAACACATACAGGTAATAACAATACATATTATTATTATTCATAAATACAAATTTTACTCTATAGACTGGATATTTATAGTATTTTATAAATGCTAATTAAAAATTGTCCTTCAAATTCAATCGTATGACGAGTATCTAAACATTTAACTCAGTTAGCCATCTTCACTGTTTTAAATAGTAATTTTCATTAAAATTGTACAAATCGATTTTCTAAACAAGAATTTGAATGAATGAATATTTAAATTTGTTAATATTTTCCCTACAAGTAGTTCCATAAATTAGACAGATATTGTTTACCATTATCTGATGTTATAAATTAACTAAATTTAGAAGCATAAAATATAGTTAGACAACAAAGCTCCAATGAATATAAAGAAATACTATACATTCAATCTTTATTAGAATATGTTGAAGTAGTTTCATTTCTATAAAACTGTTGTTATTATTGCTGGATATATATGTAATAAAAGTTACCATTATTTTTATTATAGGTAATAAGAATTTTGATTGATATGAATTGTTTGTTTCGATATTCTTTTAGATTATATTTATTGTTATCAACAAAATATGGTCAGTGTTGAGTTTGAATAAAATATAGAGGATTCGTAGAGGACATCGTATATTTAAATTGTTTTATTTCGTTCGAATGGTAACGTATTACTAGTTTATCAATCAAATGATATATAAGTCTATGATTGGTGTATGATTTAACATTGGAAATTTCTCAAAATTTATTAACGAATTTGAATGACTAGTTATTTATTTTTTCAATTCAGAATATTTACTAATGTAATTGCTTTGATCATTATTACAATTTTCAACCGAATAATTATGTCATTCTTTGTAATTATTCTACATTTTCTGTTATAATTGATACAATTGACGTGCAAACAATCGAATAAACAATTAAATTTTCTTTAATGTGGAAGTTTTATTAAAAATTTTAGCCGCTAGTGCCGCCTAAATCGCTTTAGATGTCCTTTCCACGTACAAGGCACGGTGTCGATAAATAATTCCTGTTTAAAGTTATTTTGATCCAATAAAGGGTATCTGGAATCTTCAATTTCTTTATGAATAATATTGTTTCAATTATCGAATATTTTAACACTTTTGAACAGGTGTGTCGCTCAAGAGATACTCTGAACCCACAGCTCCAAGCATACCTTGGTACGTTGTTTTCTACGATTATCTTCATTGAAAGGAATCAAAATTACGGTAATTTATGATAACACGCTAAGTCATTGCCCTTTTCAGCATATTCACAAAATACGTAACATCTACAATCCCTGTTACATTTCGCAGACTTTAATTGCTAAATCTATCCAAGAGTCTAAAACCAATTATATGGCATTCCATTTTTCGTTGCAATTTGCATGGCAGATTAGAGAGAAAAACATGTTTAATGACACAGTATTTTTCCATGCATCTGTACAACGTCTAAACAGCTTTACAGCACTTTACCCAAATGTTTAAATTCTAGATAGTCAACGCATGCTAGATAAATGTCTTACGTTTTGGTGAAAGATTACAGATTCGTAGTGAAAAACGCTGCTTAAAATCCTTATATCTGCCAAGGTTTAAGGAAAATTTAAAGAAGATATAACTAATGCAAAACGTAACAATTAAAGAAGATGTGCAACTTAACAGTTGCACTTACATCTGTTCGTTAAAATACTTCGAGTATATTTCTTTTTCTACGAAACCCTAAACATAAAAATACATTGTTATAATAATAAATATTAAGTTTACTAACTCAATATTCATACTTTTTAGAATAAAAATAAAGTTTTTATATATTATTTTTAAAGCTGAAAGTAGAAGTTATTTATTTTATTAGATATTTTAATGAGATTTTAATTCCATTTTTTAGTATTCCGTTGCAACCATATTGAAGCTTAACAATTTTGTCTGTGAACATAAAATTATTTGAAAACATTTAAATTATATCAATGTGACAAATTTTGATAAGACATTAATTACTCAAATGTTCAAAAGACTTCGTGCAATTTTTATTTGTGGTATCATTCGGGATTTCCAGAATTTTCTGAATTTTTATCAACTGTTTCCATCAAAATTAAATAGTGTTTTTCAAAAAACCAATAAATTTGTTCCAATCTAAATACTATTTTTGAAGTTAATGCCAATTTGTACTTGAATATGCTAAGTGCTGATATTAAAAGTAATGTGCTGGGTTTCGTAAAAAAAATATTCTTGTGGCCACGATTTCAAAATTTTCTACGTATATTGGCTATTTGGAACTTTTATTTTGTGAATGTATGTCTGTCGATCTGGTGATTTGTTAAAATAATTTACACAATCGCGCAAAATCGGCATTTTACGGCATGTTTGTTACCTTAGAACTTTCGCCTGGGAGAACCGATCTTGACGATACTGCAGAAGAGAAGGGGCAAAAACAAGACGGAGCATTTTTGATGATAACATTTCATTCAACTGAAAAATTTGAATTTTCGTGGTTGCTTACTCAAAATCACTCAAAATTAGAAAAATATTCAAAAAACAGAACAATCTTCAAAAAAATTTAACTGAAAAGTAATAAATCATTTTTTATTAAAAACTTCTATACATAATTTACTTACGTGACCATTTATATTTTGAAATCGGCGCCAATCATATTCTTAGCAACAAAATGTATTCGTTGGTGACTGAGAAAGGTAATTGGAAGCAAGAAGTATTTAATAAAAAGTTATTTTTGACTTTATAGTTTTATAAATTTTTTATGTTGGTACACAGTATAGCGGAGTTGCATTTAACCGTCTGACTTATCTGGCACGTGAAAACGTAACAAACAAAACCATTTTCACATTTAGTTAGATTAGTGCACATCATAAATTGTGTTGGATAAGAACTGCCGAACCAACTATCATACTTTTGTTATACACACACTTATCCGATTATTTTATTGAATTGTTCACTGATTGACATGAACCAGTTAGTTAAGTTATAAGCTTGAAATTATTGATATTTCATTAATGAAAATGTAATTAACACATTACTAAATACTTTTATAAAATAGTAATGATAAGAAAATCAGTAATATATTTTAATTAGTTAATAAAAAATTATGTACGCGACTATTATTATTGTCTTAACGAATATATTATTATTATGATTATTTTTATTATTTAAGTTCATTAAAGAGTATATTTAATTTATGTATTCGTCGTGTGTTTAATGACTTTGTGTTTGTTTTTTGTTTATGAGGTAATTAAAATGTTTAAAATATATTTATTTTATTTTATTTTTTTTATGTGTTTAATATACAAAGGTGTAAGATTTATTTGTACATTTATAAAGGAAACTAATGAAAAGTGATTACAGGAACAATAAATTTTATTAAATTAGTGAAAAGTTAAAACAGAAAGTAAATAGATTTGATAATTATTACACTAAATAGCTATTAATGTTTATACTTTTCTTGGCTATGTATTTACAAAGTAGTGAATTATAAAATACGGAGTGTAAGAAGATGAAGATAATTTGTTAACAATGTAATTTCCGGAAAAACAGTTTTTACACAAAACGTGATATGAGAGAGAGAGATATATAAGACAGGCGAGACTTGGCAGAGGAAAAAATTGTGCAACGCATTGTGTTAATTTTGTTTTAATATAAGAATTGGGTGTTTTTCTAAATAAATTATAAAATATGGGGAATTTTTAACGTCTGTTTCATGTAAATTGATCAAAAATTACCACTGAACTAGAATTTTCTAAAACATTCCTTCGATTTCATGTAATATGAAATTTAAGAATTTAATAACTTCATTCAAATATAGATTACTCAGATTGTACTGCATATTTTTAAAAATTTTTATTGGAAGTATTTGCTAAGAGTTATATGCAATTCTGTTTTTCGATCTTAAAGCATGAAAACGAAGTTATTTTCGAAAAAATTCTAAAAGATAAAAAGTGCTTTTATTGTACCTAAAAATTATTTCTATACCAAAATCTATAGGATTGTGAATTTCGTTTGTATGTATGGATCTAACTATCGACCTATGTTTATAATCTAGGTGATGTATTCTGTATTTAAAAATATATATTATATATTATTTGAATATTAAATATATATATAGAAATTCTATGCGGTCACCCATCCAAGTACTAACTGTGTATAATGTTGCTTAACATTATTGATCGGTTGAGATCAGTAATTACGTTACCCCCAGGGGGGGGGTATATAATATAGATTATTTTGAGTATATTATTTGATATAGATATATATATATATATATATATATATATATATATCTTTATATCTCTATATCTATATATCTATATATATATATATATATATATATATATATATATATAAAATTAAATAATATATTTCAAATAATATACTCAAAATAATCTATATTATATACCCCCCCCCTCTGGATGTAACGTAATTACTGATCTCAACCGATCAATAATGTTAAGCAACATTATACACAGTTAGTACTTGGATGGGTGATCTTACACCGGAAGTAAAATCATAATTAGTCCCCATGTCTTATGGAAAAATGCGCCAGAATCGGCTTTATTTACCTACTTACTTGAAGAGTTAACTCTGTTTAAATTAGAGAATTTTATCGGTATTTGAAATTTTCTTTTAGGTTTAAATAGTGAGTCCATGTGCTCATTCACGAACTTGAACCTACTTAAATTGGTCTAGAATACGCCATGAAAACTCCCATTCGCTCTGCTTATAAGTTTGTATTGAAGACAAACTCAATCGGATCTTAAAAGTAAATGTTAATTTCGAAGACTTCATGGACACTCTGTATCGGTACACAATATTTGATTTGATCAATCCAATGATGTATTACATTTCATTATTACTATAATGAATTTTCTACTATAAAATTGTTTAATATTGATTTTTGCCATACCTTTTATAAAATAATAGTAATCCGTGCATATTACATCAGATAACTTCCATAAACGATAAATTTGCGGAATATTTTCACGGCACGGTATTAAATAAATTAATTTTGATGCAAAAATAAATTTTTATTGTAATAAAACAATTTTTCGCCAAAATCCATATCATTGGTTTTTTTTAAATACCCATTTTTACAAAATGTACAAACAGTTTTTTAAATTGTCTACTTATTAAACAAAAATCGGTCATAAATTGATTTTCATATAGTAATGCAATTAAAAACTTTGGGTGAATAACGTGATATTTAATTTTGCTTAATATGTATTGGAGTTACATCAAGTGTTTGTATGGAAATTAATAAAAAAATTTAAATAATGATGATAAGCAAAGAGCCAGAATTATCAACCTTGGCTTACTCGACATAAATTTTGATTTTATGCCTCAATTAAATCAAATTATTTTGTATTTTTAAAAATACGTATTTCGACGTGGATCATCAGTATGAATTAGCTAGTTGTAATGATTCTCTGAGGAGGTGTTACTCGTTGCTAATTTGGTAACGGTTTACACAAAACCAGACGACACCAGGACAAAGTGATGAAAATAATTAAAGAATATTCTTATGAATAAAATTAAAGAGAACTCTAAAAAATTTCGATATTTTAACCCAATTTCCTAGATCAATATGTTTTGTATTTTATAATTACGTTTTACGATATGCATATGCAAACCGTCACCAAATTAGCAACGAGTAACATCTCCTCAGAGAATCATTACAACTAGCTTATTCATACAGATGATGATTATTTTGTAGTCGAAATACATATTTATAAAAATACAAAATAATTTGATCGAAATTTATTAAAAATGTATGTCAAATATATATACCAAGAGTATAATATTCAACAATTTACAATTTTAGTCCTCGAATAATTTTTCTAAAATACCAAAAACTTATCCCCCAATATCGGTTATGATAGTGCCCATATACATTTATATTTACATAAAAATTTAGAAAAACTACTTTATTTATTCTCATTGGGGCTTACATCTATATATATATATATGATAAAAAATTACATTTCACAACTACATTATTATCATCAATATGAATATCTCTTCTAAGCCAGCAAAAAACATTTGCGTGCAATTCCCTCAATCCCAATAGTAGTATATAAGAATTATATATATTTTTTCCATTTTATATACCTGAAATGTAGTTGTGAATCTCCACCTGAGGTCATTTATATGGTATAATATATAAAATGTGAATAGTAACATAAAATTCTTGAATATTTTTTAGGTATCTTTATGACTGATGTGTAGTAGGGATCTTATTAAGTCAAATATTTTGTACATATTTGATCAAAATTTATATTTTCTAATGATTAGTTTGATACTAGAATAAAATTTAGTATGTAAGATCTTTGAATTTTTTTGTAGATTTATATTAAGTTGCTTATTTCGAGATTTAAGATTGTTTGAAAGGTATTTATGAATAAAATCTTGTTCACGTTCAGAAAATTAATAAATAACTAAAATTGGTCACAGGGATTCAGAACAATAAATTACAAACTAAGTGTTGGTTTTAGTTGAACGTTTCGTCCTTTTATTAGAACTTCCTCAGCAACTTAATCGTACTAGTTTACAGGTTAAAATAAATTATTGTTGAAACTTATAAAGTATTGGTGTGCGTGCATTTTATAAAACCTAACAAAAATTAACAATTGGAATATTCCACTAATTTTCACAGAATTAATTTTGTAATTTATTGCCCTGAATCCCTGTGAACAATTTTAGCATTTATTATTGTTTCGAGTTAATGAAAATTTAGTAGATTGTTCACTATTTTATTCTGAATCACCTGTATATATTACAAACCGAATTCCTAAACAGTTAAAAAGTTATTGCAATTTTAAAAAAAAAATGTAACTTTACATGTAATCTTATGAAGATTCGTTGAACGTATTAAATTTATTTTTATTAACTAAAAAGAAGCTCCTAGGAATTTCAAACTTTTTAATAATTAACTTGTACTCTAGAGAATCAATAGAGCAAAAACTTATTAAAATAAACCAAAGAGTTTTTGAGAAAAAAATTAAAAACTTGCTGATAATATCGTTTTTATTGGAATAATTAATAAGTTCAAAAGAAATTCCGGTTGAGTTGTCGTTAAACTAAGACCTAAAGTCACTCGTAATTGTTCGATTTAACTCATTTTTAAATCGTTTTAATCCGCTTAGATAAAATTAGTGAAATATTACTTTATTTTGCCATCAATACAGACATGATTTAAGCAATTTAATAATTTAAATAATATCAAAATCCTAGCCAATATTTTTAAATATCGTCGTTTTTTTATTTAACAGAATATATAACAGATAAAAGACGTACGTTATCCCAAACACAATGTATTAAAGAGAGAAAGAACAATGTATCATTTTAAAAGATTGTACCAACATTTGAAATATATCACTTTGTTACGATGTTGACTTGATTTCTTCATACGATTAAAAGATATAAGATTAACTGTTTTACAAGTGAAAAATAAATATAATTAAAAACACAATTAATTAGCAAGGGAAGAATAAACACACAGAAGATTTAAATACAACTAAAAACTTCATGTCTGACATTAAATTTCCCAATTTAAGGAATATAAAAATATTAGTAATTAATCATTCTAAAGTGTTCAGCAATATGAAAGATAGCAATAAGTATAACTATCATGTAGAGACATCTACGAGATGGTTTTTTCGAGAATTGATTTACAATAAATACTGATGATATATACATTTATGCATGCAACATACTTCTAGTGAGAATATATATAAAAAATTTAAGATTTTCAAAATTATTAGGTATCTTTGAGACTTTGTTAAACCGTTTTATTTTCATCATAGTTTCGTATTTTTATCCAATACTGAACTGCAAATCCCAGACCATGGCAATTTAATATAGAAATGTGTAAAAAGGAAAATCATTTTCTTACAACTGATTTACGGAAGTTAAACAATACAGATAACCAATGAAGTGAACACGGTAACAATACGGATAACATAGCAGGTGTATTTAAGTTTTCATCTTATAAGAAAACTAGGTAAAATAGTTTCGTATCTATTTATTATCTATCATATAAGGTACATTCATACCTTTATGTATCTTTTATTAAATTTTCATAAAGTAGAGAGTTACATCTCTGTCTTCTATTTTCTATGGGAAATTTATTTCAAAAAGATAATAATCTTTTAGTTCAGTATAAATATTCTCTAATAATGATAATATTTCAAATATGTTTAGTTTTCGATTTGAGATATATATTTTGACGCATCTTCTAAACTTGCGTAAATTAAAACATTTTGTGCTATAAAACTTTTCCCATACCCTAGTTGCATTCGATTATCACTTACAAGTCACAAGAAAGTCACTGTTAATACACGTTTTTTTGAAGAATGTATGTACGATGAATCATGCAATACTTTCGGTACAAAATCTAATTCAAAAGCTCGATATACATACTTATTTTTCAAAGGATAATTCAATAAATATATACTATATGTTATTTATCTAAAAATATTGAAGTATAAATTGTGCCCTCTAACTGAAAAACAGCTACTTTTATACGAAAAACGTATGAAAAATTCCCCCATTTAATTTTTTTTCTATCCCATATTACACTCAATCTTCTTTCATAAAAGGAAATTGATTTTTTGTATATTTCAATAACATTTAGAAAACCATTTAGTCACATAATTCAAAATATCAAATTTGATTTGTAAAATTAAATTTAGAAAATATATTATGATGTTTATATATCTATCTATCTATATTATGTATTTATTTATAAATGCATGATAAAACTTTTGATTATTTTTCACAATGCCGGAAATCATTTTCACACTTAATTTTCTTTTCCACAGATTATATATTTCATAATATAAATAAAAATAATGAAAATTATTTTCTTTGTCAGCATTAATTTCGTTATAATTCTAGTTTTCAATAACAAATAAAAATTTATGGAGCAAAATACAGCAATTTAGAAAGATGATTGAAAATTTTTTTTAGTAATAGCAAGAATTTATGTTAAATTTAATCCTAGATTAGATTGTAGAATAAATATAATTTTAGAAATAATTGATAAATTCTTATTATCAAGAATTGCTCGTTTAAATATGGTAGATCTGAATATATAAAATCAATTGTTTTCTTTTACCAAACGTATTTATCTGAAGTAATAAACATGAAATCTTCTTAATCAAACGTGTTTAAATTATGCTTATGTAAATTTACATCACTGATTAATAATACCAAAGATCGATTAAGGACATTCTTAGTTCACCGTAAACGATAAATTTAATAAAAATGTGTTTTTTTACATAACTCCGACATTTCTTTTCGGACCGTTTTTGACGAAAGCAAATAATTATTAAAGCTCTAAATCGATCGCTGCCAAAAACGTAAAAATCGGTTCAATGGTTCGATAGATTTCGTTAACGAAATATTCGGGAAAAAGTGTTTTTTTTTTTAACATCAAAGCTCAAAAACATTGTAATATGTTAAATTTTAGGTATGGAATTAGCGGGAAGTTGTAGGAGTGGCCTTTAGGGTCAACCGTTTTCCAAATTTTTTGTGGAGAAAACTAATATTTATTCAACTACCTTCTGCAGTTTTTTTTGTATTAAATTTGTAATATTTAGGAAAACTTGAAGAACTGTTATCTTTATTGTATTCCATTCCTTTTTTGGTTCAACCTGTTTTCTATGCTTGTAATATGCTGTTTTTTGCAATTGAAGAAAAATGTAAATGGGTGTATGGATATTTTTTAAATGAACCCCCCCCCTCTTAATTATGGAAACACATTTAATATGACAACTTTTTTGTATGGAACTTTTGTGCAACCAAACAAGATGCAATTTTTATTTATTTAATATAGTCCTCCCAAAAAAATATAATATATAAAAAATTAGGTTAATGAAATAAAGATTTATCTGTTGAAAATATGAATTATAACTAAAAAACCACAAAAAAATACAACTTTTTTTATTCTCATTCATATTAAATTCTTATATTTTTCACCAGCAGTATTTTTATTTGAAGTAATTACAACAAACGAGTCTTATTAGAAACAAACATATAGGAAAAAAACAAAAAATAAAAACACATTCACACACAACGATAAATAACAGACAACACATTCGTTGCATGAAAAGCACCATAAAAAACATGAAAAATGTGTGCCAAACCAACCACAATGTTATAGTAATATATGCTCGTATGGCATACATACTTACAGACAGGCAACAAAGGACTAGCTAGAATCTAAAAAACACTTCAGGCGATGAGAAATTAAAAGCTTAGCGATAAAAATGTAACATTGATATTATTTTGTAATTTGGTACACATATATATAAAGTATGATTTTTATTCGTTGTCATGAAACATTTCAGCATATATTAAGATTAATGAAAATTTTTCTCAAAAATATTAGAGATTATTAGTTTTTACAGTTTTGCCAAAGCTTCTCAAAATTTAACAACTGCATATAATTGGATTGTCAAATAAAAAAACCAATGAGGACTTTATATATTTGAAATCAATTTTTTATCCGAAATAATATTCACAAGAAAATATTCTTAAAATTATATTCAATTTATTTAATTTGTACTTTAACATAAAAAAAAAATGATTAACAAAAAAGGCGCTCTGTTCAAAAAACTAAACTTAATAGTAAAAATAATTTTAAATACTTCCTTGTGACCAATTACCTTTCGCAGTTCACGTAAATCGAACAATTTCTTAGCTAGGTATCAGATTACACCGACTTCGAAACGTAATTAGTCAAAGAAAAAATTTGCAATTAGTTTTAACTTTTAATTACATTTTTGTGACGAAAAATTTTTAATTCGAATAAAATTTAATCACAAAATATTGATTTTGTTTCTTTTTTCTCCAGAGCATAAGATCCTGGTTTCTTAATGGAACCTCCCTTTGAATATCTCCTTTCTAACAAAAATTAAATCATCTAATTCAGTTCATTACAAACATGCTATCCGCGAACCCACATATCACTAAAAATTGTTTTAGCCCTGATGTTCCTTTTCTACGTGGGAAGCACCAGCTTTCAAATAAAAACTGAATCATCAAAATCAGTTCACTCAGTCGAAAGTCCAGAGGTAACAAAAATACAATCGAATTTAGAAACAACTTTTTTTTTAAGTCAATTAAAATTAATTTATCAACTAAATTCAAATCGCATTTGGTAGTCCACTGTATTTCAATAAAAGTTTCACGTGAACAATTGTATTCTATAATTTGATTGGTCGTTTGAATGTTATATAATAGTTCACATGTGTGAGTACTGTTGTTTATAAAATTAGATACCGTATTTTTTAACAATAATTTTCAGAATCAGACTTAATAAACTATTAGTTTAATGTTTGACACATTGCATATTAAATATTTATATTATAATATGTATATTTATATTAAAAACAAGAATCGTTTAAACCAAGCCTTATTGTGATTACGCAGGAAATGCGTGATAAGTGGACACAGCAAAACATTTTAACTTTATTTAAAATAATTTCCTGGTGACCAATTACCTTTCGAAATTCACGCCAATGAATAATTAATTAGTTTTTAAATTTTTGTTTATTGAAATATTCGATAAAATTTTTACCAACAGTTCTTATTAAGAACTACAAGTGATGATATTTAAAAATACTAACATGGGAATAAATCTCCAATAATGTATTCTTATTTCAATTTGATAATTCTTTATTTGCATCATAATATAAATACAAGTCGGCTTACAACTATAGCGCCTTGCCTAAGCTTTATCTATAATACATTATCTTATGTTATAGTTACATCGAGATTACTAGATTCTAAATATTTGTAAAACACCTATATGCAAACATTTAACAATTATTTTATATCGTTTTACTATGCAAAGCGGTTTGTGTATTACTCATCATACACTTCTCTAGGTACATTATAAAAATAAAAAAAACTACTCAACAATTATGAAAATGACAATAGTATGGAAAAAAAAATTAGTACTAATTACAAATTACAACTAGGTTATTTTAAATTCCAAGTATTAATATACAAAATTGTGTTCCAATTTTTTTATTAAACTTATTTAAACTCTTAATTCTATTTAACCGTAATACTTAAAAATTGGTACTGCTCATATACTAAGTAGCTTAAGTTTACGCCAAAAAAAAAAGGAGTATTAAAACCTAAAAAAGATGACTGGGAAATACTCATCGGAGCTGTGAGATATTGTGCTCTAATTTTTAATAAAAAAACTTGAAAACCAGAGTGATTGAAATCACCCTTGCAGATCAATGTGAAAAAATAATATTTATAGTATAATGTATCATAATTAGGTGTTTTTGGGCTTAGATGGTATGCGTTTAATAAAGTAATTTAATCAAAGTTATCAAAAAAATCCGTCCAACATGAACCATAGAAGAAAATGTGTTAAGCTTGCACGGTTTTGTTTTGGTAATTCTAATTAAATTGATGTATGGAAGACACACTTCATAAAATTACCACAGAAGCACCTTATTTTAGAACTTTATATTATTATAGTTTTAATTTAAAAATTTTAATTTAAAATTTGAGCTCCTCATTTAATTTTACAGGCACCTAATGAGCATATTTGTATTCAATTTTGCATTTTTTTCTGTTTATGCAAGATGCCATTTGCTATCTTGACACTTTTTTAGCAGTGATTCTTGTCAGCGCTGTAATTTTCATGGTAATTTTCCTTGAATTTGAATTATTGAATGCATGCTCTAAAAGCACCTTAAAAACATATAATTCTGGTACTTATGATAATTTCGTAAAAATTATTTTTTCACATTGCGTGATTTCACGTGAGCAGTGCATTATAATGATTCAATTTTCTTAATTAAAAATCTGAGCATCTAATTAATTTTTCAGCACCAAAAAAGAATCTAAAAAGCACCTAAATTTGAGCATATTTAAACTCAATTTTGAATGCTTTGCTCTGCTGGCTTGATGAGTATCAAACGTGATAAATTTAAGAAAAAATTCTTAAAAAACAATTTAATGCTTCAAAGAAACAAATGTACTATGTCCTCATTCCATCCATTTTTGGTTTGCATGCGAGTTTGATTTATACATAAATCAAAAAATGAATGATGTGTTAATACCATAAATTGTAAAAAATATTTTGAATGTCGAATCTGACAATTGCATACGAAAAGAAAAAGTTTACTTGTGTTCATTATAATAATAAAATAGTAAATATATTCCTAAATTGTTATTTTAAAATCATCACATTAGAAACCTATTTTTTGCAAGCTTGAAAAATTTATTCTTAACAAAATAATACATAACCAAATTTAATAAAAATATTAAATAAAAGGACCATACCAACTCAAACCATTTAAAACGGAAGTCACTTGTACATTTGACACCATAGTTAATTTGTTATTTTTTCTAACTTATCAAACCCAAAGCTGGCATTTATTGTTTACAAAAAGAATGGAAATAATTTTTTCCCATAACCATCACATTCATGGATTTTTTTATCATATAATAATATCGGAAAAAATATACGTAGAATCAGTTTATATTAGGTATTATGAGCTTTTTATTATTATAAATAATAGTGCTTTTTATGTTGAATAATAAAAGAAATAATATAAGTGCACATTACACAACATACATTTTATTGTAATAACAATAATAATAATAATAATTGTTGTAGGACTTTAGGGTTTGATTAATTACAAATATAAATCATATCGTTTTGTGTTTGAGTATTTTTTTATATTCAAATTTAGTTTGTAATGTGTTATACAGAAAGTTACAGGTGATATGTTTCGAAGATTTAGTTTCATCATCGGGTGAATTTTAAAAATTTATTAATTTTAAAAATTTTAATTTGAAAATAATAATTAGAACGATTTTATCAAGTAAGAATGAAAAGTGTCTTTAAAAATTAATGTTAATTAAATATAATAAGTGAAAATAACAACTAACAATGTTAATTGTTTCGTGATTCGACATCTGATTGGACTATTTTTAATAAGTATTCATAAAATACTATAAATATCCAGTCTATACAATTATATATGTATAATAATAATATGAATTATTATTACCTATGTGTTTATTAGACAAATTTGAGATAAAATTAAGAATAATTCAAAAATTTTATGACAAAATATTTATTTCCAAAAATGGTTTGTTTCAAAAAAACCATTTTTACATTTGAACTTTTCTTCTTATCTTTTATAGTTCAAAAGTTGGATTAAGGATCCATTGGATTCAAAGGACCCATTTTGCTCAAATTACTTTTAATTTTAAGAATACGTCACTAAAATTTCAGGTTTTCTCTGTTTGTTTTTTGACTTATCGTGATGACGGATGGACTGATGGATGGGCAGTAGGAAATGAATTAATTAGATGTTTCTATGAACACCAATACCAAACGTTTGTGCTGTCAATATTAGGTTGCGTTACAAACTTTAGATAAAAATTAATATTATATGCTATATTATGTATGTTGAATATAAAAATTTATTGAAATTGCAAAGAACAAAAATATATTGCAATAGAGAGGTTGTATTAAAAAATTTGTTATTTTACACATCAAAATCTGATACTAGAGTACTCAATACTCTCCTTTGTTTAATTAAAATTTTTGAATGTACATATCTTGCTTAGTTTTAAGAATTTAAACAAAATTAACTAAGAATGAGGTAAAGACGCTTCAATTTAAGTGTTAAGGAAATTTATGCAGGTTTACTATCTGCTTCAAAACTCCTGTTTCTATCAACAGTATTAAATTAAAACTATAAATAAAGGGCAAATTGCTTGTTTATTGTTTATTTTCTCAGAACTACAAAACTGTTTTTGTTTAATAAGGTTTCGACTTTGTAAAAAAAAAATATATTTTGCTTAAAACAAATTTTAAGCAAAAGTGTAAATCCATTTCACCCCTCTGCTTACCAAACATGCGTTCAGGGGATCGAATACTATATTAATAGTATATTTTAAAGTCAGACGAAACAAGAAGTGAAAACTGTAAATATTTCCAACAATATTTATAATTCCTAATCACAAAACAATTTTACAAATCTTTAAATAGCAAACAGTCAAATTATATGCTTAGGAATTCCTATGAGGTTTGAATCTTTATAGCCGAAATTAAATTATTTTCTATTTTGTACAAATTTTAAATAACGGGGCTACTGATACCTGAGTCACCCAGTATGTGTGTGTATATATGATCGCATGCAGCATTGAGCTTCTTATCTTATGAGCACGCTTTTTTTATATGAAAAAAAAAATTATCATTATATTTTTTTATTTTATCCATACACTGCATCAGAAATATATTTTAATAAACCATAAATATTATGTTTTTTTTTTAAGTTATCTGATGAATGAATAACTACACCAATAATAAAAACAGGAAGTAATTCTGCCTTTCATACTTTATGTGCGTATAGAATGTATGAGGGTATATTATATTTAGTATGTAACGTTTAAAAATATTGTAGGTTGTAGCTGTGTTTTGATATAGATAAAGTCATAAAATCACAATAATTATTCTAGATTTACCAGTCTTTGCGTAGAGATTATTTTTCGATTATGTAATTCTATAAAATGCTGATTAAGAGCACTCACTGTACATCAAAAATAATATTTCAAATTTTCTCTAAGGTTTGCGAATTTGCGAAAGTTCTGTGTAGGTCATATCCAGTTAATAAGTAAAATCAATGTCCATGATACATGTCCTTATTTCTTAAAGAAATTTGAAAAAGTAACATTAGTTATATTGCTTCAACTTTATGGGCAGTCTGTTTCAATTAATTTATTTAGTTTTGTCACAACCGCACCTCAAACATGCCTCTTCCGTGGTTTGCCCCTTTCCATTTTTTACTGTGTAGACCTAATTTGATAATTTATTTCACAAATTAATATAAATAATAATTGCAATGTTATACATAAAAAAATTCAATAATTTGTTTCACCAGCAGTCAAAAAGTCATCTCATAAACTTTTGACCAGTTTTTGTGCATTTTTCGTTATTGTTACAATTATAAATAAATCCAAAATTTATAATTCAATGTACGCTATTTTATATAAGCAGGTAAATAAATACACTAATCTGGCTTTAGAAATACAATGGATCTTTTAAGTAAATCTATCATATCAAGTTTTAGATAAAATCAACTTGTATTAACACATGCTTAATGGTTGAACGTGGTCTTAAAATCTGTTTGTACGTATACGGAGGGCATTAAACACCTAAGCTTTGTTCATATTGATCAAGTAATTTAGTTAATTAGCAAGTAGTTTCGTTACTTGACGTATATGAATGAACATCAACATTTTAGTCAACTGTTTAGTAAAATTGTTTGGTAGAGAAGTTTAGTTAAATTCTATTTTTTGTTGTTCCAGAATCATTCATTTAATATAAGCAGTTATGTGATATGAAATTATATTACCTGACTGTAACTGATTACATAGCTTTAATAAATAACTTTTTATTAAATTGTGAAATTATAATTGTGAATGACTTTTGATCAAGTGTTAGATGTTTACTATTTGATCAATGTGAACAAGGCTTTATATTAAGTTTTTATTATCTTCATTTGTTTTTTAATTCTTTTATATCTTCGTTGCACAGTTAATATTCGCATGTACGAGATTGAAAATTGGTTTGTCACAAAACGAGCTTTTGCTGAGTCGTATAAAATTGAAACTCGTATCACCACCTATATTACATTTTTGTTTTTATTATTAACAGAATGATAATAAAAATCATCATTCGAGTGAAATGCCACGATAATGTTAAATGTCAGCACTGAAATTTATATTACATTAAACTTTTTAAACTGTAAAAATATTTGTATTTTTATAACCATAATTAAAATTTCATTTAATTAGGTATGAAAAAAAAAATCCAACTACTGAATATACATTCTAGTATTTAATTCTTAGTTTTTTGTCAAAATAATGAGAGTAGAAAATCATTGAAATCGAGTCAGACAAAGAAATTTGAGATCTCCTTCAAAATTTTGAATTTTAGAAAGGCTGCTTAAAATCGAGAAATTTCTAGGCATAATTTATTTAGCTTAATTTAAATATCTATTTACCAATAGACAAAACAAAATCGTTATGCTCCTTTTTGTCTTTCTTTTTTGTGGCTTTTAATGAAAATTAGTGTTATAATGAAAATTTTTTCTTCAAATTTTCAAAAATCTAATTTTCAATTTCTTTTCTTTCGTATACAGTATGTTGAAGTTTGTAATATGAATGTCAAAATTTAGTAATTGTATTATACACCAAATTATGTCTTTGATATTATAAGCTTAAGCATTTTTTAATGTTTGGTTCACAAAATTAACAGCAATATAAGAACACTAACTAAAGACCAAGCCGAAATAATAAAAACAAACCGTTACCAAATTAGCAACGAGTAACATCTCCTCAGATAATCATTACAATTAGCTAATTCATACTGATGATAACTACTTTGTAGTCGAAATACGTATTTATAAAATACAAAATTATTTGATTCGAAAAATTCTAGAGTTCTCATTAATAATTATAAAAATAATAATTATAAAAACGAAATAATAAAATTGATCACATGTCTAAATAAATCCCAAATTTTCAACACAAATGATAATACATTTATATAACATAAATAAGGGTCCATAAAGAAATTTTTACTACTTTGTTATGACCAATAACAGCGGAAAAAATTTTGCAATATTTTAGATAATCCTAAAGAGGTTTACGGATAATTTTAAAGTTCAAGCTTACAATTACAGTAGTCCAACTTTGTTGATTTAAATTTCATATAATTTACGTTTCATTAAACGAATTAGTTAAGAACTCAATTTTGTGGAACGAAGACATAAAAATTGACTTAATTTTTATATCGAAATTCGTTCTTTTATGGATATAATAAAAATCGACATATTTCGAAATGATTACAAACACAGTTTTCCATAACTAAAGAAGTTAGGAAAATTTATTCACCATAATTCTATTTGTGTATTATATTGATAATTATGTGACATGTTCTGTTCGGTGTGTCTATTTTCAGACTGTGAGTATGGTAAATCAATTTCTAAGGTTAACCTCAGCTTTCTGGTAGAGAGTTTCTAAGGAATTTATTTTTGAAATTATGTTTTGAAATAACTGTGTGTACATTGACAATTTTCTGAGAAAAAAAAATATGCAATCGTTTTTAAATATGCAATGTGAAAATTGTAAGCTCTTGTATAATTATTTACAGGGATTTAATTCTAGAATAATTTCTATATACGAATATTAGAATAAACGAATATTCTATATATCAAGTGCAGATACATTCCGTTTGCATTACATTTATCCGATACTGGTAGACAATAAATGTTCTAGACAGTTTTTTTTTCTGTAAAGAGAACATGACCTATTCTCTAAACTGATACCAATTGTCAAGCTTGAAACCAAATAATATATTTTTAGGTTCTTTGAATGTATCAGGTTCTAAAACATGGTAATGTGGTTTTATTTTTTTAGAAACTTGTAAAATTTTTTTGAAAGTTATACTTCTATAGGCGCGTTATGAGAAAATGATGAGAGTGAAATTTTTAGATGACACGCATCACTGTCACACAAAATTCAATGTTCAAAGTGAATATTAAATTAAGAAAAGAATAAATATTAAAAAAATAAATAATGTAGGAAATTATATATTTATTTATTTCGTTATTCAAATTTAAACTGAGGTTTATTGACTGTGTTGACTATCCTTATTCAGTCCTTTTATTTATTTTAATGTAATTAATTATTTGTATGCAATTAAAAATTGTTGAAGTTATACTTCTTAAGGTGCATAATGAAAAAAAGGATAGGAGTGAAATTTTAAGATGCGTACGCATCACCGTCACACAAAATTCACAGGTTGAAGCAGTTTTTATGATTTATGAAACACTTGTAAGAAAATATATATTTATATATTGAATTTTTCAAATTTTAAATGAGCTTTATTGAGCATCCAGTCCTATTATTTTTTTATTTAAAATTGTTTTTTAATCATGCCAAAGAAGCATAACGTCTGACTCGCGTAACTAAGTACACGCACCCTATATATTTTTTTAATAGTATTTAAGGGCTATATATTGAGCAATGGTTACTAAAAATATATATACTTACAAAGTGAATGAAACTGTGAATTTTCCAGTGAGGAGAAGAAAAAACAATAATGCCCTTATTATTACGAAAACAGGTTGTTTTTGTACTTACAGGTTGATTTTTTATCCTCAACAAAAAATGCTCCTAATGAGCTCCTACTTTAACGCAAGTTGACGACACGACTCTACGCACCGCGACTGGCGGGACGACGAGATAACGCGTGGCACAGAGCTCGAGACACAGTTTCCCTAAGCTCCACGTACCATGTTTCTTTAATGTTACCTTATAGTGTAATTAGTTGAAATATCTAAAGTAAGTTGTATAATGCATGCAAAGATATCATTACTTAATGTTTTTGAATCTTCAAGATATTTTAAAATTATCAATAATTTAATTCGGAAATGTTATTTATATAAAATATTTACCATAAAACCTAAAATTTTGTTGGGAAGCGAATCATTTATAAACGTCTGGACACACTTGTATCAGCGCAATGTATTGTAGGATAAGAATACTATTTAAATATTATCTGATACTGGACGAGAGAACTGCGAGGAAATTTTCGTTTGTCAACCCTATGCGCCCGGTCTTACAAATAAAATTCAAAAAATACTCCCCTCCGTATTTTCCCTCAACCAACGATTGTAGGTTGAAACTCACAAAAGTTTCCGATAGACTCGCTATAAAAACCAATTGAATGCATAGTTTCATTAAAGTTGTAACTATGTTAGAAATACAAATTCAATATAAATTTTTCTTCGAGCTCACACGCCTATAAAACGAAAAAAAAAACAAACAAACTATTTTAATTTAAACATAGTGTGAAATAAAATTTTTATATTTACTATTCTAATAATGTCTATGGTATGTTTTGAAAAAAAAAAAAATTGAAATGTATTTTTCCACATATAAACCTTTTAACGTGAAACGAGACAAAATGTATCTATCTCCTCGAGCGTTATCTGCTAAAAATAAATAAACAAGAATAAAAAAAAAAAATGGTACAAATATAAAATAATATAATTTCTATCTAGTTGAATGTTTATAATGAATTTTATGTATATTGTATATATATAGTTCAATCATTTGAATGTTGAAAACAATAATCTTAGATAACCAATATCGAAGAAGAGATGTAACATCGGTCATAAAAACGATTTCCGAACAATCAATGCTACCCAAAAATTAAATCAACGTTAAATCAACATTGAACTTGATATACAGTTCGATATAAACAATTATTATACTCAACATATCAGAGTATATTTCTATTAATCTAAAGTTTGTAATGCTAGACGCTATCACGTTGAAATTTTGATGATTAGATATAAATACTTAGTTTAAGTTTGTGAATGAGCAAAATCGATCCATTGGTTCCCATTGGTTTAGGACCATAAAAGAAGAAAATTTTAAAAGCCAAAAAAGTTTTTTTTTTACAAGAATCTTTTATCTGAAACATTTTTTTATAAAATGCTCCGGCTCGCTACAATCTTAGATCAAATTTATCTATTAAATATATATACAAAAAATATTTTTATAATATATGTATTTATAGCTGTATAGACTAGATATTTAGAGTCTTTAATCAATTCTAATGATTAAAAATAACTCTCAACACAATTAACTCTGTTAGTTGTTATATTCACTGTTTCACAATAGATTTAAAAATTCAAAAACACTGATTTTAAATTTCTAAGAATGCCGAAAATTTGTCTATTTTGATCTTATACAATCTTGAAAACCATACTTAACATAGAATCCTGTAATCTGAATCATAAAGAAATATTCTGTAGCAGTAATTGTTCAACATTAGATGGCTGCTAATATTTGGAATTGATTTTCTTGTAATAACATTTTATTTCAGTCGAAATTCGTTTTGATAGTAACCTTCTTTGTTTACTCAAATTCTAGGAATTATTGGCTTTATAACGTAATTTGAAAGACACAGTACTTAGAAAGTCCTAATTGCTAAATCGGATTACGAACATGCGTTTTATCAGGTATCGGATAAAACAATATTTATATGTTTTTATTTAGTTTAATAAACTTTACCAGAAGGCTGATATTGATCAAGCTATCTTACATTTATCAAATTTCAACAAGTTTTATCCCTAGAAACTTGGTCTATTAGTACAAATTTTTGATGTGAAACATCTATAGGCGCGGGTAAACTTGATTGTTGGCATAGCGATATGGACCGTGGCGACGCATCGCCTATTGCAGAGGTCCAACACAATATAATTTTTAATTTTTAATCTTTGTTTATTAAAGTAAATCCGATACAACAAAGGTGGAGGACACAATCTTGAGTGAAAATCAGGACATAGTAGGTAGTCGTCTTTTGAAAGAAATTGTGCCTACATAAGTCTAATAATCCAATTTCAATTCAAATGCTTAACTAACCTCACTTTTTCACAAAATAAGTTTGTTAGATTAAAAAAATGTTTAATTGAATTAAAGACTATTAGTACTGGGCAGATTACCTATTATTTATTTTGAGAGTACCGTTTTTAACACTTAAATTATATTAATTTTACTCAAAAATTTTTACTGTGCTCGACGTTTTAGTCAAAGAAGTCAAACGCTTACGATCTCTGTAACTCAAAAAAAAAACTAAACAAGTGTTGATTGAATTGCGTCTTTTGATTAAAAATTTGTGAAAGTCTAGAAATTGGACAAAAAATACCTTTTTTGAAGAAACAAGCAATTTAGTTTTATGCGCTCTAAAAATAGAATAATCCAAATATATTTTGATGGCCAGAGGGTCGATGTTATTTTACATCTGACACAAATATACTTTAATAAAAACTAAAAAAAAAAAAAAAGAATAATAATAAAACTAGCGCTGTGTACACGCTAAACTAGTTAAAGTACCAAAATACAATAAAATCGCGTCTGAACCGTTGCTCATCCAACTTGACATACTGTTGTGATAAAATTTATTTTTTCGTCTGAGTTTCATTTTGACATCCATATACAGTGAAATCAACACACAATTTAGGTGTTGTGAAACAGTCCACACAAAATTTATGTTGATTATTTACGAAAAAAAAAATGTGTTGAAGTTATAACACAAAATCAATGTTAACTCAATTGTTATTTGAGTTTCAATACAGAGATTAGATAATTACAATAAAGAAATATGTATTGGTTTTTAGGGAAATTATTTGTTTTTGTGGCGCAAATTTATTTTATGAGAAAGTAAGGTTTATTAATCGATGTATGTAGGGTAAGTCCGTTGGAGATTGTCCCACGAGAGAGATGACAAGGCTGAGTTATTTACGGAACCCATTGCTAGATGACAATATTCTAAGCAGAGTTTATTTCTGGCTTCATAGGCTACTGGCAGTACGAGGTGATTGACAGTAGTAAACTAAGCTTAGAATATTGCCAGCTACCTATAAGTTCACCAAAAAATTAGACTGATCATTTCCATTGTACACCCATCGCACCCGGACCTACCCTTATTATACATCTTTTTTCATGGGAAAATCAAGTAACAAAAGTAAAGCGACAAATAGGCATACAAATTTAAATAAAAATTTTTAAAACAGACCACAAATACACAAATTTGTTTATTCTATACTTTTAGTTTTGAAATATGTGGTCTTTAAAGCTAGGTTGAAGGGCTGATGTCAGCAGTCATATATCATTTGCATGTACCATGCACGGTACGGATAAAAATACCAATCTCTAATGTAATAAACATTGTATTTTATCATATAATTGAAATTTAATCATATGTCAAGTATCAAAACAATTAACTCGGTTAGTTGTTATCTTCTCTTATTTAATTGAAAAGAAATACATTGTATATTACATTAGAGATTGTTTTTATTATAGAGGTGTTCTTTTTGTTGGTCAATTTCTTTTAAGAAATTGATATTAGAACAAAATAGCGTTACAATTGATGCTTTACATAGATGTCGTGTGACCATTCACGCAACAAATTTTTGTTATTTCTGTACGCTCTCTCACAATGTTTATGTTTTTGATGAGAATAGAAGCATAGATGATGAGTATTCACAAATAAACATAGACAACACAACACAACATTACACATACGAGAGAGAATGAATAGCAACAAACCAACCGACCACCTCTAACAACAAAAGCAGATACAAAATTTATATTGTATTATTTTTTTTGTTGACAAAAATACTAAACAATGAAATAATTGAAATAAAATGTCACCTTTCATTCAACGTTTTTCAACGTTTTGTTACGAGAAATACAAAAAAATAAAATTCCAAACAACATTTTTTTTTGTATTTTATTTTGTTTAAATAAATGTGTGTGCATGTTTTATACAAACATTTAATTTTCACCGAATTTCTTTTTCAACGATAGTAAGATATTGTTCTATGGTACAACTAAAAAGAAATTTCCTATATCGTAAATAAACTGAATGTTATAAACGTGCCTAACAAATTTTACCAAAATTGGAGTACGTCAAGACAAATTTGCATTTCGCTTATCTCTATCTATTAATCTAAGTATATTTTACCGAAGGCGTGCTCCAATTTTGGTTAAATTTGTTATGCTCGTTAATAACATTCAATAAATTTACGATAAAGGAAATTACTTTGAGCCAAATCAGGGTCTTCATAATAACAAATTTTTATAATAATTGTAATTCATTACTTATGAATAAATTACGATAAAGAAGTATGACCTATATTTCATTTCTTATGATAGTCTAATCGTCAGTGAGGTCAGAAAAGACCATTCAAATATCGTGGATACAGTGTTTTTAATGTTTTTCTTGATTTCAGCATGGAAAAATTAAACAAAAAGTTGATAATGCTGAGTTTTAGGATCATGTATTAACGGAAATTTTGATACAATAATTCTCAAAGATTCTTTATAAAAATCTAAACAATTTTATCAAATTACACAATTTACAAAAAATCTTGAATTATTTTTGTTTGTAAAGTGTCTTTTAGTTATTCCGCATGTCCTAAAAACTAGGCATTATGAATTTTTTTTCAGATCAAAGTTTAATTTTTTTCTTCTAGAATCCAAATCAATACCATGACATTTAAAAAATTCAGTTGACCCTTATTATTGTTGACCCGATTCTTTAAAATGTTGATCACTCAAGAAAAAATATTAAGGGACATTTTTATACAAAATGAAAACTTAATTTAAGGGCTTTAGTATAAATACGAAGAAGTAACTAAATTTAAAAAAGAATATAGTTTTGACCATCATGACGTCGTTTATAGCGGTCGCGTTGAGGGAAAGCGCGGTCTAAGATCCTAGGCAAATTTCACATGCATAACCCACGACTGAATCTCACACGACAACGACAACGCAAGGATTTTAACCAAAAACCCACACTGGCTGAAAAGGTATAATTTTTTCCTTCAGTCTAGTTTGAACAGTTCAGAATGTTATTTTCATGATTTTCGCAACTTTTCTAATAAATTCCACTTCATCGATAAGTTCCTAAGTTTTGTTAAAAGTTTCAGTGTTTCAAATTGTCTTTTCTGTAGACCTACGTATTATTTTTGGCATATAATAAAAAAAAAATCGTATAAATCTGTACAAAACTTAAAGCGAAAGTTGTGGGCAATCAGAATACAATGTAAAATTAAACAAATAAAAAAGTGAAAATTTGTCCACTAATATCGCACGTAAATAATTTCCTGATATTCAAATATTTAAATTAGAATAACAAAAACTAAAAAAATTATAAAATCCATAATTAACGTTAAAGTTGTTGAGCCTTTTATCATATCAAAATCGGAAAACAACAATTAAGATGCACCACTGAACAGGCATTTGCCGGCAAGCTTAATGGTCTAATACGAAGGTCTGTTACCTACTCAAGAACTAGTAACTCTTTTTGTTTTAGTGTAATGATGTAGACCGACATTGTACACTCTCTAGCATTCCCTTGTTTCCTCTAAACTTTTTTTACTTTTAATTTATTCTAGTTTTTTACATTTAAGTTAAAAAAAACAGCATGTATGTTACTTCATATACTGATAGATAAAACTTCTTAGGCTTAAAAATCCTTCATTAAGACAACCATTTGCAAGAAGATAAGAAAGCATTATAAAACTTCATCTGTTATTTTCCCAAAAAATTATAATCGTCAAATTTATATGACTACTACGTAAAGTTGAATAATATTTGTGTTAAATTAGACATCAAGGAATACATGTATTCCATGTTTGGCATTTATACATATACTTGGAGAAATATTACGGCCGTATAATATTGTATTA
This sequence comes from Chrysopa pallens, assembly GCA_020423425.1. NCBI lineage: Eukaryota > Metazoa > Arthropoda > Insecta > Neuroptera > Chrysopidae > Chrysopa > Chrysopa pallens. The sequence continues at coordinate 138,588,827 of CM035591.1, forward strand.
CTTTTTACAACAAGCGTTGACAAAACTTATTCCATAATTATACTATATATTTATTTTAAAATATATATACACAACAAGAAAACACATACAATAAATGTTGAAATGTATAAAATATTTTGTTGTGAAACACATTCTCAAAGGATCCATCAGTGTAAACTTTTGTGATCATTTAAAGAAGACAAAACTTTGTTTTAATGTCATGTGTTTAAAGTACTAAACGATGTTTCCATCGTTATTTTATATAGAGGCTTGTCTATGATAATTTTTTCTAAGGTTATAACGCGGTACGCGTTTATAATGGATTCCAACAAATTGTGTTAAACTATACAAATATTGAGATACAATTTTTTAGTCACGCTTGATTTAGGGAGAAAGTCGGTGAATGCGTGACGAGAGTGTTAATCAAAATTGTGATTGGGTAAAGCGAACGAGAGTAGAGAGGAAGATATAAGTTATTGGAAATAGAAAGACAGAGAGAGAGTATAAACATAGATGGAGCTATAAAACTTTTACTTCAGTCGTGTGGTCTAAAGCAGACTTGTATTTTTTTAAACACAAATTAGCGTGAAAATACTGATAGTCTGTAGAGTTCTAGCAAACAACCAAATCAGACAGATTTCAAAAAGAATTAAGACTACTATAAGATATCTCAATGATGACATCGAGAAATCATAATTAAGAACTTTTTAAGGAATAAATTTCGATTTTTTGCCCCAATTTCCTAGATCAAATTATTTTGTATTTTTATAAATACGTACTTTGACAACAAAGTAGCCATCATCAGTCGAAATACGTATTTATAAAAATAAAAAATAATTTGACCTAGGAAATTGGGGAAAAAATCGAGATTTATTCGAAAAATCCTAGAGTTCTCATTAATAATTGTATCTTTAAGGAATGTTTTTATGACTTCGTAAGAACGAATTGTATTACTTTAAGCAGGCCTTTTTGCTGATTGTCGAAGGCACACGAAATTATGAGTTCTGTATGAAGTCATTTTTATGAGTTCCGTAAAAAGCTTGAAATATGAAATCTGTAAGAAGTCTGCAATATGAGAACTTTTAAAAGTGTTTCGAGTTTTGTATGAAGTCAGAAATAAGAGGAGATAGGATAAGAGATTTCATTTAATTTTTTCGATGTGCATTTCACCAACAATTAAATAAGTTTTAGTTCATAACCTTAGTTTTTTTTTATTTAAAATTAATTTGGAGGATTATTGTAAAGCCAAAAATGATCGAAAATTGAGAAAATATATTATCGGATTTATTTCAACCACAAATTCAACGATTTGAATGAAATTCATTTTTATGATTCTATAATATATATAGATAAGTTCCCAAATTATGTAGATTACTACATGAAATGTAAAAGTATTTTAATTTTATATTTGTTAATAAATATTTTATTTTTATTGTTTCAGGTAAGGAATTTATCAGACGTCTTTATCATAAAAGCTGTAAGTTTTATTATTTATACATTAAATTGGCTGCATATATGACATTAACATTAATGTATTGGAAAGTCAAAGCGACATTACGATGTGTCACAATCCTTTGCTTTACAAGGAATGTTTTAATTATTTTGTTTTTCTTTATTTCTTTTTATTTTTGTAAGCAAATAAAACGAGAATCAAATCTTCTAATGCACAAAACAAATATTTAATAAGTAATAAAACACTAATAAACCTTTCTCAGGTTCTTATATGGTATTTCTTTCTCCAAGTATTGGGATAGTTTTGTATCCCAATATATCCAGTTCTAATGAAGAAAGAGGGTTCTTATGAATACTCAGCAACTCCAGACCTGTAATTTGAGCAATTAAACACTCCAATCGGATGAGTTGGGTATTTTTGAGAACTTATTCCTTTGTATTGTGTGATTTGAATGATAAATACATATTATTATATATGTATATATAACTGTAAAGACTGGATGTTTATAGTATTTTATGAATGCTTATAAATAATAGTCCAAACATTGATATTCAAACACATATGGAGTATATAAACAATTAAATCTATTAGTTGTTAAGACGTCTTAACTATAATTTACTTTCCCTTATCGTATAATTGAGATAGAATCTTGTGTTTAAATTAATACTCATACCGCTGTTTCTTTTCTGTACACATATGTTATACTCCTTACTTCATTAAAATTAATGTTTATGCTCAATTAGATTTAACTTTTCACTTTTATGATTTCTCCTTTTTTTGTCAAAATATTTTGTATCACATTTATTTTTAATTACTATATGAAGTTATAAAACCGACTGCAATACTTTCGTCATTCAACCGCTACCGCGTTCTTCGAAATGAGAATTTCTATTATATTCAACATTTTCATTAAAATCTAAATTGTTTAATATCATATGAATATGCATATAAGCCTAAATAGTTAACTACTTTTCAGTATTATTTTATCCTTTTGATAGATAGTCGTTGTTCTCATCCCGAGAATTCTAAAAATGAATTATTTGCTTTGGATATCTAACTCGTTATTTAGCTCGTAATCAAGTAGTTACTAGAAATTAGTATTTTTCTGTTTTTGTACTTTTAGCCCTCAAATGAAAGCGTTTATGACGAGTTGAAATAGACGAGAATTATACGTTTTTTAACTATTTTATAGAGGGACTATGTAGAGATTTTGTAGAGGTTCAGGTAGACCGGCATTATACTTAATATAAGATACCTGGGACAAATAAACCCAAGAAGATAATAAATCCCACTTTTAAAATTTCGGCCAACAATAATTAAAAAAAAAAAATTGCCTAACGCATACATGCCTTTGGTCGGTATAAGCACAAAGAAACAAATTCAAAGCCGCTAGTCACTTCAACTTATGAGTAATGAACGATTTTTCAATAAACTGACAATAATAGTTCTGTTTTATAACTTTTGATGAAATAAAACTTTAATTTTTAAAGTTTGTTTGTTTCTCAAATGTTTTGTACCTAAAGTTCAAACTTTTTATGTTCAGAATACTTCTCAAAACCTGTAGCAAGTTATGTCTTTAAATTTTCGAGTTATCGTGATGACGTTTGGACTGGCGGACGGATGGACAGATAAACATTCGGAAATAGACTGATCATCTATACCAAAATTTTGTTTGTTCGATCAATATTAGATAGCGTTACAAAGTTTAAACTAAAATGAATATACTCTGAAATATTATGTATGTCGCGTAGAAAAATTGACATTGGCTAACTGTAGTTGATGTAGACTCTAAAGGCTTTATCCTAGACAGTTTATATTTTCAATGTTGTTTAAAGACTTTTGTATTCAAAAAGTTAAAATAGAATATGAAGAAACATTATATGATGATGATATTTAGTTTACATAAAACGTCTCTTTTATGCTATACATTTTAGTGTCTACAATAAACATTTGCTTTTGTTTACATGTATATAACAAGTACGTACACATCTATGATACATCATACGTCATTATAAATGAGTAACAGAAGATTTTACAAATTTATCAACATAAAATATTATATAACATCATTTTATATGGAACATTCGTTGCGTTGGTTGACATTTTGATATTATAAACAAACTGTTTGAAAATATAATAATGATCATTAATTACTGTTAATAACTTTATTTAATTATAACAATAATTTGTTTCAATTATGTAGAAGATTGAGATCTAATTACGTAAAAAATAAATAAATATTGGTCGATCGTATCAAAGAATACAAAATGAAGCTTTATTTTTCTGTATTCAACAAAAATTTAGTACTTAACCTACCACCGCTTACAATCAATGCCGGTATTTAATGTGATTGTCTGTAGCGACTAAGAGATATGCTGTTGAATGCTAGCAAATTATGAGCATCTGTAATCTTTCTTAAAACGAATGTAGTGAATTATAATTACGTGATTAATAATTGATTTTGTGTGTGTTTGTGTGTGTCGAGCTGCTTATAACTTTTGAACAGCTCGACCGAATTCATCACGGATAGTGCTATTCGAAACGACTTGACCAAACCTAGATTTTGAATACAATTTGGATTCAATTCGATTGGATCGATTCGAACTGGTAGATTTTGAGAAATCTCAAAAAAACTAAGAACCAAATTTTTCCTCAATATGGTTTTCTTAGAACAACTTTTAAATGGCTCTAACTTTTAAACGCCGCCAATCCAGTTAATTCGTTCGAGAGATATCGTAAACGAAAAATTTCATAAAAAAGTGTTTTTTCTACATAACTTTGACATTTCTTTTCGGATCATTTTTGATGAAAGTAAATAATTAATAAAGCTAAAAAAATCACGTCGATCGCCGCCAAGAACGTGAAAATCGATTGATTGGTTCGAAAAATATCGTATATGAAATATTTGGGAACAAGTGTTTTTTTAACTCCGACATTTCTTTTCGGATCGTTTTCGAAAGAACAGAATATCGAAATAGAATAATTAATAAAGCTCTAAAAACCGCGTCGATCGCCACCAAGAACGTTAAAATCGGTTGCTTAGTTCGAGAGATATCGTTAACAAAATATTCGAGAACAAGTGTTTTTTTAACATCAAAACTCAAAAACAAAATTTTAAGCTCAAAAACATTGTAATATGTTAAATTTTAAGTGGTTTGGTATAGAATTAGCGGGAAGTTGCAGGAATGGCCTTAAGGGTCAACCGTTTTCCAAATTTTTTTAAACTGTTTTTTATTTGCTCCCATGATAAAAAAAAAATAATAAGCTACGTTTTTCCAAAAAAAGTTTCATGCAAATAACTATATTCTTATATCAACAAAACATATTTCGGAAATAGACAATGTATTACAAATTTTTTCATAACTGAATGAAATGAAAAAATTTCCTTTCAAAGTTCAAGGCATAAGAGATAATCAATCTTAATTCTGTTCATACAGAAATCTGATTTTACGTCCTGTATTAAAAATGCAAGTAATAATCTAACTGTGTGACATTTAATAAATATGAATTATGTTAATAAAATAATTAACTTTGATGTATTCTTTGTTTGTTTTTTTTAGTTGATGTTGTGAAATATAATATGCTAAATAACCACTAAAACGGATGTTTATGGAAATGTATTATTGCACCAACAATACTAACGGGGTTAAATAGGGTAAATTGTGGTTAACTCATTTTACACATTTTATGATATAGTATTTATGTAAATGCATTTATATATTATAGTTTATTTTAATTCACATTTACACACAAAAAACTATGCTATGTTGAAGACTGGAATGTCAATTATGACCCATGTCTTCTAGATCTACGCCATAGTGTAAATGATAAGTATTGAATAGTGTAGGAACACGCAGGGATGACCTCGGAGATCAGCTAGCTATATAGAATCTATGCTATTCGAGCTTGCCGGTTCGATTACCATCATCGTACAAAAAATTTATTATTGTTATGGACTGGTTAAAAAAGCCTAGAAAGGCCACAGATACGCTAACGCATTCTACAGATAGTTTTTTACAGAAAAAGTTTGAAAAAACATTACCCCCTTTTTTCTCCTCTTTTATTTGACTGTGGGGTATCTTTGGCTTTAGGAACCTACCACCTTCGCTCCACGTTACAGAAATGTATATATATTACACTTGGTTCTGTACCTGGTACTTCGTGCTGTGGTACTGATAAACTTGGTAAAAGTTGTATGCACTTGTGGCGGTGATAATTTAACGAGGCGATATGCACACTTTATATAGTTGATTGTTTGACATACTGCTTGTGAGTAGAAATTTTTTTGAATTTCAAATTTAGATGATTGTTTCGATGGAAATGGGTACTAATGGGATTTGTAACATACGTCAGGTGATAACTTCATAAAGAAATCGACCTTTTTATCATCCCCTTAGAGGTAGAAAATGGACATAAAATCTATCTCATCCTAATAAATTATATTCTTTGTGTATAATAAGTTGCATTATTGTAGAATTTGATTAAAATCCAGTTATTCGTTTTTGCCTGAAAGAGTAACAAACATCTTTACATACAAACTTTCGCGTTTTTAATATTAACAGGAAGAATAGGATATTTGTCGTTTCCAAAGTATCTGTATTGTCTTTATAACAAATACTTAGAAAGGTACTTGGTGTAATAGTTCAGTATGGGTCCTTAAAAGTAAAAATGCTTTTTGGGGCCCAACATTCATTGTGTTCTCTGTTTCTTATGAACATAATATGGTTATACACTATTTATTATTAATATTACTAATTATATTAACAATAAATAGACCCCACATGTTTTTCTACTCCAGGGCTCGAAATTTGTTTGGTCCTGGTAACTACATAAGTATTTAATTACATAATTCTCGATTTGATTCTATGCTATTGAACGTTATTTTAATACATTCTATTTCTGGATATTGGAAGTAGAAATATACATGTCGAGATCGTAACCACATAGTTGAACATAATCCGATTATTATATCTTGCCACCATAGAAATAGTTGGCTATAAATGTTAGTCATCTTTTAGAAACAAATGAATATTGTAAAACTCATGTTCGTTATCTTTCAACAAAATATAATTGTACGATTTAACTAAGGAAATTTTTTAAGAAATTTAAATAAATTTTTACTTTTCCTGCAAAAATAATTATTTATGTAATTTCTTCGATAATTTAGATAATTTTCAACCTAATTACTACAATTAAATGACGGTTTTTTTTGTAATTATTTTAGTATAATTAAATTAAACAAAAAATTATATTTTCTAGAATGAGAATGTGTTATTGCAAATTTTATCCACTTGTGGCGCATCAAGCAAATAAAAAGCACAAACTGTGCATGCATGATACTAGACAAATTAGAGAATATAGAGGAAAACTAGACGAATTGAACCTACTTGTATTTAAGCTTCATAAACAAATTTCAAGACACATTCAATAATAATAATCTATACAAGTGTTGTATTATAGTTACATGTTCATAAACATGATTTTGCTTGCTACTATATTTAACATTTATAGAATGAAAAGTAATTTATAATAACTTTATACAAAATAATTCTACTTAAACTTCTGATATTATTATTATTGTTAACTAAACTTATTATTATTACATAATATTGTTGTAACAACTTCAGAACACACATTATATTGTATATTTATTTGTGTATTTTTACTTTTTATTATTGCACTTCTATGTAGGTATGTCTTAACAGAAGAACTATATGTTTGTGATTGGGTAAGGAAGGAATCGTAAGTGCTATAATCGTTAAACTGTTACAAATGTTTTCTTATTTTTTTACCCCGATATATCCATGGATAAAAGCAAGTATATTCAACCGAGTTTAAGTTTGTAATGATTGAAAATATTATGGCACTAGCAAAATATTCGTTTAGATATTCGTAAAATCACTTCATTTTTTCAGATTAACCGACTATTCTGTCGGGCTAAAAAAAACAAACTTGGGCGAACTGAACTCTTGATGGCATATTCTAGAATTTTAAATAAACAAAATATTGGTTTAGGTATTCGTAAAATCGATTAATTTTTTCACATTAACCCAGTCTTCTGTCGGACTAAAAAAAAAAAAAAAATATGGCGACCTAAACATTTGATGGCAAAGTCTAGAGCTTAAAGGTCACGTAAAATCGATCAAATGAATCTTACAGAACCATGAGCCATCTTTTAAACTATAAGCCATAAAAACCAAGTTCGAAAACAACACAGTTTGTTTACTTAAACCAAACGACTTTTGTTTGAAACGGTTTTTTTCTGAAACTGTATAGATTTTTGCAAATTCTAGGTGCTAAAACATATCAAATTAAATAATATTTATATGTCAATATGTCAATGTGGATTTGATGCTTTTTCTCCGAACACTTACTCAAGATCTAAAAACGTGATAGTGCCTTTCTACTCCGATTTAGATGAGTTTCAATAAAATACGACACCTTCACGTAATTTTCGAAAGTTCATGTTCCAGTAATTTGAATAAGGAATGTTAATTTGAAGTAGATTCAACCAAAACATCACGTTGTCACATTTGGCTCCTTGCCTCCGTTTTTGACATCCTGAACAGTATAATTTCGACCACTTTTTTCTTATCGTATACAAAATATTTGGTGCGGTACTTTGTTTTTGGTGTGAGCACCTGGTATTTGGTTTGCACACGGTACTTCGTGATGAGGAACACCCGGTACTTTCTGCTGTGGTACTCCTATACTTGATTAAATGTAAATGGACCTCTAGAACTACAGGATGCGCCGATACTTGAATAAAATAAGCGATATGCACACTTCATATAGTTGACATTTCGACATGCTACTAGTGAGAAGAGATAAATAATAAAAGAGATAAAATGGTCTCTATTACCAGCATTGGCTCTTTCCATTCAGGAGAAAGCATTTTATATGTGATGATAATAAAAACAAATAAACTTCACCTTATTATGTGATAAAATAATGACGGAAAATGTTTTTTATAATATTTCAATAAAAAAAATTAAAACAACAAATAAACAAAACCAAAAAACAAGAAAGCAATTTTCTTTGGAAATTGATACTCACACTTTCTTTCTAATTGCACAATAAACAATGTATATAATATTTACAAATGTTTTAATTGAGAAAATTACAAATTTAATTGTATAAATAACGTTATAATAAAAATATATTTTGTATTTTATATATATAACAATTTTTCCAATTGAATAACATATATAAAACAAATATTAAATACCTACCTTTATAATATACCTGTAAAGATACATACCTTGTTATAAAAGTTGTATGTATACCATTTGTACAGATGTAATGGGAATTTATACACTGTGTTTCAAAACAATAGGATTTGTAAATGAAATTTACAAAAAAAAAACATCCCACGATTAATAATTGAAAATATTGTTGTGGCGGCCATCTTTGATTTGAAATTTGTCATAGTGTATAGCTTTCAACTAATCAAATTATTTTATTTGATACCTGTAATGAGTGAAAAAATGTGACGTCCATCATTTTTTGGCAGCAGCGATCTTGGACTGATTTTTATTAAACATAGCTTAGAACACTCTCGACAAATTCTGCTTCCAAACAAAAAAAAAAGACAAATAAAAATCGGTTCATTCGTTCGGAAGGAACGATGCCAAAGATAGATAGACAGACACACACACGCACACGCACACCTCAAACAGAGCTAATTGATTAAATACTCGATATATGGTTGAGAATGAATTTTTTAGCTATTTTTAACATTTAAAAAATACTCTAGTAATAAACAAATAAATAAAAACAAAATATCACTTTTATATTGAAAGAAACAGCTTTTGTATTTTAACATTTCTTCGGTCTATGACTCTTGTAAAAATGGCCCATAAATCCATCCATGGGATCCAAATTAACGAATGTTCCTTATATAAAATCACTTTTTAAATCTCAAATAGGTCATCAAAATTTCAGCTCGCTTTCTATTTTCATTTTCGAGTTATCTTAATGGGAGACTTACAAGCGCAAATTGAGTAATCAAGTGATACTATAAATATATATACACTCAAGTTTTGGACCAATTTTCTTTCGTTTTAAATTTTGTTTCAAAATCTGTCAAATTCGTTTCAAAATCTGTCCATTGGATCCAATGGATCAATGGAGATCCATGATCCCATTGGATCTAACGAATCTAAGGCGATCCATCTTCAAACTTTTTAATTTGAAGATAGAAGATAAATCCAAAGATAGAAATTGTTCTTTGAAACATGTATTTGTAAACTGTTTAGATTCGTCAAAGCTATTAAGCACAATATTATTAGTTCATATACTGTATGGACTGTATATTTAAAGTATTTTATGAATGTTTATTGTATTAAAAATACTTCAAATATTGATACTGAACCATATATTGAGTATACAAACAATTAAATCTCTTTGTTGTTATGGTTAATTTCATCTCAATTAAATATTGAAACATGCAGACGACACCAGGACAAGTGATAAAACTAGGATTTTCGAATAAATTTCGATATTTTGCCCCAATTTCCTAGATCAATATGTTTTCTATTTTATAAATACGTATTTCACCAAATTTGCAAATAATAATATATCCTCGAAGAATCATTACAACTAGCTAGTTCATATTGATGATGACTACTTTGCAATTGAAACACGTATTTATTAAATACAAAACATTTTCATTCAGGGTTGGGAGTTTTCTTTAATAATATTCATATTAAAGTAAAATTGTGGCTGAAATACAAAGACGAGCCACTTTTATCAAACACATTGGATTTCAATTTAGTAAATATAAAATTTAATATACATTGTCTAATATTTATTCATTTTATTTACATTATATCAACGATGGTGTAACCAACATATATACATACAACGTGTATGTTATATCCATACCACGATATTATATAAAATAATACAACCAAATTCTTCTTATATTAATAACTTTTAAATTAAATTAAAATATAATAAATTTTACAACATCATTATTTGCACATCCATACATATACACTTACTACTACTACAGTACCGAATACAGAAGAATACGGATACAGACTCAGAAAACTTTTGAAAAACAATTATTGTGTGTTTTGTATTGTTTTGTACTTGTTGTGTTATGTTATGTAGAATGTAATTTTTAAACGTATACGCATAACTTATCAAATAAATCACAGTGATACTGCGCGCTGTGTTGGTTAAGAACTTTTTAATTAACTAATTGAATTTGTAGTTTTATCACATAATATTGACATCATATAAATGAAATGTTTAATTGTATAGAGAAAAAAAGTTTTAATTTAAGAATGAATAAAAGTTGTTTGATTTGCAAGGACATGACAATACAAAATAATTATTCTGATGTCTGATTGAATTAACAAAAATTATTGAGAATCAATCATTCTTAAATACCCCATTGACTAATGTAAGGCAAGTTTATCTGATCAACTTCGGAATAGGTACATAATTGGCTGCTAATAAATCGTTAACTGATTGTGGAAGAAAAATGTTTTTCACTCCAACCAGAGCGAAGAAAATTGATGTTTTCCTAGAGCATATTAAGAGGGGAATCTTAATAATCTTTTTAAGTATTTATGGATGAAAGTATTACTGGTTTTACTCGTATTACCGCTTAGGCGGTTGATGTTTTGCACAGATGACTGTCAAATTAGCGAAATGTCATATTTTTCCGTTATGGTATTATCAAAGAACATATGTTTTCCACAATTATTTTTGCGGTTTATTTTGAAACGATTCCGAATTAAACGGAGAAATTTATGGCGAAACATGAATTTTCTCTATTATGGTTAAAACAACAAATTTTGTTTTCCACAATTAATTATTGGCTAATCTATCTAGAAGTCTATTTGAGTTGTTTCGCTAAGTTGGTATACATTATTTTTTACCAACACTTAGGTCTGGTGCAAATTGGGGCGCATGTGACACAGTGTGACGTGACCCGACACGATAGCGTCACACGTGCCGTGTTGGGGACCTCATATTACCATGCCGTTCACTCGTCCAGTAAAAGATAATAAGTATATAATCAAACAAAAATCTTCACTTTGTAGATCAATTATTGTGAATGAATCATATTATGTTTTCTTAGAATTGCCTCGAGCAGCAAAATCTATAAAGCCTTTTGATTTATCAAGAAGATGCTAAAGGTTTGCTGTATAACAGAACTGACAGAACGCGTATACTTTGAATATTATAGAATAATTCCTAGAAAATTATATTCAAAGGATATCATATTTAATGATTCACTCATAACGATGTTTTCACTGACAAAGCATACAGCTATATATATATATATATATATATATATATATATATATATATATATATATATATATATATATATATATATATATATATATATATATATATATATATATATATATATATACATAAAATTTCATATGTATAATGCTAAAAAATATTTTTCATATTTCTTTCAAAAAATAGCATACATTTAATGATAAAAAATTAAAAATAAAGAATTTTCTAGGAAAGAAAACTAGGAGTTCTTCCCAATTAAAATCAAAGTACTTGCAAGTTACAGAAAAGGCGTTGAATTGTACGGATTGATGATTAGTATTGGGAAATTTCTAATAAATAGGCAATTATCTAATCACAACAATTTTTCTGAAGATATTTATTCCCCGATAAATATAAAAAATGAAAAGTATTTATGCATTTTCTGATATGGATTTCTCTATAAGATTCTTTTTAAACTCAACATATACAATATGTCATAGTTTATTCATTTTAGTCTAAAGTTTGTAACGCTACAAAATATTGTCTGAGCAAACAAAATTTTGGTATAGGTGCTCATAGAATCACTGTCCATTCGTCATCTCGATAACTCAAAAATGAAAAGAGATAGCAAGCCTTAATTTTGATAACGTATTCTAAGCATAAAAAAGCTTAATTTCGTGAAAAGGCATAATCGACCCATGACCGAGATGAAAAATTTCAAATACGACAAACTTCTGTTTGAAACATTTTTTCGTAATATATCTGGATTTGCCATAATTTCAACTCATTTTTAGCTAATCAACATATATGTTATTACAATACATCATAAAAGTATATATGTATTTATAATTGTATAGACAGGATATTTACAGTATTTTATGAATATTAATGATTAAAGGTAGTTAAAATATTCATACTTAACCTAATGACGAATATCTAAACAACTAATTCTGTTAGTTGGTAAGCCATTGATTAAACGTTAGTTCTAAAATCCTTCACTTTGTGTTTATAACGTTCAAAATATACCAAAAATTTTAACGTTGGATTCAACAAACCACAAAACTTTAACCAATTTTATCAAGAAAGAAACAAATCACCAAAATATTCAAGAAACCATTATACTTGTTAGAGATTTCGGTCTTTGATTCAAACATATACACAAATAAATTTATGGTATTGATTGACAATTTTTATGTTTGAATACAATTTGAAAACATGAAAGCACTTAATCCACTAATTTTAAACCGATTATTATTTTAATTAAAACTCATTGTTTCCACACTCATATATTTAGGTCAATAATACTCGGATCGCATTTAATCTCAATTTAAAATTGATAAAAAAAAAACAATAATTATTTATTTTAGTTAAGTATTTCGTGTGGAAATTTTCATAGTTCAATATTATTTATTACTCGAGAATTTTTACATGTTGATGTAGAGAAATGATAGCACCAGATGAACGAAATTTTTTTACGTAAATACCTTACGTAATATCTTAAATAACAAGTAAAGATAACAGAGTTAATTGTTTAGATACTTAACATATTATTGAATATCATTGTTTGAACTATTTTTAATTACCATTTATAAAATACTATAAATATCCAATCTATACAGTTATATATGTATACATGTATAATAATATATATTATTATTACCTATATGTATGTTTATTAGCCTAATTCGAGCAACAATTATGGAGAACTCAAACATTTTACGAAAAAATATTTCAAACAAAAGTTGTTTATTTTTGCATTTGAACTTTTTTCTATGTTTTATAGTTTAAGAGTTGGGGCAAGTTATCCATTGAGCCCAATGGACCGATTTTCCTCATGCGCAAACTTAAACTCACTTTTTATGTTTAGAATACGTCATCGTTAGCTTGTTATCTCTTTTTGTTTTTAGAATTATTGTGATAACATCAAATTAGTAAATAATTTGATGTTTCTATGACCACCTATACCAAAATTTTGTTTGTACGGTCAATATTAGGTAGCGTTACAAACTTTAGACTAAAATTAATATACTCTGACAGTTTGTTATTTTATTTTTAAGGAGCTTTACCCAAATGTCAAAAATCTTCGATAATTTCCATATATTTCCACGCTTTAAAAAACATTCAAGCTTTTATATTTCATCCCCTACCCCCAAAATGCTATGATAATTATTGATTTTAAGCCATGAATTAAATTGATCCATCTTAACAAAGGTGAATTCTGGATCGGAAAGGTATCAGGTATAATTTTAGCATAGTTACTCAGGATATTATCCATATTCTCATTAAAAAATATTAAAATTTTACTTTGTAAAAACACCTTGCTGATTAATTTTTAACTTTCAAGGAAGAAATTAAAAATGAACTACTCTTTAAAAAACATTCTCAACATTATAAAAAAGTTACAGTAATATATTGAGTTTATAACAATAAGTTATGTGATAAAAATTTAATTAACTTGCCTATTTATTAGCCAAATTGATTTAAATACTCGCTAATTACATTTGCATCTGACATATATACTAAATCTGTATTTTCAAGTAAAATATTTAAACAATCCATACGAGGTACAGTTTTAGTAGCAAGGTCAATAACTTCCTGATAAATCTTGTATTATTTAAAATCGATTCTACGAATTAAATTATTGTATACAGTTTCATGGTCTTCTATTTGGAAATAGAACTGACTTAAAAACTTCTTCTTAGAAATAGATGAAAACATGACTTGAAAAGTAATTATTAAGAAGGAATAAATTTACAAGCAATTTCTGCTATCTGTTTCAGAACCATTACTAATTCATTAACTTCACAGGGTGATTAAAAAACCGTTTGATAATATTTTTTCATTCCCATTTATTACGTTACAAGAAGAATCAAGGGCTTATGGCAGCATCTTACATTTTACGCGGCCCGGCCTGATATCTACATCCACTCCTGCTATTAAATCAACTGTTATTCCAAATTTAGCATAAAAAAATTTTGAAAATTGTATTTGGATGAAAAATTTATGAATTATATAATCTTTAACTAGCATTTAAATTTTTAAAATTTGTAAAATACTGTGATTTTTTACGGCTATGCCTAATTGTGGTTTAGAGTTAAAACTGTATCACTCAAAAGTGAATCTCAAAACAGTATATATGCGTGCTCTTTAAATAAAACAGTATATTAAACAAAATAATATATATGCGTGTGTATGGTAGTGTGTATATGGTATATAAGCCACATCTCATGTGTGTGTTGTATAGAGTGTATAATATTTAATTTTTTTATTGATTTTTAAAAAATATTAGGATTCTACAGTCTGTCTGTATATAAACTATAAGTGTGCCAAATTTCATACTCCTCCGCCCACCCAATTTTCGTAAAAAAAGGAGTACACAGTTTTTGCTTCATCTGTTATAAATTTTTATAATTCCTTAAAAAAATGTGATTTAGATCTATAATTCACTATAAATTTTCATGTAATCAACACTGAATACTTTAGAGTTGATTTTTGAGAGCTTAGAACTTTTTTTTTTTTAATTATATTTGAACACATTCGAAATTTGAATTTTTCTAAAGTAAGAAATCGTAATTTAAGTGAGTCTTCACCAAAAACAAGTAATATCTTTCTACGAATAATGACTAAAGTTATTACACAACAAAATTATTGAAACAATAATGAAACATATATTCATATTAAATTTGAATTTTCGAGGAAAATGACAATTACTTCCTAGCAGGAAATAAAATATAAATAAAACAGGATAATTTAAAACAATGAGTACATTTTATAGAAAATTTTTGTACTTTTAAAAAACATTAAAAAAAAAAAACAAAACAAATAAAATAAAATCAAAAAGCTGTTGCCTTTATTCCATGGGTTTTTTTTTTCCCAACAAACATTCATATTATATAACTAAACGAAGAAGCACAAAAAAAAAATTATATGAACATAATTAATAACAATGGAATTTATAAAAAGCTCTCATATTTTATTCTTTTTTCCAGTGAAAATAATTATCTGTACAACAACGTGGTAGAGTGTATACAGTTGAGTATAGGATAGTAATAGTTGTAGAAAGTACTACTATAGGAAACGTAACTATACACCATCGTACTAGATAAATAATGCAGAGGTTCATCTCTCTATAATATTATACAAATACAAAGCTACAAAAAGTATGCATACATTTATATATATATATAAATATATATATATATATATATATATATATATATATATATATATATATATATATATATATATATATATATATATATATATATATATATATATATATATATATATATATATATTTATATATATATAAATAAATATAGCTTTACAATACAATGAAATCGTTGAATATTGATGGAAGAATCTGTAACCACTAAATTATTATGTACTTTACTATTATTACCTAGTTTTTCTATGGCTGCATACAAATGTACAATATTCACGAGTAGCGTAACACCGTAAGGCAAATGTTTCGCGTAACAGCAACCTTTGTGTGGATCTGAACGCGTCATCAGTCTTGTAACAAAAGTTTGGTACGAGACGATGTTAAATTTAATTACGGTTAATTTAGATCGATGTTGCTAGGTTGGGTTACAAATAGACTTATAATATTATTCATTATTTGTATTTAAATATTTCGATATTGAGTAGAACGAACAAAATACAATTCAATTTATTGAAATTTATTAATATTAAAAAATATTTAAAGTGAAGGTACTCTAAATAGAACGCTATGCAATAGATAGCAACATCATAAAATCGGTACAGATACACAAACCATTCGTCTCGTAGTACGGATGTACGATACGAAGTTACGTTACGAACGAATATTCCACCTTTGTAAGAATACAGAAATAAATGCAGCTCTTTTCGAAAATGCATTTATTAACAAAGTTTGGAAAATTGGATTTTTAACAATGCCTAGAGTTCCAGTTTGTGCATAGCAAAAGTAATAGCATTTGAATATTTCAATAGCTTCTGAACCAAAAACGATTTGAAAAAATTTTTGATTCGATAATAAACAATATTAAATAACTTAAAACACGCCATGACGAATGACGAAAAAATGTTAAAATAATTTTAATATTGTCATGAGTTTCTTATAATTAATTCTAACTGTGTTTCGAAAGTATCACATCATGGGTAGGCACCCATATATTACGTTATTAAAGTCTGTTAATATACAGTATTGATGACATCATTTGTGGATGCCATTCAAAATTTTATACTTTCGAAACGCATGAATTATCTAAATTTAACGCACGATTTATGTTTTTTATTTGTAAAAAGTTTGATTTAAATTTAACAATTATTTAGAATTTTTTTTTTTAAATTTGATAAACTGTTTACTTTCTTACACTGAAATATATTTTTCAATTATTACAAAAAATTTAAGTTACTTATACGAGAAAATTCAATAGAATACTATGTATTTTACACTTTATTATTTATTATAAAGGTCTCTATTAAAAACATAACCTCCTTAGCACAAGCTATGAATACATTTAACATCTGAATGTTAAATAAATAATATTTTACTTTCAATAATTTATAATTGTTCTGTATATAAAAACACACAGTTATAACATCAGGTTGTTATAAACAATCGAATTCATATGAATGTATATATATGTATATTATATATATGAGAAAATAGTCAAAATAATTGGCATAGAAAATGGGAGACAATTATTTAAATAATAACAGGGGGATGAAGTTTATAATATAGAAAACTATTTGAAAATCTATATATGCATAGAAATACTAGTAGCTACATTATTATATCTGGGTAGGTACCTACGATGGTGTTCAACAACACATAAAATGTGTCAATTATTTCTGTTATTTCTGTTCACTTTCGGTCAATCAACCCTATTTTATAATTATTTTAGTTTTTAATTGATTTTGGTTTGGTTTTAGACGCTCAAATACATCGAAATGTCAAAAAATTTTTTACGATCTTCAATCAACCATATGTTAATCTAATACAATAAGCGACTCAGTGACCGAGCAAATAGAGTCACTAACATCTGTACACGTTAGGCTACTTAGATAGAGAGGTTGAGGGTTCGAATCCAGGCAACGGCAGAGTGATCGATTATAATTAACGGGATGGTTGATTGATCACACTGTTGTCGCTTGGATAAGAACGAAATCACAGAGTCCTTCCACATCATAAATTCCATTGTATTATGTAATGTTGGATGTAGTTTAAGTAAATAGAGATTAGAAATAATGATACGGATGGTTTCTGTTATAGACGTATATGTCTGAAGAACGGAGGATAACCCCATCATTATTATTATTACTCTAATGCAAAGTAATTAACTTTTCAATGGAGAGTTCTGGTAATGGGTCCGATTTTGTGAATCCCGAATTTTGATATATCTATATTTTTCAAGGTCCAAAGAGTCTGTGTATTTTTAGAGAGAAATTTGCGTTTGTTCATTCGGATTTTTTCATCTCGATTACTTTGAGAATAAAAAATGATAACGATGAGGAACCGCTTCCATTAGATGCTTATTTATTCGATTCGTACTTCGAACTAAATGTATTTTTAGCAAATAATCCAGCGGTCATGACATGATATTTGATAAACGTCACGTTTACATAAAAAATTACCATAATATTGATCTTTAATTTATTCCGTGTTTGAGACTCGACTTGTACCTACTCAAAGTGGACGTCTTATTGAATGACCCCAATTTTATAAAAAAAAATAAAATAAAATATAAGCAAAAAAGTTTAATTTAGAATTGTTGAATAGTTGTTTAGGAAACAATCGCCCAACAAAACTTTGACATACACACATGGATATATTCTTACTTCCGAATTATATCAATAATATTGTGAAGTATTGTGTCCTGAATTTTCGAGCATCACGAGACAGTTTTGTGTCGATTATTGTCATTGGAATTTTTTATTATTGTAGTAACTTTCAAGTTATTGGAGTGAAAATAATACTTTAACTTTGCAGCAATTTAAGATATTCATAAATATTTGCAACCAATTAAGTTGTACCAAAGATTGCCAATATATAATTTTGTGTTGTTTGGACAAAAATTTGTTTTAATAGGCACATTGACTCATGGTATATTTGTCTATTATATTGTGTATATTTATTTACATCTGTTCGTTTAATAGTATTTAAACAAGCTCAGTAATAATAGAAATAATAGCTCATATATAGAAAACAGTGTGATCCATTGATGGTGGACACAGAATTTCGAAAATGATTGCATACGAAACAACTTTGATGTTTTATCGAAAACTTGTTTTTACTTGAAAATCAGTTTCACGCAATTTTTCATGTTTTTCAATTTTAAATTTTTTTTCATGAAATTAGAATATATTTATTTAGTTTTTACAGAAAATTTATTGAGACTATACCTTAACTTTATTCAAATTTATTATCAGGAATTTTTTGTGGTCTGATGTATTGTTCAAATCTAAAGCGTATTTTCCACAAGAACATTTACTAGGTCGGTGCCCCTCATAAGTGCAAAACTGCTGCACCGATTCTTTTGAAATTTTGAAGACTATTTCTATATATAAGTTACGAGATAACACCAAAGAGCTTTTCTTTTGATATTATTAATATTTTTTATTTAAAAAGTGTTTCCTAGACGGCTTAACCTGTAGAAAGCGATTATCTAACGAAATAACTTTGATTTTTGATGATTCAGCATCGACTTATGAGAGACGCCGCAATTTTATTTACGGGGTGCTTCAATAATTGCTCCGGTAATTTTTTTATATTTTTGCAAGTAAGTTTTATATAATATTCTTCGATTGTTATACTTTAATGTACCATTCATTTTAAAAACTAGATTTATGTGTCGACAAAAAAGATAAAATTTATAAAAATGTTCCTTCTCCTCCCTTTAAAGTGTATAATAATTATTAAAGAAGGTAGGTTAAGCGAATGCCATACATATCACATGTGAGTAACAGCAAATATTCATCATTAACATGCAAGAGAAAAATTTTTGAAAGTTTTTGATATTACTAGGAAATCTAGGTTCGCCTAGTGAATTCTATAAAGAAGAAAATTCTCTAGATATCATTTACGTTTCTACGTATTTTTACCAAATCAGGTAAGGCGGTCAATAGTTACAACGGTACAAACATAGAAATATTCAGATTTAGAAAACGCATAATCGTTTTGTTAAAACATAGACCTCAATTCGTTCGGTCAATAAAATTGTATATAAATATATAAATAGTATATATTATTATATTCTACAAATGTGATCTAAATAATACAATAGAGTTTTAACATGAATACAACAATGAATTCTACTAAATTCAAATTCTACAATAATATATTAGTTGGTTGATTACCTCAATACATGTGGGTAAAGGTACTACACTATTATCTATTTATACACCTACTTTTAGCTTATTAAAAAACTGGAGTATTGGAGTTCTAAAGCTATTTTCTCATATGCTGCAGTTGTCAAACAGTTTTACATTCTTTTACTTCTATAGTAAATGGAAGTACCTATTGTAATCCTGACAAAATTTCGATATGGAGGTTTAATCGGTAATATATTTTTTATGTCTTTTGAATCCAAAAAATGCGTTTCAGAAATTGATCGTTTATGTGTGTACATGCCTGTGTGTGTGTGTGTGTATGTGATTTTGTGTACGTTTTATCCAAAATTCAGCAAACTTGATCTTCATATTATTTTTAGTTTTGCCACGAAGCTTAGACTTAAATTCAGACAGCCAGGTGTGCAATTTTATTCTCCTAGTACGATTTTTCACGTCTCTCTTGTAAATGGCTAATTTAGTTTGTAGTATTTTCACAGAAAACAATTAAACCCAGTAAAACGGCTGAAGTAGACATAAGGGATGACTACGTTTATCACTGACAGTTGAGTGTAGCTGTAATATAAATGTAGATTTACAAAGAAGTTCTGACTTAGAAAAAAAACATATCGCTCAGAGATATTTGCTATAGTTTATTTTATTACATAATGTCAAAAATAAGGTTGCAAAATTAATTTATTTTTTCTATCTGTATGAAATTCACGTCTTTTTCAATAGATCAGTAAACAACATTCAGTTTATGAACACCAGATATAAGCTAAGGAAACTTGTAAGTATGAATTGTTGAACGTAATGTAACTATTGAGACATATTTAACCCAACTTAACAAATAATATTTCCTCGAAATGTAACTAACTAATAATCTAGTCATTCATATCATCATTATCTGTGAAACGACACCTA
This sequence comes from Chrysopa pallens, assembly GCA_020423425.1. NCBI lineage: Eukaryota > Metazoa > Arthropoda > Insecta > Neuroptera > Chrysopidae > Chrysopa > Chrysopa pallens. The sequence goes on from CM035591.1 coordinate 138,609,744, forward strand.
CTTTTGTACTTACAAATGAATAAACTTTAATCCTTTATCAAAGGAATTGCGCAGATGGAAACAGCAATAACTCGCAGAATACTGTAATACATACTAAATAACGAACAGAAAATATTTAACAGTATAATGAATGTATTTAGTTCAGTCATTTCAGCAAAATAACTCTAAAATTTTATACTCGATAGAAGTGAAACATCAAGAAACAAATATAGAATGTCGGGAGTTGGATATTTGTAGGGTTTATTTCTGATGATATTGATACCAAGTTTAAAATTATTATATATTTTATTCACATACGTAATACATACTTAAACTTATACAGTCCGAAATTTCGAAAAAAGTTTAAAAATAATGCAACGTTTAAATAAACCGTACACGTGAACAATACACCACGATTGTTATGATGCTTTTACGAAGATACACACGCACACGTACATACCCTATTATAAACACTGTATAATGTCTTGTATTTTATTTTCTAGTATTTTAAACCTTTTAATTTTGTCTCATTCTCGCGCATTCATATATTTTCTTGTGTTCTTTTACTGTCGCTTTTTCGATCCACCAGTTTTGAAATTAAAACGATACAAAAGAAGTTTAATTTAAAAAATTACCATCCCCGAAAATATGCCAAAAAATGCGCTCACATACTCCAATACTTCGTATTATTGGAATACGAATTTCATCGTACTGCAACCTTTTCGAAACCATTCGAATTAAGCATCGAGATAACTAGAAATTCAGATAACTTGGACGTAAAGAAAAAAAAAACAAAAAAACTTGTACACAATAATCCGTTTAGCCATAAAGTGATCAGTAATATTGTGGCCGCACAAAAACCCACAGATTCTCCGACAGAATCGTCCCCATAATAGATGGATCCAAAGTTTCTGAACGTTACTTTCTATATCTAACATCTTGAATGTGTCAACAAGTTTCAATGACGTGAATAGAGGTTTCATCGTCCTCCAGGGATGATCTACTTGTTGGTTAGTCTGGTATTCCCAAATTATGAAGATGATGATAGTTGAACCGAGTGGGATGTAAATTCATTCTTCTCAACTGTCGGACCAATTCTTCTCAACTGTATCCTGGTTAGTTTCAACTGGAAACAGTGATTATACACAACATAGCTTGTCGCATGTTATCCGTCACAAGTTTCGGCGCTTGTCGAAGCCAGTCCTTAATACAAGATATAACAGAACATCTAGCTATAGGAATCACAGATTCAGGCTAAGGGAGTGTGTTCCATTTTAACTAAACATAACAAGATCGTTAAAATTTTTTGAGTTCACTTAAAAGTTTATCCGTTAAGAAGATTGGTAACTTCGTGAATTAACAATTATAGAATTCAAGAACGAATTCTCACCCAACGGTACGTACTACCTCAATGCTTTTAATGAAACAACTTCCTGGACATTTGCCATCTATTATGAATGAACTATGTACAGTATTTGTGAACTATGTATGTTGAATAATATTAATAGACATAATTAGTATAACATATACATGTCATGTATATCTCTGTATCACAATGTCTGCATGCTAATACATGTTTGAGTATCACTGAATTAACAATTTACTTCAATATATTATAATCTTGTTGCGTGTATAAAACATTTTATTTAATACCAAAAATTGTAATTGGTACCATATATTAGAAAATAATGCAGTAATAAATGTCGAAAATGATATTTAAACCAATTTCTTACAACGAAACATTAACGAATATATTTGTTTTTATTTTTTGTATTTTATTGACTTTTTCAATTTAATTGAATTAGTTACATGGCTTATAAAATATATGTTAAAACGAATCTTATTTTGCGGATTTTATCTGCTCAATTAGTAGACTACAACAAACTCGTGATATATAAAAAAAACATATTAACAAAAAATATAAGAAAAATTTGATAATTAAATACCTAAAAATATTTTATTTCTTTACTAGAATAACATGCAAGTTTAATTTATAAGTTCGAAGATATTAAAATTTATAAAATAATAATTGAAAATTTTAACTTTTTCTATTTTCTCTTTAATTTTTTTTAATTTACGAGTGCACTTTAGACTTATAAAGTCATTAATAATTAATAATTATTCTTTTTTTTTTTGGAAATATATAGGGAAAGTAGGTAAGATTATTGTGAATGTAAAAACTGTGGGTTGAGTTGATAAATATTTTTTCCAATTTTCCAATTTCAAATTTAATAGAGTTTTTAAGATCTATTTGATTATTTAAAATTGTAATATTTATTTAATTTTTTTATTTCAAGGGCCTCTAGCAAATTTTTGGCGTTTAGCAAATATGTAATACCTTGTGTTCAATATCAATTTTGATATTGAAAAATATCAATGCAGAAGTTAGAAGCAGTTTTATGGCTGTTTATTTGTTCCATTGTAAAAATAATTATTGGAAGACAGATTTTAAGAAACTTAAGATAGTTTTCTAAGTGTCTAACCAACAAGAATATCATTGACGTATAGAAAACCAGAATAGAAAACAAGACAAAGTGGAACGGATTTCACACGATATCTCAAAAATTACGCATAAATTGTTATATGGATGCTATTTTCGAAATACACAGGTCTAATTATCCTTAGATAAACAATTTTACCAGAGACAAAATACTTTTTTCGGCACTGATAAAAAGCATTTCATATCACAATGTATTTTATATTTATTCAAAATTTGCAATTCGACACTAGGGTCCAAAATTTTCAGATGTTTTTTATGAAATGGCATTAAATTGACCCCGACATATCAATATTAATAGAGCTTAAGGGGGACTATCAACAGCTTACAGTTGCATTTATGTATAACTTTCAAAATAACTCAAAAAATGTTATGAAATATATAGGGAAATATTTGATATACATTGACATAAAAGGCTTGCGAAGAGTTTCACCGAAAAAATATCTCTTAACATCAAATCAAATTTTTATTATAGAAATTTTTTTCGAGAATAACTCTACGAGAAATCCTCCGTTTTCATATCAATTTCGTGCAATTTGAGTTATTTGTGTACGAGAATTAAAAATTATTACTTTAAGGAGTGTGCTTCAAACAGCTGTTGATAAACTCTCAGTTGTTTAGCAAAATGCTTCACTATAGAAGTGGTGATTTAAAACACAAATTCAGTTTTTATCAAACTGATAAAAATTTAATCTCTCAAAGTATAAAATGTGTAAAAACATTGATGCTACAGTAAGAGGCTTTTATCTATTTTAATATGTAAAAAGGATGACAGTAAAAACCATTTAATAGGGGATTCAGGATAAAAGAGTGTCTTGCATATATATAGCAGAAAAGTTAATCATAAAAATATTATAATATAATATTTAAAAACAATAATAAAAAGTTGTAAACAAAAAAGTATTTGCAGTTAAAAATCTATAAAATATTATAAAATTATATTTTATAAAATACGTACGTGATGACAACAAATTAACATTTCAATCCCTGGATTTTATTCCCATATTTATATCTGGTTGGGTCTATAAACAATATGTTTACTTTAATTGGATACTCACTCAATTTACTTTCATATGAATGTATTTTATTTTCACTTGTAAAATGATACGGAACTTAATCGAGGTTCAATTACCGGCGGATATATAATTTGTCTACAATAAGTTTTATTAATATATAATAAACAATTTTTCTACAAATCAAAATCTGATGAACACTTCACGAGATATTAACATTTAAGTGAAAAAAAGGCGTAAGTTTCGAGCGCTATATCCCTAAAACGGTAATCGATAGATGATATCAATTATTGTTAACCAATTTATACCAGGGTGGATAATTTTTGAAAACAAAAAAAATTATAGTAGGATGAAACCAATTAGAAATGCAAGATAATATGATAAAAATGAAAGGAAAAATAAATTACGAGCGAACTGAGTTCGGGAAGTAGGAGGGGGTGAGTTTGAGTTTAAGGGTAAAATTCGATTTCCGGCAAAAGTACAAGTTCTATGGAAAAAAGTTAAATGGCAAAGTTGTAGGTAAGAAAAAGATCATTTGTATTTACACTTTTCTTAAATAACCTCAAAATTTTTGTGAATAACTGAAATAACCAAGTTTTTGGTTATTTATTTTTTTTCTCCGAAATTGGGTGAAAACTTACCTTTTTATGTTCCAAATACACTGTAATTTTTTTGACTTAAAATATTTATTTTTTAATCTTATTTTGAATAAATATCGAAAAAGCACCCTAATTTTCAATCGAAAAATTTTGAGATTATGTGAAAAAAGTGTAAGCACAAAAGTTATAGATTTTTTTATTACCTACAACTTTGCAATTTAAATTTTTTCCATAACACTGTAGTTTTGCCGGAAATCGAAATAAACCGTGCTTTACCCTTAAAAACTCACCCCGTTATACTTCCCGAACTCAGATCGCCCGTAATTTATTTTTCCTTTCATTTTTATCATATTATCTTGCATTTCCAATCGGTTTCATCCTACTGTAATTTTCTTCATTTTTAAGGAAATTTAATTTTCTTCTTTTTTCTACTTTTCATCATTTTTAAGGCTTCTACTATGGTCTATAAGTAATAAATATAAAATACATTTTTGTAGACTATTTACTCAATTATTGTTTAATCACATGTGATATTTCAATTTTTCAAAATCAAATAAAATAAATATTATAAATATTTTAGTATTCAACATGCATAACATGAAAGTAAATAATAAAATAAATAAATAAATAAAAGAAGCTAGGAAACACACAGCGCCATAAAAACCATAAATAAATAATCATAAATAAAATATTTACACACACAAACAAAACACCATATGTTATAAATTATATTTTATTTAAAATTTATAGTAATAAAATTATATGAAATTAGGTTTTTTTACGCTAAAAAAAACATATTTTTATTTTACACGAAAGTTCGAACAAATGAAATTTCGAAAATTATAACATTTTGAGTATCACATTTGGTCATAATTTAAAAAAAAAAGGTTGATGATGATAGTGTCCATATTATTTGTATCTACAAATAAAAATATATTGTAAAATGCGTCATATAGGAGCAACGTAAATTAAATGAATTTTCTGTTAAAAAAAATTAAAAAACAAGAGTAGATAACAACTAATAGAGTTAATTGATACTCGACATATTATTGAATATCATTGTTTGGATTATTTTTAATTAGCATTCATAAAATACTATAAATATCCAGTCTATAACTAGCTAAATTTGAGCTTAAATTGTGTCGAATCCTAACATTTAACGAAATAATTTTTCAAACAAAAGTTGTTTGTTTTAAAGAATAGTAGCTTATTCCTACTGATGATGACTACTTTGTAGTCGAAATACGTATTTATAAAAATACAAAATAATTTGATCTAGGAAATTGAGGCAAAAAATCGAAATTTATTGCAAAACTACTTAACAAATTTCTTTTTGTATTTATGGTATATTCTATGATTAAAATTCACCAAATTTGGTGATAAGATTTTTGTAAGACAAGTTTGATAAATTTTAACGATTATGTTTTCAAGCAACTATTGAAGAATTTTATCGGAAAATTCTATTCAATAGCATACAGCTCATTTTTCATAACGAGAAATTCTTTAATATTTTATTTTGTTTTGGTCATAAAATTTTGATGCGGTTTAATATGACCAACCGATATTTTATAGGTTAATAAAAAAAAAAAAAACATATAGATGTATAAATCCATATTGTGAGTTTGTATAACAATGGAAATAGATCCGAAGCCTCCAGCTTCACAGGTATTAAACCGTATTAAATAAATTGCCTTTTAAATTTTTATAGAAATTGTGTATAGGAAAAAGTATTTTTCTAATAAAATGAATTTTTATTTGCTTATTGAAAGGTAAAAAAAGTCACACAAAAAATTGTTATTGACATTTAAAAACAAAAAATTAACCAAAAGCCTTTAAAAATGGTAAAAAGTGAAAAAAAAATTTTAATAGGATGAAACCCATTAGAAACGGAAGAGAATGTAACAAATATGAAAGGAAAAATAATTTACGGGCGATCTACGGTTGGGAAATGGATGGAGGTGAGGTTTTAAGGGTAAAACACGGTTTATCTCGTTTCTCGGTAACACTACAAACAAAAAAGTTGTATGACAAAGATGTAGGTAATAAAAAGAAAGAAAAGTTTTGTATCAGGCCTTTTTGTCACATAAACTCAAAATTTGTCGATTGAAATTAAGGTGCTTTTTCGATATTTATTCAAAGTAAGTTGAAAAATAAATATTTTAAATAAAGGTTTCACTGAATTCCGTGAAAAAAAAAATTTTTTTTAGATAGAAGCTTCAAATTTTCACACAAATTTTGATGTAATGGGAAAAAAGTGAAACCATTTTGGATCTTTTAATTATCTACAAATTTGTCATTTACTTATTGCAGAGAGCTTGTAGTTTTATTGGAAATCGAGATAAACCACCCCCTTCCACTACCCGACCTCAGATCACCCGTAAATTGTTCTTTCTCTCAGTTTTGTTATATTTCCTTTCATTTCCAATGGGTTTCATCTTAGTATAATTTCTTTTGGTATCAAAAATTATCGAGCCTGGTCTGTAGTTAATAAAATACAAATTGAATTTGCTACTAGTCAGATTGGATAAGTTTTAGCTGCTCGAGGGATATAAAAAATATGCAAAGGATGTTGTAGAAAATGATATCCTGTGGAGACGTTTCTTGATATATTGATACTGTTAAAAAGTTATTTTTTTTTAACCATAAATAAAAATGCTTTGAAATTGATTTCACTATGAATTTGAAAATGCACAAATAATTTGTCTTTGTATTAGAAATATTAGAAAGTTCATATTATTAGAAAAAAATTGTATAAATAAAATAGTTTTTATATATTTGATTATAAGGATTTATATTTTTTCCTACACATGCCTTAAAAGTGATACAATTTTCTTTTTTTGACAAACATTTCTTTTGTTCGCACTCACAAGTAAACAATTGGTATTCATCAAACTGAAAATGGATAAAATCTTCAATTATTCACCGATTTAACATTAAATTTTAAATAAATTCATAAATTTCGATTTTTGTCCCAATTTCCAAGATCAAACAATTCATTATATTTTATAAAAACGTATGTCGACAACAAAGTAATCATTATGAGTATGAATTTGCTAGTCATAATGATTCTCTGAGGAGATGTTGCTCGTTGCTAATTTGGTGATAGTTTGGACCCGTGCGAAAATTCGAAATTTATACGAAAAATCTTACAGTTCTTCCTTTCTGATTATATTTAAGTGCAGTCATGTTTAAAATATGCCCCAAAACTTGATATATTATTTGTATCATGTATTCTACTTCATATTTTCAAAATATTCAAATTTATCATTAATTGAACTAAAATCAATTTCTTGCTAAAAATATGAAATTGAATCTTGCGTGTAAATTAGGTATCAAGAAACGATTTGAGTATTTTTTTTTTTTAAATTACAAACGAAAATAATTTCATATTGTAAAGTGCTTTTTTTGGTATCAATCTGGAAATACTCAATTAATGTATAATTGATTAATTGTTGAAGACTATTTTTGTATTGTTTGGGTCATTATGTCTGACCGTTTGGCTATTTGGGATATATTTAACGAACTAATTCTCCTTGCCAATAAATTCTCCAGGAGCAAATGTTTCTTCGTCACTCATTTATTGATAATTACATCATATAAGCAGTTCTTAATAATTAAAATTCTATGTCATTTTTGCATGATGAATAAATATGTTTAAATACCCAATAGCTTCGGAATACCTTTTTGATTTAGATCTAATTTAGATATTAGGTAAAAAAATTCACTATATACATTTTTATCATTTCTGTGTGGATAGCAAGCTTGCTTTATTTTTTCCACATTTTTTCGGTTTTTTGATTTTTCTTTAATAACACTTTGCCAGAATAATTGAATTTAACGCAAATTAAATTACTGATTCAAACCTATACTATCTGGACACGGATTGTCATCAAAACGTGATGAACGGTTCACGAGATACCAACATTTCGGAAAAAAAATAGACGTCACCTACAAATATTATTGCACAAACAGGTACACCATATTTCTATGGAAAAGGGGGACATGCATGGGGAAGTTAAAGTGTTACTGAAAGCCTTTTTTCGTTATACTTAAAAACCTAAAATATAGTGAAGCATTATTTAATAATAACATTCATCCTGTACACATGCATACATGTAAAATAATGAACGCAAAAAAAAATCAAGAAGTTTATCTTTGTGTAACAGGATGTAGGATGTAAATGTATGTATGGTAGCGTAGTGACTTGAGGTACCACATCTTCTATAATAAGATTTTCCATCAGAATAAATTCAAATTATATTATCTGTGTGTTTGTATGTTTTGGCATTGATAATATAATGAAAAACGTGTTGTTTACGTTTAAACTAGAGTTTATTATAGGTTTTATTCATATACCAACATAACCTCCGAAAAATGCAATAAAATAGTAGGATATATTTATAAACAAAATTTAGAAAATTTGTCAAATTTTACATGTCATACGGTCGTAATCAGTTTCAAACATTTTTGGCATGAATCTACTGTTAGTATAGATGATTGATAGAAGTACCAATTTGTATTGTTGAAATGAAACATAGAATTATGGAATCATAACGAAAATTGTTTATAGGGTCTTATGTTAGGAAATATTAATCAATAAAAATTTTTTTATCCTAGATTTCTTATATCATAATATTATATCACACGTTCAAGCACCCCGCTTAAGTTCCCTTTTTTCGAAATTTCTCTGTAAATTGTCCTTCTGTAAGACTTCCGAGTCTTCTATTCCTTTTTTCCTCCTAAAATTCCGATTCTATCGTATGTTTGTTGACATATGTGATTGTTTAGTCTCCTTAGTTTGTCATCAATTCACACATTTTTTAGCATCCTCAATCTGCCTCAGATATAATATCAAAGTGGTAAAAATCCCACAAAAATGAAATCGTTGTTGAGCGAATTTCGATTAGACCACTTTGTTAGCTACCCAGTGGATAGCTCTTACAATGGAGACGATTTTGTGAATTCCAAATTTTGAAATATCTTAAGAGATTTCGGTTTAATTTGATGTCTGCTTGTGCGTATAAGTATTTATTTGTGCGTTCGAAGCTTTTGAATCGATTAAGTCAAGAATAAATAAGGTAATCGATTAGGAACCGATTTTTTGTTGAGGATTAAAAATTAAAAAAACTATCCATATATGTAATAAAAAACAAATAACTGATTTTTATTCTTCTCATGCGAACATTTGTCTCTTCTGGACCAGCTATTTCTATTTATAATGTTATAAACAGAATTCCTCATATTCGAACGAAAATTTGTCATACCAGTCACCCTCACTCATATCCCCAATCGCAGAATCAAATTGAATGATATCTACTAAAATGACGATTATACTAGCTTTGTCACTAATTCCAAAAAATATACAGTTACAAGAATCAGTTAATTTTTGTTCATTAATAATAAATTTATTTCATTTTTTAGTATATATACAAAAGTTTAGTTTTATCAAAACATTTTTATTAATAAACCCATAAACAATTGAATAGTATTTTGTATTATGTATATGATGTTGTTTTGCTAAGATTAGTTTGAACCAAAGTATTTGTGAACTGTCAAAATATTCAAAATAAGATTTTTTTTTTTTGTATGATATATTATGAATAATATTAACAGAAGGCTCTAATGTATGAATGATGTTCTTTATCATATTCGCATGTATAATATACTTTGTATAGTTTCGTATATATTAACGAAAACTCTTCGAGCAATTATTATTGCGTGGCTTTATTTATTATGTTTTGCTAAACGAACTGTTTATTAGAGGTAGGAAGACTGATTTTAATATGTAAGCATACCAAATTTAACCATACCATATTTTAAAATTTTAGCTGTAATTTGACGTATATTCAGCTAATAAAAAAACTGACGAGCTCTGTGTGGGATTTATCATAGAATTATTAGTAAAATTAGGGAAAATATACTTTTAATATAATTTTAATTGTTTGATTTAACAAAATGATTGAATAAGCTCAATATAATAGAATGTATCCTACAACTAGTATTTTTAATATACTTAATTATCTATCCTAAAAGAGAAATAAAATTTACAAGGATTTTAATGCAAATTCTGGGTAATTTTGGAAAAATTCTATCGCATTTCAACTATCATCGTAACAAAACAGTCTGTCATGTATTTAGAGAACATTCAATCACTTATTTTTACAATTATTATGTTTTCTATTTTTAAAATATGTTGGAATGGCAACGTAAAACATAACAAAAATGTCCGTCAATGACAAATAATTTAATACAAAATACTTACAAAATACATCCTGTGATACCAATCTTATGTGGTTCCTATGACTATCAAATTGCGATTAATATGACAGATTACAATATCTATGATATATAAGGAATTCTCTTAGTTCAGAAACGAAACACATCTCGTAGATGTCTCTGTATGATAGTAACACTTAATGCCATCTATAATTTTAATTTAAGCAGTACCATAGATAGCAATGATTAATTATTTATTTTTAATTATTCTCAAATTGAAGAATATACTGTTCCTGTATTTCTTCAGTGCTAATTATTTGCGTTTTTAATTATATTCTAGTTTTTGTTGACTTATTTAAGTGTCATTAAATGTTATGTTTGTTAATATTGACAGATACTTATTGTATGATTTCAGTGATTAATTTTAATTGTATAATAATATCTTTTTTTAAATAATAATAATACATAGTTAATGTAAAATATTTTAGCTTTACAATAAATTAAATTAATGATTAACTTCTGATTTTCTTTAAAATAAAAGAATATAAAATAAAATAAAAATTCACCTAAATAAAAATGTTGCATCTAAGCTTCTGTTGCCCGCGAATAAAAATTTGGCTTTTAATTTTTACTCCTACCTCTGAATCTGGCTTTACAAAATCTGCCACATCTTGAACAGACGTTTATTAAAATTGCATAAACCGTGACCACAATAAAATTCATTTGTAAGCCAGTTTACAACTAAAAATGTTGGAGAAGCCAATATGTTGAAGATCTCTGATTTTTTCTGAACATAAGAACTCTGAAGTCAATTAGTTAAAAGTAGTCGAATAATAAGCTGGGGGCGATTACGATATAGTAATTAAATCTTGTGAAATGTGTTAAATTGTGGTTATTTTGTGAAATAAACGTATAAAAAATATATGGTTATTTTGGGGTATATTTTCGAAAAAAAGTTCGATAACTCGAAAAATAGGTGAAAAGAAGAGAGTTAGTATTCTTCATTTACGTCTTATTTTGGCTTGTTTTGCCAAAATTCATCAAAAAATCGAGGGGCCCTGGATATCGTAATCGAACCCCGAGTCTTTTAAAACTAACCTGACAATGACCACTGTCAATTATATCCAACCTGCAAAATAATGAAATAATAATAAAAATAGCAAATTTTTTAAAATTAATCAATATTTTAATATGACACCGAATTGCCGTGTCTTTTAATACTAACCTCACAATGATCACTGTCAAATATTTCTAACACTGTTTTTAATTATTGATTGTTGTGTTCACTTCTAATGTCAATTTGCAACTGATTAAGCTCATAGGGAAGTTGCTACTGATGGATGCTTTACAGGACTGAAATATATTTGAAATAATAACTTTTAAACTAAAAATTGTACGTCCCTTAATAAGCTTGAACAACCTACTTTTTGGTTAATATATCAACGACCTAACGAATTGCGCCACGAAGGCTTGTTACAATAACTCCAAAACAATAGTGGCATATACATATATAATCAATTAATATAATTATAAAATTTGTTCACCCCGGAATAGGCCCTAACCGCTGACCCATCGCTTGACAACCCACGTCCTTAAACAATAACGCTTATTTGTCTCGTTGTATGATACAAAGAGAATAGTGACATATAAATCAATAATCAATTAATCTGAATAAAAAATTATAAACCTCGACATAGATCCGAACCACCCACCTTTCGACTGAAAACTCAACACACTAACCAATTGTTCCACATTGGCTTCCTATAAAATTCCAAAAACATAAATCCTAACTTGTTTCAAGATTATGTTTTATAATTATTTTTTTAAATTTAAAATTAAACTCGCCCAGCCCCCCATATTTTGACACATTGTTTCACTTACATATTTGATTACCTTTGACTGAAAAAAAAGTTCAAAATACAAATATACACGAAAAAAGCTCAGTGTTATCTCTTTTTTCGTAGATAGAAAAAAAAAACTCTCCAAATACCTACTTTAATTATTAAAATAATTCTCAGTTGATTGAATGATACACCTATTATATTATACAACAATTTTAATAATATATTATGCAAATTTAAGGATGAAAAGTTATAAATGTTTTATTTCGTTGTTAGATTTTGATTAATATTAACAAATACTTTCTCTAAAATTGCTTTTTTATTTATTCAGATGTCTTCGACTTTATTCTTATTTATTTTTATACGTTAGATAATAAAATGTATGCAATTCATTTGTGTTAAACTTGTAGGATGATTAAAAAAAATACATCGAAAATTGATTTATTTAGAAGTTGCAAACAATGCTTCCTCAAATTTAGCATATTGATTTTTTTTCTACCATTTAGTATACAAATGAAAATACTATTTCAAATTTTTCATAAAACACAACCATAAATTTGGTGTTGTTTTTCAGATATTCTAAATAATTACATGAACTTCGAAAGTGAAAAAAAGGGAATTAATTTTTAAAATGTTTTTCTTATATAATGAATTTTGTATTTAACATTTTTTTTACATTTGAAAATATTGTGTGAATTTTAATTCAAAATTTTGAAAATTCATCTATTGGAACCTATTTTCCTGTGTAGACATATATATCGTGTGTTTGAAAACAAGAAAAAAAATTGGCATTATTGTCAAAAAATTTTTCATAAAATAGCAACTATTTTTGGTGTAATTTTCAAAAGGGTTTTCATTGTCCAATTGAGTCCATATTTTCTTAGAGAAGTAAATAAAAATTGATTCAAATAGGAACATTATATTTCACGAAATCGTGAAAAGTCTATACAAAAATAGAAATTTATGAAAATCGCAATTAAAGTTTATTTTTTTTTTTTTTAAATTAACTCTTTATAAACGGGACTTGCCAAAGCTGTAATTCATAGACTTTTAATAAAATTGACTTCAAAATCTGGGATACTTCCAATTTTGGGACTATTGAATAACTCTATCAAATAAGTTTTTTTTTTTTTTTTTTTTTTTTTAAATGCCTTTTAAGGTGAAATAAAAATAATTAGAATAGTTTGTTACATCCAAAAGTTGTAGATCTGATATTCTTTAAAGGCTTCATACGATTTTTCTATGAATGGGATTATATTTCGGACGCCAGAGGAGATTTAGACTATAAAAATTCTTAACAAAATTTAATGTATTTTTATTGCTTGCCAACATTGGTAGGACATACCCAAAATTTTTTTTAAAGATTTTTTATTGAAAATTTTATAGACGATTCACAATTTTCCTCCTGGTTCAAGAGTTATGGTGGTATTTGCTTGAAAAAATTGTTAAATTTCCTAACAAAAACTTTTAAAAATGCACATTATTCTATTTAAACACAATGAAATACGCAAAATATTTGATAGTATGTCTGTAAAATTCAATAAAACATTGAATTATGTTAAATAAGTTGAATTAGTTCAATTATCATAGTAAAATAATTATTCAAAAAAGTAAAACTCAGACGTAAAAATCACATCAAAACTAAATATCTAAATCTTATATTTTTTATTATTCTTTGTACTCGAGTGTAAAACAATGGCAGAATATATTGTCTAAGTTTTATTATAAATTATGTTAACACAAGATCAAACAATTGCAATGAAAACATTTTTCATTTATTATAAAAATATTCTGTGTATTAATCTTTTTATTTACGATCATGGCCCAACAATATATTATCTCAAAACACATATCAAGGCCTAATACGTCATTTCTTGGGAATTCCCAATGATTTAATCAAGTTTTTCGGACACGACTAAACTCTAACCATTGACTTTTCTGTTAATATCTTATCACCCGAACTATCTCCACCTCGAAGAGTTACATCGATCAAAAAACAGTAGTGAAATATAATGAAAAAATGACCAACTATTAAAATACAAATTTTCCGCCACCGAGCAGATTCGAACACCCTAACTACTAACTACTAACGCAATGATAGCTTTTTACAGGGATCAAAAACAGTAGTGAAATATAATGAAATAATGACTAACACTGAAAATAAAAATTTAAACTTTAATTTTAAACTTTATTTTTTACAAAATTTTACAAAAGTGAGAAACATTGATTTTAATTATTTGTTTACAGTCTTGTACAAACAAAAATCTATTCAAATTTTATTATCAAAATTAATACACCAAAATTAGAGAAAAATTGATTTAATTATTAATAGAATATAAAATTCAAACATAAATATATTTCGGTTTTATGTCCTTAGATTGATCACAGTCATATATTTCTAATACTATTTTAAATAATAACTATTGATGTATTCTTCCACTGATTAAGGCCACGGATTAGTTGCTGCTTGAATATATTTTTCGGGACCTGAAATATAATTAAATAATTAAATCAAATTAATAAATATTTTAATAAATCTCACCGAATTATCGCGTCTTGTAAAACTAACCTTACTTTGTTCACATTTATATATTTTTTGAAATAATACTCTTTGAAATAATAGAAGTTGCTGCTTGAATATGTTTTACAGGAACTGAAAAATAATAAAATGATACTATAAAATTTTTCAAATTAATAAATATTTTAATATATCTCACCGAGTTACCCTGCTTGTAATGCTAACCTTACATTGTTCACAATCATATAGTTCTTAACACTAACTGGAACTTCAGTAAACACAAATATTAAGTCAAATTCTAATACTATCCATTATTATGTCACTTAGGTTACAGTTGGAATTGATTTTCATTTAAAAATAAAAACAAAACATTCCCAATAATGTGTATGTTTTATATACCTAAACCATAGAGATAACCGCCGGAGTTTCAATCCGGGCTTACAAATATCATGACTTGGTACATTCACCCTTGCAGAGCTACTTCATTAACAGACACAATTATTGGAAAAATAATGATTTTTATGATTAGTATAAAATCTAATTCAAACAAAAACCTATTCAAGTATGGTCATTCAGGTTACAGTTGGAATTGATTTTCATTTAAAAATAAAAACAAAACATTCCCAATAATGTGTATGTTTTATATACCTAAACCATAGAGATAACCGCCGGAGTTTCAATCCGGGCTTACAAATATCATGACTTGGTACATTCACCCTTGCAGAGCTACTTCATTAACAGACACAATTATTGGAAAAATAATGATTTTTATGATTAGTATAAAATCTAATTCAAACAAAAACCTATTCAAGTATGGTCATTCAGGTTACAGTTGGAATTGATTTTCATTTAAAAATAAAAACAAAACATTCCCAATAATGTGTATGTTTTATATACCTAAACCATAGAGATAACCGCCGGAGTTTCAATCCGGGCTTACAAATATCATGACTTGGTACATTCACCCTTGCAGAGCTACTTCATTAACAGACACAATTATTGGAAAAATAATGATTTTTATGATTAGTATAAAATCTAATTCAAACAAAATCCTATTCGAGTATGGTCATTCAGGTTACAGTTGGAATTGATTTTCATTTAAAAATAAAAACAAAACATTCCCAATAATGTGTATGTTTTATATACCTAAACCATAGAGATAACCGCCGGAGTTTCAATCCGGGCTTACAAATATCATGACTTGGTACATTCACCCTTGCAGAGCTACTTCATTAACAGACACAATTATTGGAAAAATAATGATTTTTATGATTAGTATAAAATCTAATTCAAACCGTCATACCGAATTACCGCGTCTTTTAAAACTAACCTCTCAATGACCACTGTCAAATATTTCCAACCTGAAAAATAATGAAATTATAATAATAGTAATAGAAAATTTATATAAAATTATGAAATAATAATAATAATAGAAAATTTATATAAAATTATGAAATAATTATAATAATAGCAAATTTATATAAAATTATGAAATAATAATAATAATAGCAAATTTATATAAAATTATGAAATAATAATAATGATAGCAAATTTATATAAAATTATGAAATAATAATAATAATAGCAAATTTTTTAAAATTAATCAATATTTTAATATGACTCACCGAATTGCCGCGTCTTTTAAAACTAACCTGACAATGACCACTGTCAAGTATTTCCAACCTGAAAAATAATAAAATAATAATAGTAACAGAAAATATTTTTAAATTAATCAATATTTTAATAGGACTCACCGAATTGCCGCGTCTTTTAAAACTAACCTGACAATGACCACTGTCAAGTATTTCCAACCTGAAAAATAATAAAATAATAATAGTAATAGAAAATATTTTTAAAATTAATCAATATTTTAATATGACTCACCGAATTGCCGCGTCTTTAAAAAATAACCTCACAAAGATCACTGTCAAATATTTCTAACACTGTTTTTAATTATTGATTTGTTCACTTCAACTGTCACTTTGAAACTGATAAAGTTCAAATTTGCAAATTATGAAATATTTGATTTTGACAATCGAAGTCTTTTAAAACTAACCACACACTGATCCCTGTCAAATATTGCCAATCTGAAAAATATTAAATAATAATAATAATCATAATAATAGCAAATTTTTTTAAATTCAGCAATGTTTTAATATGACTCACTGAATTGCCGCGTCTTTTAAAACTAACCTGACAATGACCACTGTCAAGTATTTCCAACCTGAAAAATAATAAAATAATAATAGTAATAGAAAATATTTTTAAATTAATGAATATTTTAATATGACTCACCGAATTGCCGCGTCTTTTAAAACTAACCTGACAATGACCACTGTCAAGTATTTCCAACCTGAAAAATAATAATAATTATAGAAAATATTTTTAAATTAATCAATATTTTAATAGGACTCACCGAATTGCCGCGTCTTTAAAAAATAACCTCACAAAGATCACTGTCAAATATTTCTAACACTGTTTTTAATTATTGATTTGTTCACTTCAACTGTCACTTTGAAACTGATAAAAATCAAATTTGCAAATTATGAGATATTTGAATTTGACAATCGGAGTCTTTTAAAACTAACCTCACACTGATCCCTGTCAAATATTTTTAACCTGAAAAATATTAAATAATAATAATATAAGCAAATATTTTTAAATTAATGAATATTTTAATATGACTCACCGAATTGCCGCGTCTTTTAAAACTAACCTGACAATGACCACTGTCAAGTATTTCCAACCTGAAAAATAATGAAATAATAATAATAATAGAAAATATTTTTAAATTAATCAATATTTTAATAGGACTCACCGAATTGCCGCGTCTTTTAAAACTAACCTGACAATGACCACTGTCAAGTATTTCTAACACTGTTTTTAATTATTGATTTGTTTACTTCAACTGTCACTTTGAAACTGATAAAGTTCAAATTTGCAAATTATGAAATATTTGAATTTGACAATCGGAGTCTTTTAAAACTAACCTCACACTGATCCCTGTCAAATATTTTTAACCTGAAAAATATTAAATAATAATAATATAAGCAAATATTTTTAAATTAATGAATATTTTAATATGACTCACCTAATTGCCGCGTCTTTTAAAACTAACCTGACAATGACCAATGTCAAGTATGTCCAACCTGAAAAATAATGAAATAATAATAATAATAGAAAATATTTTTAAATTAATCAATATTTTAATAGGACTCACCGAATTGCCGCGTCTTTTAAAACTAACCTGACAATGACCACTGTCAAGTATTTCTAACACTGTTTTTAATTATTGATTTGTTTACTTCAACTGTCACTTTGAAACTGATAAAGTTCAAATTTGCAAATTATGAAATATTTGAATTTGACAATCGGAGTCTTTTAAAACTGACCTCACACTGATCCCTGAAAAAATATTTCCAACCTGAAAAATATTAAATAATAATAATATAAGCAAATATTTTTAAATTAATGAATATTTCAATATGACTCACCGAATTACCGCGTCTTTTAAAACTAACCTGACAATGACCACTGCCAAGTATTTCCAACCTGAAAAATAATGAAATAATAATAATAATAGAAAATATTTTTAAATTAATCAATATTTTAATAGGACTCACCGAATTGCCACGTCTTTAAAAAATAACCTCACAAAAATCACTGTCAAATATTTCTAACACTGTTTTTAATTATTTATGTGTTCACTTCAACTGTCACTTTGAAACTGATAAAGTTCAAATTTGCAAATTATGAAATATTTGATTTTGACAATCGAAGTCTTTTAAACCTAACCACACACTGATCCCTGTCAAATATTGCCAATCTGAAAAATATTAAATAATAATAATAATTATAGCAAATTTTTTTAAATTAAGCAATGTTTTAATATGACTCACCGAATTGCCGCGTCTTTTAAAACTAACCAGACAATGACCACTGTCATGTATTTCCAACCTGAAAAATAATGAAATAATAATAATAATAGAAAATATTTTTAAATTAATCAATATTTTAATAGGACTCACCGAATTGCCGCGTCTTTAAAAAATAACCTCACAAAGATCACTGTCGTATATTTCTAACACTGTTTTTAATTATTGATTGTTGTGTTCACTTCAAATGTCAATTTGCAACTGATTAAGCTCATAGGGAAGTTGCTACTGATGGATGCTTTACAGGACTGAAATATATTTGAAATAATAACTTTTAAACTAAAAATTGTACGTCCCTTAATAAGCTTGAACAACCTACTTTTTGGTTAATATATCAACGACCTAACGAATTGCGCCACGAAGGCTTGTTACAATAACTCCAAAACAATAGTGGCATATACATATATAATCAATTAATATAATTATAAAATTTGTTCACCCCGGAATAGGCCCTAACCGCTGACCCATCGCTTGACAACCCACGTCCTTAAACAATAATGCTTATTTGTCTCGTTGTATGATACAAAGAGAATAGTGACATATAAATCAATAATCAATTAATCTGAATAAAAAATTATAAACCTCGACATAGATCCGAACCACCCACCTTTCGACGGAAAACTCAACACACTAACCAATTGTTCCACATTGGCTTCCTATAAAATTCCAAAAACATAAATCCTAACTTGTTTCAAGATTATGTTTTATAATTATTTTTTTAAATTTAAAATTAAACTCGCCCAGCCCCCCATATTTTGACACATTGTTTCACTTACATATTTGATTACCTTTGACTGAAAAAAAAGTTCAAAATACAAATATACACGAAAAAAGCTCAGTGTTATCTCTTTTTTCGTAGATAGAAAAAAAAAACTCTCCAAATACCTACTTTAATTATTAAAATAATTCTCAGTTGATTGAATGATACACCTATTATATTATACAACAATTTTAATAATATATTATGCAAATTTAAGGATGAAAAGTTATAAATGTTTTATTTCGTTGTTAGATTTTGATTAATATTAACAAATACTTTCTCTAAAATTGCTTTTTTATTTATTCAGATGTCTTCGACTTTATTCTTATTTATTTTTATACGTTAGATAATTAAATGTATGCAATTCATTTGTGTTAAACTTGTAGGATGATTAAAAAAAATACATCGAAAATTGATTTATTTAGAAGTTGCAAACAATGCTTCCTCAAATTTAGCATATTGATTTTTTTTTTCTACCATTTAGTATACAAATGAAAATACTATTTCAAATTTTTCACAAAACACAACCATAAATTTGGTGTTGTTTTTCAGATATTCTAAATAATTACATGAACTTCGAAAGCGAAAAAAAGGGAATTATTTTTTAAAATGTTTTTCTAATATAATGAATTTTGTATTTAACATTTTTTTTACATTTGAAAATATTGTGTGAGTTTTAATTCAAAATTTTGAAAATTCATCTAATGGAACCTTTTTTCCTGTGTAGACATATATATCGTGTGTTTGAAAACAAGAAAAAAAATTGGCATTATTGTCAAAAAATTTTTCATAAAAGAGCAATCTTTTTTTGGTGTAATTTTTAAAAGGGTTTTCCTTGTCCAATTGACTCCATATTTTCTTAGAGAAGTGAACAAAAATTGATCCAAATAGGAACATTATATTTCACGAAATCGTGAAAAGTCTATACAAAAATAGAAATTTATGAAAATCGCAATTAAAGTTTATTATTTTTTTTTTTTTAATTAACTCTTTATAAACGGGACTTGCCAAAGCTGTAATTCATAGACTTTTAATAAAATTGACTTCAAAATCTGGGATACTTCCAATTTTGGGACTATTGAATAACTCTATCAAATAAATTTTTTTTTTTTTTTTTTTTTTTTTAAATGCCTTTTAAGGTGAAATAAAAATAATTAGAATAGTTTGTTACATCCAAAAGTTGTAGATCTGATATTCTTTAAAGGCTTCATACGATTTTTCTATGAATGGGATTATATTTCGGACGCCAGAGGAGATTTAGACTATAAAAATTCTTAACAAAATTTAATGTATTTTTATTGCTTGCCAACATTGGTAGGACATACCCAAAATTTTTTTTAAAGATTTTTTATTGAAAATTTTATAGACGATTCACAATTTTCCTCCTGGTTCAAGAGTTATGGTGGTATTTGCTTGCAAAAATTGTTAAATTTCCTAACAAAAACTTTTAAAAATGCACATTATTCTATTTAAACACAATGAAATACACAAAATATTTGATAGTATGTCTGTAAAATTCAATAAAACATTGAATTATGTTACATAAGTAGAATTAGTTCAATTATCATAGTAAAATAATTATTCAAAAAAGTAAAACTCAGACGTAAAAATCACATCAAAACTAAATATCTAAATCTTATATTTTTTATTATTCTTTGTACTCGAGTGTAAAACAATGGCAGAATTTATTGTCTAAGTTTTATTATAAAAAATATTAACACAAGATCAAACAATTGCAATGAAAACATTTTTCATTTATTATAAAAATATTCTATGTATTAATCTTTTTATTTACGATCATGGCCCAACAATATATTATCTCAAAACACATATCAAGGCCTAATACGTCATTTCTTGGGAATTCTCAATGATTTAATCAAGTTTTTCGGACACGACTAAACTCTAACCATTGACTTTTCTGTTAATATCTTATCACCCGAACTATCTCCACCTCGAAGAGTTACATCGATCAAAAAACAGTAGTGAAATATAATGAAAAAATGACCAACTATTAAAATACAAATTTTCCGGCACCGAGCAGATTCGAACACCCTAACTACTAACTACTAACGCAATGATAGCTTTTTACAGGGATCAAAAACAGTAGTGAAATATAATGAAATAATGACTAACACTGAAAATAAAAATTTAAACTTTAATTTTAAACTTTATTTTTTACAAAATTTTACAAAAGTGAGAAACATTGATTTTAATTATTTGTTTACAGTCTTGTACAAACAAAAATCTATTCAAATTTTATTATCAAAATTAATACACCAAAATTAGAGAAAAATTGATTTAATTATTAATAGAATATAAAATTCAAACATAAATATATTTCGGTTTTATGTCCTTAGATTGATCACAGTCATATATTTCTAATACTATTTTAAATAATAACTATTGATGTATTCTTCCACTGATTAAGGCCACGGATTAGTTGCTGCTTGAATATATTTTTCGGGACCTGAAATATAATTAAATAATTAAATCAAATTAATAAATATTTTAATAAATCTCACCGAATTATCGCGTCTTGTAAAACTAACCTTACTTTGTTCACATTTATATATTTTTTGAAATAATACTCTTTGAAATAATAGAAGTTGCTGCTTGAATATGTTTTACAGGAACTGAAAAATAATAAAATGATACTATAAAATTTTTCAAATTAATAAATATTTTAATATATCTCACCGAGTTACCCTGCTTGTAATGCTAACTTTACATTGTTCACAATCATATAGTTCTTAACACTAACTGGAACTTCAGTAAACACAAATATTAAGTCAAATTCTAATACTATCCATTATTATGTCACTTAGGTTACAGTTGGAATTGATTTTCATTTAAAAATAAAAACAAAACATTCCCAATAATGTGTATGTTTTATATACCTAAACCATAGAGATAACCACCGGAGTTTCAATCCGGGCTTACAAATATCATGACTTGGTACATTCACCCTTGCAGAGCTACTTCATTAACAGACACAATTATTGGAAAAATAATGATTTTTATGATTAGTATAAAATCTAATTCAAACAAAAACCTATTCAAGTATGGTCATTCAGGTTACAGTTGGAATTGATTTTCATTTAAAAATAAAAACAAAACATTCCCAATAATGTGTATGTTTTATATACCTAAACCATAGAGATAACCGCCGGAGTTTCAATCCGGGCTTACAAATATCATGACTTGGTACATTCACCCTTGCAGAGCTACTTCATTAACAGACACAATTATTGGAAAAATAATGATTTTTATGATTAGTATAAAATCTAATTCAAACAAAAACCTATTCAAGTATGGTCATTCAGGTTACAGTTGGAATTGATTTTCATTTAAAAATAAAAACAAAACATTCCCAATAATGTGTATGTTTTATATACCTAAACCATAGAGATAACCGCCGGAGTTTCAATCCGGGCTTACAAATATCATGACTTGGTACATTCACCCTTGCAGAGCTACTTCATTAACAGACACAATTATTGGAAAAATAATGATTTTTATGATTAGTATAAAATCTAATTCAAACAAAATCCTATTCGAGTATGGTCATTCAGGTTACAGTTGGAATTGATTTTCATTTAAAAATAAAAACAAAACATTCCCAATAATGTGTATGTTTTATATACCTAAACCATAGAGATAACCGCCGGAGTTTCAATCCGGGCTTACAAATATCATGACTTGGTACATTCACCCTTGCAGAGCTACTTCACTAACAGACACAATTATTGGAAAAATAATGATTTTTATGATTAGTATAAAATCTAATTCAAACCGTCATACCGAATTACCGCGTCTTTTAAAACTAACCTCTCAATGACCACTGTCAAATATTTCCAACCTGAAAAATAATGAAATTATAATAATAGTAATAGAAAATTTATATAAAATTATGAAATAATAATAATAATAGAAAATTTATATAAAATTATGAAATAATTATAATAATAGCATATTTATATAAAATTATGAAATAATAATAATAATAGCAAATTTATATAAAATTATGAAATAATAATAATGATAGCAAATTTATATAAAATTATGAAATAATAATAATAATAGCAAATTTTTTAAAATTAATCAATATTTTAATATGACTCACCGAATTGCCGCGTCTTTTAAAACTAACCTGACAATGACCACTGTCAAGTATTTCCAACCTGAAAAATAATAAAATAATAATAGTAATAGAAAATATTTTTAAATTAATCAATATTTTAATAGGACTCACCGAATTGCCGCGTCTTTTAAAACTAACCTGACAATGACCACTGTCAAGTATTTCCAAGCTGAAAAATAATAAAATAATAATAGTAATAGAAAATATTTTTAAATTAATTAATATTTTAATATGACTCACCGAATTGCCGCGTCTTTAAAAAATAACCTCACAAAGATCACTGTCAAATATTTCTAACACTGTTTTTAATTATTGATTTGTTCACTTCAACTGTCACTTTGAAACTGATAAAGTTCAAATTTGCAAATTATGAAATATTTGATTTTGACAATCGAAGTCTTTTAAAACTAACCACACACTGATCCCTGTCAAATATTGCCAATCTGAAAAATATTAAATAATAATAATATTAATAATAATAGTAAATTTTTTTAAATTCAGCAATGTTTTAATATGACTCACTGAATTGCCGCGTCTTTTAAAACTAACCTGACAATGACCACTGTCAAGTATTTCCAACCTGAAAAATAATAAAATAATAATAGTAATAGAAAATATTTTTAAATTAATCAATATTTTAATAGGACTCACCGAATTGCCGCGTCTTTAAAAAATAACCTCACAAAGATCACTGTCAAATATTTCTAACACTGTTTTTAATTATTTATGTGTTCACTTCAACTGTCACTTTGAAACTGATAAAGTTCAAATTTGCAAATTATGAAATATTTGATTTTGACAATCGAAGTATTTTAAAACTAACCACACACTGATCCCTGTCAAATATTGCCAATCTGAAAAATATTAAATAATAATAATAATAGCAAATTTTTTTAAATTCAGCAATGTTTTAATATGACTCACCGAATTGCCGCGTCTTTTAAAACTAACCTGACAATGACCACTGTCAAGTATTTCCAACCTGAAAAATAATAATAATTATAGAAAATATTTTTAAATTAATCAATATTTTAATAGGACTCACCGAATTGCCGCGTCTTTAAAAAATAACCTCACAAAGATCACTGTCAAATATTTCTAACACTGTTTTTAATTATTTATGTGTTCACTTCAACTGTCACTTTGAAACTGATAAAGTTCAAATTTGCAAATTATGAAATATTTGATTTTGACAATCGAAGTATTTTAAAACTAACCACACACTGATCCCTGTCAAATATTGCCAATCTGAAAAATATTAAATAATAATAATATAAGCAAATATTTTTAAATTAATGAATATTTCAATATGACTCACCGAATTACCGCGTCTTTTAAAACTAACCTGACAATGACCACTGCCAAGTATTTCCAACCTGAAAAATAATGAAATAATAATAATAATAGAAAATATTTTTAAATTAATCAATATTTTAAAAGGACTCACCGAATTGCCGCGTCTTTTAAAACTAACCTGACAATGACCACTGTCAAGTATTTCTAACACTGGTTTTAATTATTGATTTGTTTACTTCAACTGTCACTTTGAAACTGATAAAGTTCAAATTTGCAAATTATGAAATATTTGAATTTGACAATCGGAGTCTTTTAAAACTAACCTCACACTGATCCCTGTCAAATATTTTTAACCTGAAAAATATTAAATAATAATAATATAAGCAAATATTTTTAAATTAATGAATATTTTAATATGACTCACCGAATTGCCGCGTCTTTTAAAACTAACCTGACAATGACCAATGTCAAGTATGTCCAACCTGAAAAATAATGAAATAATAATAATAATAGAAAATATTTTTAAATTAATCAATATTTTAATAGGACTCACCGAATTGCCACGTCTTTAAAAAATAACCTCACAAAAATCACTGTCAAATATTTCTAACACTGTTTTTAATTATTTATGTGTTCACTTCAACTGTCACTTTGAAACTGATAAAGTTCAAATTTGCAAATTATGAAATATTTGATTTTGACAATCGAAGTCTTTTAAACCTAACCACACACTGATCCCTGTCAAATATTGCCAATCTGAAAAATATTAAATAATAATAATAATAATAGCAAATTTTTTTAAATTAAGCAATGTTTTAATATGACTCACCGAATTGCCGCGTCTTTTAAAACTAACCAGACAATGACCACTGTCATGTATTTCCAACCTGAAAAATAATGAAATAATAATAATAATAGAAAATATTTTTAAATTAATCAATATTTTAATAGGACTCACCGAATTGCCGCGTCTTTAAAAAATAACCTCACAAAGATCACTGTCGTATATTTCTAACACTGTTTTTAATTATTGATTGTTGTGTTCACTTGTAATGTCAACTGCAAATGATTAAGCTCATGGGGAAGTTGCTACTGATGGATGCTTTACAGGACTGAAATATATTTGAAATAATAACTTTTAAACTAAAAATTTTACGTCCTTTAATAAGCTTGAACAACCTACTTTTTGGTTAATATATCAACGACCTAACGAATTGCGCCACGAAGGCTTGTTACAATAACTCCAAAACAATAGTGGCATATACATATATAATCAATTAATATAATTATAAAATTTGTTCACCCCGGAATAGGCCCTAACCGCTGACCCATCGCTTGACAACCCACGTCCTTAAACAATAACGCTTATTTGTCTCGTTGTATGATACAAAGAGAATAGTGACATATAAATCAATAATCAATTAATCTGAATAAAAAATTATAAACCTCGACATAGATCCGAACCACCCACCTTTCGACTGAAAACTCAACACACTAACCAATTGTTCCACATTGGCTTCCTATAAAATTCCAAAAACATAAATCCTAACTTGTTTCAAGATTATGTTTTATAATTATTTTTTTAAATTTAAAATTAAACTCGCCCAGCCCCCCATATTTTGACACATTGTTTCACTTACATATTTGATTACCTTTGACTGAAAAAAAAGTTCAAAATACAAATATACACGAAAAAAGCTCAGTGTTATCTCTTTTTTCGTAGATAGAAAAAAAAAACTCTCCAAATACCTACTTTAATTATTAAAATAATTCTCAGTTGATTGAATGATACACCTATTATATTATACAACAATTTTAATAATATATTATGCAAATTTAAGGATGAAAAGTTATAAATGTTTTATTTCGTTGTTAGATTTTGATTAATATTAACAAATACTTTCTCTAAAATTGCTTTTTTATTTATTCAGATGTCTTCGACTTTATTCTTATTTATTTTTATACGTTAGATAATTAAATGTATGCAATTCGATTGTGTTAAACTTGTAGGATGATTAAAAAAAATACATCGAAAATTGATTTATTTAGAAGTTGCAAACAATGCTTCCTCAAATTTAGCATATTGATTTTTTTTTTCTACCATTTAGTATACAAATGAAAATACTATTTCAAATTTTTCACAAAACACAACCATAAATTTGGTGTTGTTTTTCAGATATTCTAAATAATTACATGAACTTCGAAAGCGAAAAAAAGGGAATTATTTTTTAAAATGTTTTTCTAATATAATGAATTTTGTATTTAACATTTTTTTTACATTTGAAAATATTGTGTGAATTTTAATTCAAAATTTTGAAAATTCATCTAATGGAACCTATTTTCCTGTGTAGACATATATATCGTGTGTTTGAAAACAAGAAAAAAAATTGGCATTATTGTCAAAAAATTTTTCATAAAAGAGCAACTATTTTTGGTGTAATTTTTAAAAGGGTTTTCCTTGTCCAATTGACTCCATATTTTCTTAGAGAAGTAAACAAAAATTGATCCAAATAGGAACATTATATTTCACGAAATCGTGAAAAGTCTATACAAAAATAGAAATTTATGAAAATCGCAATTAAAGTTTATTATTATTTTTTTTTTTTTAATTAACTCTTTATAAACGGGACTTGCCAAAGCTGTAATTCATAGACTTTTAATAAAATTGACTTCAAAATCTGGGATACTTCCAATTTTGGGACTATTGAATAACTCTATCAAATAAATTTTTTTTTTTTTTTTTTTTTTTTTTTTTTTTTAAATGCCTTTTAAGGTGAAATAAAAATAATTAGAATAGTTTGTTACATCCAAAAGTTGTAGATCTGAAATGATAATACGCAAAATATTTGATAGTATGTCTGTAAAATTCAATTAAACATTGAATTATGTTACATAAGTAGAATTAGTTCAATTATCATAGTAAAATAATTATTCAAAGTAAAACTCAGACGTAAAAATCACGTCAATATTATTCATATAGTTCTTTCAAACAATACTAAATATCTAAATCTTATATTTTTTATTATTCTTTGTACTCGAGTGTAAAACAATGGCAGAATTTATTGTCTAAGTTTTATTATAAATAATATTAACACAAGATCAAACAATTGCAATGAAAACATTTTTCATTTATTATAAAAATATTCTATGTATTAATCTTTTTATTTACGATCATGGCCCAACAATATATTATCTCAAAACACATATCAAGGTCTTATACGTCATTTCTTGGGAATTCCTAATGACTTAATCAAGTTTTTCGGACACGACTAAACTCTAACCATCGACTTTTCTGTTAATACCTTATCACCCGAACTATCTCCACCTCGAAGAGTTACATCGATCCAAAAACAGTAGTGAAATATAATGAAAAAATGACCAACTATTAAAATACAAATTTTCCGCCACCGAGCAGATTCGAACACCCTAACTACTAACTACTAACGCAATGATAACTTTTTACAGGGATCAAAAACAGTAGTGAAATATAATGAAATAATGACTAACACTGAAAATAAAAATTTAAACTTTAATTTTAAACTTTATTTTTTACAAAATTTTACAAAAGTGAGAAACATTGATTTTAATTATTTGTTTACAGTCTTGTACAAACAAAAATCTATTCAAATTTTATTATCAAGATTAATACACCAATATTAGAGAAAAATTGATTTAATTATTAATAGAAAATAAAATTCAAACATAAATATATTTCGGTTTTATGTCCTTACATTGATCACAGTCATATATTTCTAATACTATTTTAAATAATAACTATTGATGTATTTTTCCACTGATTAAGGCCACGGATTAGTTTCTGCTTGAATATATTTTTCGAGACCTGAAATACAATTAAATAATTAAATCAAATTAATAAATATTTTAAAAAATCTCACCGAATTATCGCGTCTTGTAAAACTAACCTTACTTTGTTCACATTTATATATTTTTTGAAATAATACTCCTTGAAATAATAGAAGTTGCTGCTTGAATATGTTTTACAGGAACTGAAAAATAATAAAATGATACTTTAAAATTTTTCAAATTAATAAATATTTTAATATATCTCACCGAATTACCGCCTCTGACATTTATACGTCTCTGTTTATAATAATTTTATGGCTGTCATTTATATAATTTTTATTTTATTTTATTTTATTTTTTAAATGCGTTGCCATGGAAATGAAAATCCATATATAAATTTAAGATAGTTGAACAGACGATGATTTCATTAAAAATCGTAATAGCAAACCTAGAAAAACTGTCATAATCAAATTTAAAGCGACTGTAAATCAGATATTTTTAAAGATAAAAAAAATGAATTAATTTCCTAATTTTGATGGCTATAATTTCAAATTGTCAGTATTCAGTATTTTAAATGATTATTTTAAGTTCT
Source organism: Chrysopa pallens (assembly GCA_020423425.1). Classification (NCBI taxonomy): domain Eukaryota; kingdom Metazoa; phylum Arthropoda; class Insecta; order Neuroptera; family Chrysopidae; genus Chrysopa; species Chrysopa pallens. The sequence goes on from CM035591.1 coordinate 138,638,935, forward strand.
GATAAATTTTGTTTTGGCTAGTGATTAAATTCGAGTATTGGTCTTAATATTATTGTAATCACTTATATATTCATAAAATATAATGTTTAAATATCATGGTAAAAGATCAATCGAATACCTTATTATTAATTTAAATTTATATCTTCAAGGTTTAATAATTCTGAAAATATTGAGAAATATTCGCACAAACAAAATATTTACTTATTAATTTAATTAAATGCCTTTAATATTTTCAATTAAAAAGGGACTATTTTAATCATCATTTTAGTTTGATGTAAGAATTGAATGTTATATGTTTTACATAATAAAACCTCCATGAAAACATCAAATGTTACTATCGCATTTCATTCTAAATATTTATGGAAAAACCGGGATGTTTCAATTCAAATTGAACAGTTGAATAATTTTAAAGTGGAGTTGAGTTTTTGTATACATAATTTATGTAAAAGCCTAAGCAACATGATATAAATAATTAAGGGGAGACTTCAAATCAAAAAAAGTGAATGTAGTGCATTTTGTCATGCTGTACCCGTGAAGAGATTCTGCCTTTGACTATATAGGAGTATTAACAAAAAAGGAAAGATGCAAAAGGATTTTTTAGCTTCACAAACCTGAAAACAATACCCATATTCGAAATAATAAACTAATAATTTGTTTTTCATTTTTCTCATTGGAAAGAGAGTTGCACCTGGACAATTTTTTTTTTTTCAAAATGATTTATCAAAGCAATATGAATGTAACATAATGTATACCAAGTACTTATTTCATAAAACCAAGAATATTTTAAACGTAGTTGATGTATTTATATAAGTTTATCTCAAAATTATTTCAATTTGGGGTAAGGTTCATGTCCGGGTGGATGGCCGTAATTTTTAGAAAACGCTCCAACTGGGGGTATTTTTTCTAAAATATTTATATTAAACCAATCTTTAATGATTTAACTATAAAATAACACAAAGTAATTAACAAAATCTTAGGTGAAAATAATTATATAAGAAGCTTTTCTAAATATCTTGACTATCCATCTCTCCTGAGGTACTCGGGGTTGATGACCATGTAAGTTTTATCGGCCTTAACTCATTTTTGCTATACTTTAGCTAAGTGCATTTTGCTATACTTTAGCTAAGTGCAAGTGAAATATTCCTTGAGTGTATAAGGTATCATATGTAAATAACCGTTGTTTTGGATTAAAAAGAAACTGAGCTTTGACATACGATTGGATTAGGTGTTACTTCTATAGGACTGCTAAGAAAAGAATACTCTGTTTTCTTCATCTTTACCAGGCCAAATGTGACAACCTCTCCTGAATCAACCGCGAGAGATGGTCACATCGTTTTAAAAATGAGTGACCAAGAATTGATGACAATTTTGAGATTGGAATGCATCACATCTACTGTACCAATCAGGGTAAAAGGTAAAAATAATTTCTATTCAAATCCGTGAAACTAGATGTGTACAAGTAAAAAAACCTTTTTTCCTGGGGAGAACACATTAATCGGTGTTTAATTACTTTTTTATTTAAATTCAATATTACTTTGCACGCGCTGCAAGTTGCCTTTGTTGATTGAAGTACATAAAATAATACAATCTGCTTATTAGTTCCGAAAATAATTGGATTGGACATCTTATCCATACGGAAATCTCCCCCAGGCCTTTCCCTATATAAAAATAGAGTCATATTAATTATTCTTAATAATGTTTTAAATAAAACATGTGTGAATTAAAAAAAAATATCTTTTGTATTGACGGTTTTTCGACATTTCTCACCATTGAAAAGTGTTTTTTATATATGCGGTTACGTGGATATGAATGCCTTCAATAACGTATAACGTTCGCTTAATAATTTTCAACCTTTCTATAAAATAAACAGAAATTAAAATTGCACGACTCGTTTTGGCGTTATGCGTAGAAAGGCAGTTGGATCATGATTTTCTCCACAAACAATACCTTTTAAAATTAACAGTTGAATCTCAGACACACTATATACATACATTAAAAACCTTGCACAAACCTTGAAGGGTTTTTAGTATCCACATTTTATTCGCTACAAATTAAAGGTGAAGTTCATTATCTCATTTTAGTGAATAGAACTGAACACACACATAAACAGGATATTAAAATAGATTTCTTATTTAGATTTTAAATCAAATTAAAGTTGAAATACTAACAAAACAAAATTCATCACGTAATGAATGCATATACTGAGTGAATTTTCTTTTTTGAACAAATAACTATAGTTAACCTTTTTAATTTGCCAGTAAACTCCAATTTATTTATATTAAATTTAATACAGTCAGTAGAGGTAGAGAAAATTGACATTCATAGAATAGCCATGTTCGTATGTTTATCTGCTTGTCCGATAAAATCGAAAAAAAGAAAGCGAGCTGAACACCTGATAACGATGTTATTTAAAATTGGCTTTTAAAATACATATTTTAAAAGCCTCTTTTTATCCCAAGGAAAATGATTCTCTGGCCATTCGGTATATCTCTAGTTATTAATTTAGCACCTGTTTCCCACCGCATCGTTACTGAAGACGTACAAAGCTATTGCAGATTTATTAATATTTGCCTTTGCGGTATTTTCGAAGCTATACACAAGTTACAAATAGGGAAGAAGGAATCTTTGGCAAAATATGGAAGAAGGAATCTCCAGAATGAGATTTGTAGGCCATCTGACTGGATTCAATCCTCAGCCTAGGAGTTTATTTCAAAAACCTAGTTTCCCTTACAAGATAACCATACTCTTAGCATTGGCTTTTGAGGCCTATGACCAGGTCCAGTCTTTGTATTATCGTTATTTTTAAGCCAATTGACACAAAACTTCGAAAAATTATATTCCAAAACCTCTTTCATGGCTCTTTCTGTTGGTGAGGCCTTAAAAAGTGTTGCATTGAAACTTCATCACCAGTATAAAACCAAACCAAGCAATCGATACAATCACGTGTTCCTTCCATTGAAAAGTAAAATAAAAAAATTCGCTTGCAGTGAAAGTTAATGATTAAATGATGGTATTGATGATCATGTCTTTTATACGATATATGTATTTTGTATGGATATTAAGGTAAATCTGAAAGAATCACATAAAGTACTCGAGTAAATCTCTTTTATAACTAACTCTAAATACATTGAATCTACAACCATATAGATAATGATTTTTTGTTTTTTCTCTGCTCTGTTAGAAGAAAGTTTTGTTGGAAAGTTAGAAATGTCTATATATTTATATGTATGGATGCATGTTAGTATAGTATGATCTATAACACTTGATAATACATAAGTAATAAAAATGAGTTATTGATATCTCCTTTTAGGAGTCCAACATGTAATAACAGATAAAATTGATATCCATGACACATATCCTTAGTTCTTTCTAAAATTTGGATAAAATTACATTAGTAATTACATCTACTTTATGGGTAGTCAATTTCAAGTAATCAACTTAGTTTTATCTCTCCACTAGCCTGAGCCTTGCCAATTTTTATAGCAAATCACTAACCGCATTTATCAAAAATGTTTCACGGTAAACAAAGTTGAAAAACTTCGTAAAAAAATTCTTAATTTTTGACAGTTTTCATATTTGATGGCTGAAATATACTCTAGTGCAAAAAATAATAGATATCAATGTTGTAGAATAGAAAATCTTTAATAAGAATGACCTTTTGTTAAACAGAAAATAATCTCAAAACTCAACACTAGACTTCGTAAAAACAAAATATGCAGAAAAATGAAGTTTAACTTCACTTCAGTGACGATACGACGCACAATAGGAAAACTTTTTGTAAAGATACAAATCTATCTAGAAAAAATATTTCTACAAAATTTTTGTCGGTACCAATTTCATAAAATGCACCATTTTTGAAAAAAATAGACCACAATTGGCCAAAGAATGTCCAATTTTCCAAAATCACCCATTTTGCACACAATGTGACTTTTATTAGAACCCTAAAGACTTTACCAACAGGTCGTTTAGCTGTATTTTTTCGATATTTTCCAATTCAGGTAGGCTATTTGGCTCGATGCTTAGTTGTGTTCTTTAACTTAGTCCGTAATAATCCAGCACTCAACAATTTATCAGAATTTTTTCAGATTATAATTTTAGCCGATTCCAATATTTTCGGAAAGCAACGGTTTTGTCAAGTTTTAACTAACATATTGGTTTTAGGGCTAACTTAATTATTGCCTAATAAGGCAGTGCGGAACACAATAGTCGAATAAATGTGTTTAATTAAATTAATTTAGATTTGATATCTAACTCATTTAAAATTCTTAGTAACCAGCAATTTGACGACATAATATTTGGATGTATCCCAGAAAATAATTGCATTTGATGTGCCAATAATTCGCATATATGAGTTAAATTCCAGAGCCTAAATTTTTATTTTTGACACAATTAAAAATAATAATATTTAAAATACAAAACACTTCTTCCACTTTTGCCACTTTTAAAGTTTTTCTTTGCTTCTGCTAGACATTTCAGATCATATTGTCTTTATGTGTGGTATGGTATACTTAACAAGTATTACTACACATTAAATAACTCTTATAACCGACTATGAGAAACAAACCGGAACCGGAAAGCCGATTACGTGATTCGATGAAACGCAAACTCTCTGTTTTTCTCTTAACTTTATAATAATAGTACATACAATTTTTCCTTTTGTAAATATTCTTAGAATTTTTTTCCTGTTACATTTACATTGCTACATTGTTAAATAGTCGGTATTGTAATACTTATGTTACATAATGCAATACCAATTTTGTATACTGAAAAATATAATAACAGTTAATTTTCTTCTTGCATAACGTTTTTTTGATTTTCTCTCAATCTATGTGATGTGAATTTTCTATCATTTACAATAAAATGACTATACAATAAAAAAAAGACATTACTTTAGTCCTGGAAATGTTGAATTTAAGGCATTTTAAAATTTGTGAATCTGAATGTTATAAAAATACAAGAATTCTGACGCTCCTGGAAAAAGAAAACAGTGTGCCCCATCAGAAAGTTCATGGAATGCCGTTATATAAAACTTGTTTATGGCGTTAAAGGTTGAGTATACCAATGGGAGACCGGGCTAAGCTCTTATTTATTACTATAATAGAAGCGTCCTTACTGGACGACCATGGATAAGTGGAGTTATTTTTTTTTTTAAATCTTTAAAAAAATGCAAGATATGGACGTTCAAAATTTTTTAATCAACAAAGAGGGAAATACCTAGATGTGACATCGACTGTTAATATCTTCATATAAATTATATGGTTAACACCGTTTTCAAAAAAGAGTTGGAAAACATATTGACCTCAGGATCGCATTTGGTGAAATATCTCAAAAACTACTCATCGAACAATTTATTGGATCTATTTTTCAAATTTTCAAGTTTAACTTGTATTTTAAAATAAATTTCTATATTTTGCCCCAATTTCCTAGATCAAATTATTTTGTATTTTTATAAATACGTATTTCGACTACAAAGCAGTCATCATCAGTATGAATTAGCTAGTTGTTATGATTCTCTGAGGAGATGAATATGTAGTAACATCCGAAACATGTCGCATAGAATAAAATTAAGTGGTTAAGCAAAATAAAAAAATTGAAGTGTGTAAATTTATTTATTCACATAACATAATTAATACTATGGAATACCACAAATTTAAGCTCTCTACCATTAATAAATGTTACTCGTTAATAATTTGATGACGGTTTGCATCAGTAGTCGAAATACGTATTTAAAAAAATACAAAACAATTTGATCTAGGAAATCAGGGCAAAAATCGAAATTTATTCGAAAAATCCTAGAGTATTCATTAATAATTATTTTAAAAAATAGATTTAGAATTTTAAACATAGATTTATCGAAATCGGGGAAGAAAATGGTATTTTCTTTGGGAGTGGCAAACTTAACAATTTTATATTATCAACAAAATATTTTTGTATGTGATAAAAAAATGTTTTTGAAGATTGTTTTACATTTAGATTTCCTGAAATCCGATCTATAAGATCATTTTCGAACAAATATCAAAGAATATCTCCAATCTGGTGTGCCATTTCTTTTCTTTTCATAAATGAGATACTTTTAGCACAAATCGAACAAATTTTTTTTTACCTCATCGAACAAAAATATTTTGATAAGCATTGTTGATTGTTTATGGTATGGAAAAAATTATACTATAATATTTTTTTTTCCTATTTTTACTATTATATATATAGCAATAAATTTTAATTCTCTTTTGCTGATACAAGAGAAAAAAAAAACAAAGAAAAACAGTGAGTCAGCAAAATATTAAACAGTTGATTTCGATTAAATTTTATATAAAATTTTTTATAAAAAATATGAAGTTCAGTTAAAATATTGTTGCAATGTTTAGCGGTAATTTTATTTTAAATCGGAGAGAGAGAATGAATTTGGAATTTCACGAAAGAAAATAATTGTATTAAATAATAAATTGTAAAATTCGTTATGATTTGTAAGAACTTCAAAACATTTTAACACTAAACATGTGGACATTTGAAACTTTTAATGAAACAAAGACAAATCTATTTAGAGTTTATTCTTAAAACTTTATTTTGCAAGAAAGAGATGAAAAACAATCGTTAACAGTTTAGTGTTTCTTGGTAATTAAACAAGGTTGGTTACCAGGTAATTAAATTGTAACTATGAAAAACAATGTATAATTTTTCTTTAACATATTTAAAAAAATGAAAAATAATTCCTTGTATTTGCTTGAAATTAAGATTGTTCTTTTTTTCCCGTTAAATTATTTTTGTATGTAGAGAATTCGTGCCTTACATTCCTTTTACATTAAGAGTTATCTTTACCTAAAATTTTTCGCAAACTTGCAAAAGCTATATTCACTTCAAATTTTTCCTAAACTAAGCTCTTTAAACCTGTCAAACTTATAAGGCATATTAAAAGTATATAAATATAGTAAATTGTAAAGTGGTTACGATTATTTTTTAATTGGGGTGGTAATTAAGGGAGGAGTTTCACATTTTTGGCGCAAAAGACTAGGGACCAATTTTATTTTTGTCATAACTCGCTTATTTTTTATTCGGGGACCTTCCATAGTAAATGATTTTTTCAAAGAACTTTAAAAAATGAAAATGCAGTGTCTTTTTGGATATTGCACCTTTAACAAGCTATTAATCCGTCAGTATTGAATCTAGCGATATTTTAAATTGAGAGTTATTCATAAAAAATCGTCCAGAACCGTCTTTTTCCAAATGTTGCTAAGAATTGGTCAATCTATCCACTTCCTTACATATTTTTATTAAATAATTTTCATCAGGCTCAGGGTAAAAGCGACCTTCGGCCAATTAGGTGCTAATTGGTGGTATTTGGTAGAATCATATATAAACAGACCACTTTTAAGAAAGAGTCAGGCAAATAAAATATGGCCTTCTTTCAACCAAAACTAACGTATTTCCTTGTTGAAAAGTATATTAATGATTTTTTTTTCGGTTTCAGGTAATGAATTATTCAACTTATAAATATTGTAAGTATTGAAGAAATTGAAAATTGATGCCATGTTGATATTCGTATTAAATAACTTATTTCTACGGGCCTAAGAACTGCGAATCAAAATCTGTCAAACCATAAATTGAGTAATTTTTTTAGTTCCAGTAATGTTCATTCAAAATTTTTAAAGTGCCGACAGTAACAGTTGTTGCAGAAAGTTAATATCAAAATATTTTCATATCATAAATTTAAAAGCAACTTATTGACGTAGTCTCTCTACTTTAAACTATTATTGTAAAATTTGTGTGGTGGTAAAATTGAGATGATTGAAACCAGATATACATGCAAATATGTTATTATGACTATTTGCTAACAAAAAATAATTTAAAAATAATATATAGATAACAATGGCGTACCACCAAAAAATAAACGAATAAACCAAACCGGATGTATATTACCTTTAGAAGCCAGATAGATAATTTTCTGATAAATATACCATAACCTTGAAAATAGCAAGACATATGGTTAATGTGATTTTTTTCAAATTGTATGTAAAATAATAACTCCGTCTACAATCCAGAGTCCCGTTACAGCGGTCAGTCTCTACAACAATTTTTGTTGTGTTAACATATTATATCAGTTTGAATAATAATAAAGAATGAGAACCATTGCACGTCAGGTGAAAATTGAACCTGGGACCATCCTATCTCTAGTCGGAAGTACTTTTTGCTAACAAATTGATGCCTTGTATCAATTATTACTCATTCAAGTGTGTTATGTCCTCGGTTCAACTATTATGTATATTCGTATACGCTAATCAAGTAACTTTGACATGCGATGTTTGCGCTATCTAGTGTCTCATTTTTTAATCACTTTGTATACAAAAATCTTCCTACCATGAAAAACAATTGGTAAAATTAAATTATTATAATTTATATTATTTTTTTTTAAACTGTATAAACTTGGTGTTTCTCGCAAAACTGTTCTTAAAAATTGGACGAGAATCATTTGCATTAATATGAGACATGAAATCTTCGACACGATTTTGTTACTTAGGAAATAGTTTTTTTCCCAAAAATATTTAAATGAATTTCTTGCAAACTATTCACTAACATTTTCACAGACATTTTTATTATAAATTGTGTTTGTTGTTATTAAATATTTATTTGTTATAATTACATGTATGGTTAGGTGTTTGATGTAAAGAAGGTTAGTAGTATATCGTATCTCTTTTGGAACCACGGTTTACAATAATTAACACAAGATGGCATTAGCGTATATTAATACAGTGTGAGTAATAAAGAAACAACTTCTCAGCTTTCGGAACGAAAACACTCAATCTTCGTACTAGGAACCTTAAATCAAATAAAATAAATAAATAAAAAACACACAACCAATACTTATCTTTGTAAATAAATGAATTTATAAAATTTGTTCATTCACTCAATGTAATAAATAAATAAAATATATATATGAACAACAATATATATAGTAGTGCTAATAAAAAGAGAGATAAAATAAAATGAAATTTATAGTAAATGATAAATTAAATGAATTTTAATATAATATCATATCTTTTATTTTTGTTTTTCAAATTGTAATAATAATAATAATACTAATAATAATGATAGTATAATAATAATCGTAATAATATTGAATAATGTTTATAAAAATAATATTTATTATCTATTTGTATATTGATATATGTAATATATCTGTGCAAAATAGTAATCGTATATTATTATCTAAATAATATTGTTGCATGTTCTTTGTGCAATGATAACTGTAAGATATTTCCGTCATACAGGCGGATAGATAATTATTAATTATTACAATGAACAATTTGGAAACAGCTTTTGAAGTTGATCTAGTTTTTAGCTAAGGATATAAATGGTGGCAATCTCAAAACATAATTTTTGATAACTGGATTAAGTTTGGAATTATTTTTTATTGACTTTAATTGTCAAATCGTGGCATATGAAAATTTCAACTACCATAATTAATTGCAAACATATTTGACATATGGTTGGGTATCTATGATTGATCTATTTTTAATCATAAGAATTCATACAATACTCCAAATATCCTATCTATACAGTTATAAATAGATATTTAATAAAATGCATTGAAATTTTATATTTTTATTGGCAACATTTGAATTAAAATTATGACAAATCAAAAAATTTAAAAAATGTTTCAAACAAAAATGCTTTGTTTTAAATAAGTAAGTTTCTTTATTTGAAATTTTTACCTAATTTTATGGTTCAAAAGTTGGACCCATTGCATCAAAATACGCCACCGAAATTCCAGGTCTCTATATCTTTTTATTTTTTTGTTATCTAGATGATAAAAAAAGAATAATTTTGTAATTCTATCAATGCTTATACCAAAATTATGTTAGTGCGGTAAATATTCTTTAGTTCGCGTTAAAAATGATGAGAGTGATGCGCACGTCATCACCGTCACACAAAATTCACAGGTTGAAACTGTTGTTGATTTATGTTACATTTAATGTAAGAAAATATAAATTGATTTATTTAATTTTTAAATTTAAACTGAGCTTTATTGACTATGTCGATTCTCCTTCCCCAGCCCTTTTTGTTATTTTATTGTAATAAATTATTTGCATGCAATTAAAAAATTATTTTTTAATGATGCCAAAGAAGTATAACTTCTGGTGCGTGTACATAAGTACACCCACCTATTTTTAATGGTGTAACTTGAAATGTGTGTAGGTTAATCAGAACACAAGTGCCTAATAAAATCTTTAAATTTTCAACGAATTTTCCATCTCATATTATTATCATAGTCATTAGAATGTTTTAAATTACCAATAAATAATGTTTATACTTGAATATAGAGTTATGATTAAATATACATAAAATAAGATAACTGATATGATTTTCTATAGCTAATTAAATGAATATGAAAGACTAAATGAACATCAATTTATCTTAATATCGTAAATATGAACAACTATTAATATCAGTCAATACATTAGCAGTTTGAATATTTAAATATTAGACTAATCCGTCTTAGGTAGGATTCAATTTCAAAATAAATTAATATTCTATCTTTCAGAAAATACGAACAAAAGAAAAAAAAAGAAAGAAGATGTATTTAATAGAGACAATTAATAATACAATAGATATTTTTTCAATTTTTGCGCTCACAAATGTTATGAAATTGATCATGCACAAAAACAGGACGGCTTGTGAAAGAAGTTTTCTAGAAAAGGCATTTCAAACAAAAAAATAAAATCTCAATGTTATATTTAGAAATATTGGTTTCGAGAAATACTTATTGACGTGATACTTCTTTGTTGGTCAACATTGTTCTTAAAAAATCTCATAAAATTTGGGAAATTGTTACGTGTGTCCGAAAATTCAAAGAAAAGTTTAAAATACATTTAAGGACGCATTAAGCTTGACTTTATTATAGATGTCTTTGATTTAGTTCTTTCGTCTCTTTTAATCCCGTGTTATTATGTGATTTTATGACCTGCCATACGTTAATTTTTTTTTAGTAACTAGCTGGTACCAGATGTCCCGCTACCATAGAAATATAATAACATATCAGATCTTCGTTTATTGCCATTTTCGTTTGTTGCTTTTTCTTCGAATATTAACAAAGGGTATAAATAGGAAAGAAGGAATTTTTAGTTTCCAGAAACAGATGTGTCGGTACTCGGCTTTGATTAATCTTAAGGTTTAAGTGCACGCTTCGCTTGTAAAGAAATTAAGGAAGCCTGTAAGCCCGAAAACCATGCTACGTTCACAAGGTGACCCCATCCTAAGCTTTGGGTTTTCAAGCCTACGACCGCACCCTTCGCCCTCAGTGATTGTTACCTTTTATCGTTACGGTTTGTACGGGGGAGATGGCGGTATGGGATAGATGACCAGTCTCATTATTTTCGGAACCTATAATTAAATTTTAATATTTTATGTTTAGTTTATTTGTATTGACGAAGGCTACTAGCAACACGTGCAAAGTGAAATTGAAATTAAATTGAAACGTAAGTTAAAAGCGGTTTATGGGCTTTCCAAAAGAATGTCATTTTTTATGTTTACAAATGTAGTTCGTCTAGGACCTAGGTGATAAAATTTGAAAAAAAATTCGTTCTTTTATGGGTGGTAGATGTGTAGCATTCCAACCTCAAAATGGTTATGAATTCCAAGGTATTCATTTTTTATTGATATGGCCATCTCTCCCGCTTAAATAAGGAAAGATTGCCACATTTTGTCTGATAAAAATGGACTGAAGAGTATGCTTTTAAGATCAGCTCGATAAAATAACACCTGATGAAACTGTGTGTCAAAGTTTAGTAACAGTTTAATTTTAATCCAAGATTACGGCTATTATCGATTTAATAGCTTATATAGTCAAAGAATATTTTACTTTATTTTATCAAAGCCAGAGAACATAACTAACAAAAAGTGAAAAATAGGAAAATAAGGGTGATAATACTAACACGGCTATCTTCCCCGAATACCTCAGGCCATTTTTATCATATAATTGCCAGTTGTCCCGGATTTTTCTCTATTTTTTAACCAATTCCCATAAATTCTTTGCCAAACAAATACCAAAAGATTCCTGATGAGTCACTTGATTGCTGAAACCCGCATGGAAATATGCTTAGTATTTTTTGAGATTTTATCGCAAACAAACTGGCAGATGATTGAAAGGACTTTATTTTATATATAGAGATACAAATATTGTTTATTGTCACCCCATTATCAAAGCCGGTAGTTTAAGTTACAGCAAAATTACATATACACATTACAATAGTAACAATTCGAAGCTGGTTTTGTAGTACAATCAAAATACATAAACTGAATAATGATAAAACAATATTGATGTTATTTAACACACCTTTAGAATTATCTGAGAGAAAATCTTATCAGAAATCTCACATACAAGATCCACAACACAATAAACTTGTAAACATATAAAGTTTATTTACGAATTACAGTAAACAACAGTATATATAATTTTGATTGTTTATAATTTGTTAAATAAATGAAGTCGTCAGACTACATAGATGATGTTTAATTTTGTGTTTATATTATTTAAGTTGTATTTTATATTATACAACAAACATATTGTTTATTGTATAGATAATAATAAACACACGGTATATAATTTATGTATCTATTTATTGTAAAGTCACTTGATTAAACATTTTAATGTCATAAATTTGAATGTATATATCAATCAAAAGTTATATACAGTTGTTATTAATTATAATAGTACTAAGAAAATATAGGTGACTATGAATATATTTGAACTTTATTATTCTTGTTTGAATTAAATAGTTATTATTAGAATTAATAATTGTGAAAAATTACCTAATAATGGGTGTGTTTGGCCGAAGTAAGTACTTACTAAATTTAGTAAGTCACTTACCATACTTACAAAATTTTCGGCCGGGATACAAAATACGTGCTAACTCAGTAAGCATGGCTTAATATACTAAGCCATTTTGCTTATTGTTGATGTAAACAAAACGGACAGGAACAGATCTGTCATTGATACACAAGCACTGAATTCACTAAATTATCGATATTGTCCACTGGGTCATTTAATATTTCTTCCAATAAAATATTTCTCATAAAATTATCCATTTGCAACTATTTACAGGAATTAAATTATATTCCTAAATTTAGTAATGTTATTTATATTCAGTTTATGAGGTTATGTACGGGATATAACATAAACCGGTGTTTGGTGTTATGTTAAGCCAGTAAGTCTATCCTGGCCGAAAAGCGGTATAGTCAGCTTGTAAGATTTTTATTTTTTTATTGGCTTACTAAGCTTAGTAAGTACTGACTTCGGCCAAACACGCCCATTCTCAGAGTGGGCACTTACCATTGTTAAGTTATTTTAAAATACAACTTTCATGGGATGATACTAGAAATTATTTTGTATTTTATTTCTCATATAGCTAAACTTTTCGAGCAAACAACGGCCTCGTAATAACGCTATACATGCGATCCTGAAGGTGCAAAGAAATGTTTAGATCTCGTTTTTAATCATCCTCCAAGTTGGCGATTTCGTGGGTTATTTTTCATTAAATATATGTAAAACTTGGTGTCCTCTCAATTACTTTCAATTATAATTCAAAATAGTCTCGATAGACTTGAAAAACGCATGAAAATTATGAAAAAAATTTTTCAAGTATAAGTAAAGAAAAATTGTACTTCACCGTTATATTTTCGAGAAATGTTAAGCAAAATATTTATTTTATCATTTCAAAGAGCAAAGCGTATAATAATATAAGCTACTGATTGATAGGTAGTGTTGGCATTTGTGTGTAGTTCAAAATTCGTCTAAGAGATTGCAATTCGAAACCATGAATTATCAAAATTTTATAACATTATTAAACTTGTGACATTAAACACTCGGTAAATATATTTCCCAGTTATACATACAAAAGCCAGAAGTTGTTATATATTCCTACAACCATAATTCCACAAGTATTTCAAAATTCTGTAATATTTAATTATTAATTATTTCTGCAAATACAGTAGTAATATTTTGATTATTCATTTATACAGTAAAGAGTCATCATCACATCAGTCTTCAGACTTTCATAATGTTATAAATTTTCATTATTCGTCCGCATAATTAATATGAAATATTAATTTGTTGTAATTTCATCTATTTGTTTTGTGTTTTCTATTCCAATATGAATTTGGTGCTTCTAATAGCTTATCTATTTTACCAGGAGCATAATAAGTAATAAGTGAATATAACAACTAATGAAATAAAATGTTTAGATACTAGACATATAATTGTACATGAGTACATAATAATGATAATCTGTCATATAATCAGAATCGTACACAGTAAAAAAATTTGGGCATTTGGGTCAAAAACAGTCTTTGTTAAGAATAAGTTAATATTATTTTAAGCCATTATATACTATTTACACGTGGTGTTGTGCAATAATGTAATATTGACTCATCGTTGCTTCACAGATAGTATCAAATTTTGTACCGAAATAAAGAGTTTTTAATTAAACAATCTATCAGCATGACACAATTGTTTATTTACAAATGATAGAAACTAATTATCTTAATAAACACTATACATTTCTTTATTTTAAACTAAATTACTTAACCTCTGTTTACCTAATCAAATAATCATTAAATTAACACTGATTTCGTGTTAAAAATTTTGTTAATTTTAAAAAAAAATTCTATTACATAAAATGTACTTTTAATCAAACAAGGTTTTGTTGATGCTAAAACTTAAAACAAATTAGAGTAAATCAACATATCTACTCGAAAAAAGCTGTTGAGCGTATTCTGATAATAAATACAGATCTTCTAATCTTCTAACACAATTTTTATACTATGGATTTAAATTGTAATTTTATTTTTATGAATTTATTCTCTTAAGAATTAAATGGACGCAAATGCATACAAATATAATTGACACAAAAATTTTTACGAAATTGTGTTCCATACGCATATTTATGCAGTAAAAAAAATAGGATAATTGTTTATGATTGACCATAAAATAAAATAAACAATTTCATATTCGACACAACAGACTCCAAAACCCAGACAAAAACTATTATCCTTCACAAAACGACTTAATATATTTTACATCTGTAATTTAATATACATTCATTAAATACAGTTTATACGAGCAAAAACAACTAACTAACAAAAAAAAAAAATCAATTTAAGAGAATACTGTCTCGTATAAATGATACCGATTCAATGACACTGATTTCGAACTATTTTCAGAGATTTTTTTTAGGTTTTGAGGTACTCAAGAATAGTATTAAAAATATACGTGAATTGAATTGAAAAATATTGTTAAATAAATATTACAATAATAAATAAGACAGCATAAAAAAAAAAACAATATAGTTTTCATAAAACCAATAAACAAAATGGTTTTTGGTTTGTACATTTTGGTTCACAAAAAATATTTTATGAATTATTTATTAAAATACAATATTTTGTAATGTTTTATTGAATCATTTATTTGTGAATAAAATCAATACGGTGATAAAAAAACATGGTTTTTTTTACAAATTTTTGGGTAGTCATGCTGGGTGGGTTTGAAGGTTATTTGTCTGATATTTTTTCATTTTAAATATTATTAATGTATATTATTAATAAGCCAATAAAATATCCAGCAGGGATGGGTATGGCTTATATCATTGCTAACAGACAACGAACAAGGGAGTTAAATTTTCAACTAGCAATTTCCAAAATTTTCCAATAGTTGTAAATACCAGCGACGAATTTAAATAAAATCATTTAAGTTATTCTCTCAATGGTTTTTTATTTAAATTTTCCATTTTTCCAACGATGTATGAAAAATTGTAATCTCGATGTATTTAAGATGATGTATTGTAGATAAAGCCTAGTCTAGGTGCTTTAGTTGTAAGCCGACTTGTATTCATATTATGATGCTAATAAAGAATTATCAAACTAAACT
This sequence comes from Chrysopa pallens, assembly GCA_020423425.1. Lineage (NCBI taxonomy): Eukaryota > Metazoa > Arthropoda > Insecta > Neuroptera > Chrysopidae > Chrysopa > Chrysopa pallens. Next base: position 138,654,851 of record CM035591.1, read on the forward strand.
AATTAGAAAATGAAATCAGTAACTATTTAAGCAGAAAAAGGAAATACAATTTTTTAATAGTAAGCTCATTCCTAGATCATTTTGCTATGATTAATATTTTTAACCTATTAATTTTTGGCCACTAACAATAATATCTAGGTTAAATTTAAAGAAATCAAATCTGCAGTTGTCTCTATTTACAGAGAGAGAATGTTTTTCCAGTAAATTTAAGCAATTATATAATATTTACTCAGTGGTGTTGGTATCTTTTTTTGTACAGATATACATAGTATATCATAGCAGGCCACATATGATCCATTGCAATAATGTAATACGGATGCATCGTTGCATCGTTACTTTTCCTAAAGTTTGTCTTGGATTGTCTATTTCTATCCAGAATTGATATTATTCGATATATATCAAAGAGTAATCTATTTTATTTGAGGTTACGCAACGTTTAGGTATAATCAATAATCGGAAATGTACAAACGTATTAGATTTAATTGAATCTTATATAATTGGTTATGTTTGAAATAATTACTGTTTCAATATAATTAAATAATTTAGTTTCATAACATTAATAATAACCAATCATGATGGACGTATTGAATTAGTATGTTTCTTGGAAAGTGTTTGGTCTACGTTTAATGTTATACGATACAGTTATTATCAATTTCATTGCATGAATATAATACCAGGGTAGATAATTTTTGAATACAAAAGAAATTATAGTAGAATGAAACCAATTGGAAACGGAAGATAATATGATAAAAATGAAAGGAAAAATAAATTACGGGCGATCTGAGTTCGAAAAGTAGGGGTCGGGATGAGTGTTTAAGGGTAAAATTCGGTTTATCTGAATTCTCGGCAAAACTACAAGTCCTAGGGAAAAACGTTAAATGGCAAAGCTATAGGTAAGAAAAAGATCTACAATATGTATTTACACTTTTTTCTCATAAACTCAAAATTTATTTGAAAAATTGAAGTAATCAAGTTTTTCAATTTTTATTTTTTTTCACCTAATTTTGGTGAAAACTTACCCTTTTATGTTCCAAATACATTATAATTTTTTTGATTTAAAATATTTATTTTTTCATCTTATTTTGAATAAATATGAAAATACAAAAGTTGTAGATCTTTTTATTACCTACAACTTTGACATTGAACTTTTTTTCCATAAGACTTGTAGTTTTGCCGGAAATCGAAATAAACCGTGTTTAACCCTTATAAACTCACCCTCTCCTACTTCCCGAACTCAGATCGCCCGTAATTTATTTTCCAATGGTGTCATCCCACTATAATTTTCTTCCACTATCATAACAAAAATTTTTGGATGACAAACAAATTCTTTCATTTAAACTGCATTTATTAAGCTAATCATTCTAATCAATGAACAGGGTTCGGATCCAAATCGTGGACCATCATGTTTCACAAAAATAAAACTATACACAGTAAAACATGTAAAAAAATAAAAAATGAAAACTAACAAATGTTATTTTATTGTTAACCAAGTTACATAAAAACAATTGAAAACAATAAATATTGTTGTAAAAGTATTGTAGAAAGGTACCCAGCACACACACCCAACATTCAAACAAACATACAAAAGGTTAACAAGATACAACAACAACAACAACAAAACTCAAAACATGATTCAAAAACAAACAACGAAGAAGTAGAAAAAGGAAAGAGGTTTAGTAAAAAAAAAAAAAGTTTAAACAAAATTCAACAAATATTTTTCTTATATTATTGTATAGGTAGATATCTACCTTACCGTCGCGTATATATTTTATTTTTATTTATTTAGTTTTTTGTTTTTTATTCAATCATGCAAATATCATATAGAAATAAATTTTGTGATATATTGTTACAACAATGTCTTATTATTGTAAACCTTCTAGTTGTACTAAACATTCTAAATGGAATGCACGGAAGTCACGGAATAGTTTTTGTTTTCTTTCAATTTTCTATTTAAAGAAAATGATCTATTGGCTTTGTAACTGATAAAATTGAGCAAAAATTTATTGGATTCAAAAAATTGTATATTTTTTAACCAGTTTTAACGAATAACTTGATAACCTTACATTTCAATGGAAACCGTGTAAAGTAATAACTGAAGTCTATAAATAAATCATATGAAATTTTAAATTTCTGTGAATACAACATTTAATGAATTATAGCTCATTACAAGTTCGTATTTCCTGAAGAAAAATGAAATATTTAATGTTGAAGAACAATTATTCGAGGAAAAACTGAAACCAGTTTTTATAAAATATTATTAAGTTTAAAAAACTGGTTGATTTTAAGAATAAATTTGTTTTGCTTACGCAGATATTTAGAGTTTCATACATTGTTTTTTCTTTGTAAACTTTCATAGTGATTGTTATTTACTTTTTTTTTCATTTATCATAGATCCTCTATTGATACAAAGAACGCTATATATAATTTATTCTATATATTGCCCGCGTCTTCGCTTGTTTAAGATTTATACAAAATCGAACCACCAAGCAATAAGGAAAAATAAAATCACTCCATATTTCAACCATATGTATTGCAATAAATCTTTACAAAAATTGTTGTAGCACACGTATTCAAAACATACCTATATGATTCTCTTAACGAACGAATTTCTTTCTTGATGTTTAATATTTATTTTTCTAAAGTATTTTTCTACAAAATACTTTCTTTTTTATTTTTAAATTTCATCTACTTTGAATTTTTGGTTAGTGAAAAAAGTTACTTAGTTTATTTTTTTATTTCTTTACGTTGCAATTTGATAGATACTTGGAAAGGATACATTGCGCATATACCTTCATATGTATGTGCAGACCGTCACCAAATAAGCAACATGTAACATTTCCTCAGAGAATCATTACAACAAACTAATTCATACTGATAATGACTACTTTGTAGTCGAAATACGTATTTATAAAAATACAAAATATTTTAATCTAGGAAATTGGGGCAAAAAATCGAAATTTACTTTATTTTTATGAATTATGTTTCAAAATAAACTAATTGAATCGAGTGCGCATATTTCCCTATAATTACTCTAATATGGCAATCTAAAATCTTTTATCTAATTTCTTCTTAAAACAGACAAGCTAATTGCACTTTCGGTAAAAATAGTTGAAATAAGTTATGTATGTTTCAATTTATTATATTCATTAATAAAATAACTAAAATTATGTATTTAAATTGGATTTTGAATAAAAATACTAGCTGACCCGGCAAACGTTGTTTCGTTACTAAAATTATTTCTAGTGATTATTTTGGTAGTTAAATAAAAAATAACGAACTAATTGTAAATGTGTTGGAATATAGTCTATGACTGAAAGTGGAATGGAGCGCGGTGGACGATGACATTCTATACAAATAACAAAAACACATTTTTTTAATTCATTGTAAATTATTACCTTTATAAATTAAAATTTTTATCCATATTGGCTATCACTAATTATGACAATTAAAAAGAAAAACAATATTAATCTCTAAGTGCAAAAGATTGAACGATATTTTTCGTAAGTCCGTCGTGACCCAATACAAAAAAATTGGATTGTTTACCACGCTAGAAGTGACATCGATAGATGCCTAGCTGGAACAGTTCATCGATTAATTGATTGATCTGTTATTGACCACTGAAAGATGTAAATTATTACAATACTAATATTGCTATTAAAATCGGGGTTGGTGGATCGACATGTCCAAGAAATTTCTGTTGGTGAACCACCCTTAGCATTAAGGGGTAAAAAAAATAGTTTACAACCTATTCTCAGACCGACCGAATATACATAAAAAATTTCATAAAAATCGATAAAGCTGTTTCGGAGAAATTTGGTTACAAACATTGTGAGACGATTATTTTGTTTATAAAGTTAATATAATTTCATTTATTTCTTTACTTTATCAAGGTCTTTGGGAGATAAATTGTTGATATTCTCCGTTCAATTTCGTATTGTCCGTGGTCTTATTAATTGCTTCTAACATTTTCGCGTTATAAATTTGAGGCATCCTCGTTGAAATCCTTTCTTTTTCAAACATAAACTTTTCAAGAGTTGCTAAAAATATCAAACATTAAAGTATATTAACATTTCGTTTACTCTTTCTTATAACAGAATAATTTTTTTATTTTATTTTTTATTTTTTATAATTATTAATGAGAACTCATGAGGATTTTTCGAATAAATTTCGATTAATTGCCCCAATTTCCTAGATTAAGTTATTTTGTATTTTTATAAATACGTATTTCGACTACAAAGTAGTCATCATCAGTATGAATTAGCAAGTTGTAATGATTCTCTGAGCAGATGTTACTCGTTGCTAATTTGGTAACGGTTTGCAGAATAAACTGTTTTATTATCAAAATCGCAAACTTAAAGTTTATTATGTTAATGATTTTGTGTTATAAAATTTAACACTTTATATATTTACGCTTACCAATGTGCACAATCTTAAAGTAACAGCTTTAATGTAAAGCTCTGTTCTATATGACAAACACCAGACCAGTGCAATGACAAATTATACAACTGCTCACATGTTCGTTCGTATCTCATTTCATGTTATTACAACAGCTATAAAATATGACGTTCGTTGAATACCAATTTGAAATGTGATAACATACCTTTTATCACTTGTGCAAAAGTAGTATCATTATTTGTGTTAGTATCTATATGATCTGATGTAGTTCTATCCGAACCGTGCAAAGTATGTGGAAGGGACTTCTTAATCGATTGAAACGCTACGAGAGTCTAAAATTTTATAATGAAACATTCACATTCTAGAAAATACAATTATTTGTTCAATTGTTTGCATGTAAATTGTATAGAAAATGTTTAACAAAAATTATTCAGTCATTACAAAAAAAGACATTTAATTGTCCTGAAAATTCTAAGAATGATTGAAGAAATTGAATTAGAAATTATTATTAATTGCAAATATAAATAATTATTCATTTAAATTAGTAAATAAATTTTGAGAAATTTGCTATGTTAAATCATACACCATTCACATCATTTTATTGAGAAACTAGAAATTCGTAACCATAGAAACGAATGAAAACATTTTGATGCACGGTGCCTATATAGATAGTTGAAGGAAGAAAATGTTGAGTTTCAAGAAATCACGCAGATATCAGAATGTTCTAACAAATTAGTTTTGCTAATTTTTTGTAAATATTAATATTCTTAAACGTGTTCTCAATAAACGCTTAAATGCGTCGAATAAGTGATTATATAAACTTACCATTTTTTTTAAAAAACCAGCTTAATAATGGTTTGCCTGTATGTCTCCATGTTTGACCCGTTATAATTTCCCAGTTGTCTAACTTTGATGAATTTTGATATACACCTTTTACCATATTTACTGTATAATTCCTTATTTAACTAGAATCAACTTCATAAAAATACATTTCCAAGACATTTTTTCCTAAAATATTCTATATCAGTGAGGCTTATATTGTTTTCAAAAACAAGTTTAAAAGAATTAAAACCCCTAATACGGAATTCACTCTAAAAAATAAGAAAATATTCTTGATCGAAGTTTGATATAGGAATTTTCAGAGAATAGCAGTGGTCGTATGCCACCTTAAGAATTGTTACCTCAGTTTTACCTCACTTTTTAATATAATATCTTTTAATTTTCACGCACAAATAACGTATAAAATAATTATCCAAAGATTATGACATCTAGTATGTACAATATTTACAAGGAATTTTTCTCCTAAAATATTTCTATATATAGCCTTCCCTTTCCCTCCTAATATTGTGCATACCAAATTTCATAACATTTGGAGAATTATTTTATAACAAATGGTGAAAATTGAAATATATTACATTATAGATTATGTTTATTACAAAGGTAATGATTTCCCTTAAGTTTGTAAGCCGCCACATCTATCCTGTCATTGTACTTTTTTTAGCGCACAAAAAACGCAAAAATTACTTATCAAAATATTGGTATGCATAATATTGGCATTCCTATTGGCCTCGCCGCGTAGTCGGAAAAAATACGTATAGACTCATAGATTTCTAAATCTATACCATCAAAAATCTACTAGTTGTTTTAAATTAAATTTCGTAAACGTATAATTGATAAAAACTCGTTACGTTTTCAATCCTTAACGATATATTCTCAGACAGATGATAACGTTGTAAGGTGATTGATTTGGTTAACTAGATTCACTCATAACAAATTCAGTGTATTTTTCACAATCATATTGAGAATTCGTTTTCTTAACAATTTTTCTTTACAATTTTATCTGTTTTTATTAACATTTCTATTCTTTCGAAGTTCATCTTCTCAGACGATGGATGCTATGATGGAAATACATTTACTGCTATGATCAATTCATTCGTGTTTGCACGCTTTATGCACGCTACTAGTTTCACGTTCGGCTATTTGCAATTTTAAATAGCTTTCAACAATAAAAGAATAAAAGAAAAAAATTGTATGGGTATCTTCCTTACCCATTGGTGTATATGTTACGGATAAAATGAATATCTAATGGTATTCTATTGAATGTGTCTGGTAATTCTATACGATATCGAACTATTCGAGTACTATATGAATAGTTCGTAATGTTATTCATCTAGGCAATACACAAATTTTTGGAACTCCATCAGGAATACAATATCTAACAATTCAAAATTGGTAATTAACAAGAAATTATCCGACATATGGATTAGTTATAATGTTTGAAATATTTTTAATCTATTAGCATTAATAAAATATTCTAATTACGCTGTCTATATAGTTATTAGAGTTTGTGTAATACTATGTTTTGCATAGGGGATAGAAGTTCATGATAAGCCTTTCTGATTAGGATTTTTGATCAGAAAATCTGATGTACCTCTCTTTCTGATCAGAAAATCTGATGTTAGCATGCGATCTTGCGCTATTTTCAGACATACACCAAATTACATATATCTAATTACTAATTATAATACATTATCATAATTAGTATATCGTAAAATAAAAAAATTAGTTTTAATAAGTGGAAAAAAGCAAAATCAATCCTTTTTGAGATATTGAGCAAAATCTGTCAAATAAGAGATACTTTATAGTAAAATCTCATAACTGAGAATGAATAACAATTTAATTTTAGTTTCTATGACAAATTGAATTATCTATCAGTTTCTTTCCAAGATCCAAAAAAAAAAAAAAAAATTCTCAAAAAAATCCAAATATATTTCTGAAAACTTTTGATTAAAAACTATAATATAATAAATATATCAAACTTAGGTTTATATTATTATTAAACGTAGGTTTATACTTTTTGAGTCAAGTGCAAAAAATTGGATTTGTTTTGTATCTGCTTTTTTCTCATCTGAATAAATTAATCAAAATTTGAATACCAAGAAAATCGGATAAAAACGATTCTATAGTATATCTAGTGATTCCGTAAACTATCTGTATGTGATCACCAAAAGATTTCTATTCGTAAAAAGATTTCTATTCGTAAACAGATTTCTATGATTACGAAATTCCAGTATATCAATCAAATGGTATATAACTATGTAAATGGTGTATGAATTAACGTAGGGAAATTTCTCAAAATTTATTTACTAATATAAATGAATAATTATTTATATTTTTAATTAAAAATTATTATTTATCATTTTTATCAATTATCATTTTTTGAAATTATTCAATAATTTTTAGTTTACATTTTCTATATAATTTACACACAAACAATTGAATAAATAATTATATATTTTCTAGAATATGAATATTTTATAACAAATTTGCGACATTCGAATCGCATTAATCGATTTCGAAGTCCCTTTCACGAACTTTCCACGATACGTATATACATTTATCGATAACATAGCATCTAATAATACCTCCTTTATTCATGCCATCCATTTCTTTTAAATAGTCCATCTATATCCAGTTTTTTTTTAGTTATTTTCGTTTTGCTCTTACCTCGTGAATAGTTTATTTGAAATACAAGGATTATTGAGTGTAGAGATATTTGTTGCGAGGATAATGTGTTGGGAATTATTAAATTTAAAGATAGGAGAAAAAAAAACCATTGAGAATTTTTTTTCTTTAATATCAACCGAATACTAGGGTCTTCAAAATTATGAAAGTATTTACAAGATTTCAGGATTTTTACTTTTGAGTTCTTTTTATAAATGGACAAAACATAAGCTCATACATTTTTGAGCTTTGGTGATCTCGAAACATGGGAATATTACATCGTTTCAAATTTTGATAATTCGGGCTATTCTCATTACATCACTTTTAAGGATGTTCATGAATAGTTTTGCATACAAAGCAGTTTCTTTAAGAAAATTTGGATCTGTCCAAAATATTAAAAGGATATTTAAATTCGTCTATTGTTCGAAATTCTCAGAAATAACATCAAATAGAATGTATTTTATCTAGGATAGTTTACATATTTAAATTTACTCATAATCACTAAGAAAATTAAACAAATTATAATCATTAAAATAATGAAATCACAAAACAAAATACTAATTAATAAAATAATTTTAAGAGAATCATTACAAAATGTATTTGAATTATTACTGCCTTCAACAAGTAATTTATACACCTGTGGTGGTGCTACTGTTATAGGGCCAAATTTATGAATTAGAAATTGTTTTTTGATTTTAGAGTACAAAAAATATTGCCTAATCTGTAACAGTCCTTGAATCATGTACTTAATACACTGAATACTTCACCATTTTATCTAATGGAATAATTAGAATGTATTTTTCTACTAGCCTCGCTGTCCATCATCATACCAACTCATTGATAAATGCACTTCTAAAAATTTGCATTCGGCTTAATTATCGTTAGCGTAATAACTTTTATATGAACAAGAAATCTGAAAAGTGGGGAATTTTTATTGTCGAAGAAAATTTTCGATTGTCCCCCACAGGCTTGAAATTAACTGAAATATTTTTATTTTATATTGTTAACGGAAGATCATTTAAAAACAAATACAAAAATAATTTTCTCTAACATTTTCTAAAAATGTTAGAGAAATGTCCAACACATCAACATTTTCACTGTTTTCAGGCTGTCGGACAACAGATATCTGGTTTTATTTCACGGATAAAATGGTTTTGACATTTGTTACTGAAAGATCTTTCTACTAATAAATTTTCCTTGATCAAATTATTTTGTATTTTTATAAACCGTCACCAAATTAGCAACGAGTAACTCCTCAGATACAACTAGCTAATTCATAATGATGACGATTACTTATAGTTGAAATACGTATTTATAAATATAGAAAATAATTTTATCTAGGAAATTGGAACAAAAAAATCGAAATTTATTCGAGTTCTCATTAATAATTATCAAATCTTTCTACTACAATGACATAAAAACAGGATTTTCAGAAACACACAATCGAAAATTTTACGGTCTCCGAAAAACAAAACGACTCACGTTTTGAGAATTATCGTAGAGAAAAGAGTTCTTACACTAATCATAACTAAGCCTATTCTTTCATAAAATAAAATTGGAAAATTTTGTTACTTCTGGTAGGGTAAAATACACATTCACATAAACATTGAATATATATTCACATAAAATCAACCTTTAAAATTACCATAAAATATTATACAGGTTTTTTTTGTTCCCTATGAGAATCATAAGAATAATAATACAATATTTTCTATCAAAATAATGAAAATAGGTTTTATTTACAAAATAAAACAGCGAAAAAAAAAACAGGGAAAGAAATGATAAAACAAGGAAAATAATACGTTTTATTGTAATTCGTGACTGAAAAATGACGATAAGTTTGACTGACTTATAATGCAACCGATTTTTTTGTTCTCAATTCACTGCAATTTCCATTGAAGTAGATAAATAAATGTTACAAAAAAGCCATAGTTGTGAACACAAGATTTTGTTGCATGTATAAATTATGATTATTTTCAATAAAATTTAACAATAATAAATCATAGTATATAGTGGAAATAGCTATGCAATTCTCTAATAAGATGAGTAAATTTCGATTTTTTTCCCCAATTTCCTAAATTAAATTATTTTTTATTTTTATAAATACGTATTTCGACTACAAAGAAGTTATCATAAGTATGAATTAGCTAGTTGTAATGATTCTCTGACTAGATGTTACTCGTTTCTAATTTGGAATGATGATGACCTCTTTGTTGCTGTAAAAACAATGCATAACAATGTCATTGAGGATTGTCCAAAATGTGGGACATAGAGAGAAAGGTAATCAAAACTTTTGATTGAACTGAGAGTTTATTGTCATTTGTGATTTAGAATTTAATCAAAGTTAGAAATTTTTAAAATAGTAACTGTGGCTAAGCGGAAAGAACGTTCGAGGTGTCCAGGATTACTATTATAAAATGAATCAAATAATGGACTTTGTCTAATTTTCACTTTAATTTAATTTTTTAAATTACGAGTGCACTTTCGACTTATAAAGACATTATCAAGTAATGAATAATTTTGGAAATATGTAGGAAAAGCAAGTAAGATTCTTGTGAATAACGAAATTTTGATTGTTTAATATTTGTTCGATATTTAGTATTTAATAAAAGGGAGTTATTAAACTTGAAATAATAAATATTGAAAATATATTTGTCAACTCTATCCACATTTTCGAATAATAGAAACTTTTCACTTTATCTAAATTTCACTTTAAAATTTTTTTTGAAATTACGAAAGCATTTTTGACTGCTTTCTCTGTATATTTCAAAAATAAAAGAATAATTATTCATTACTTGATAATAACTTCATAAGTGCACTCGTAATTTTTAAATAAATTTTATAGTGAAAATTAGACAAAGTTAAAAGAGTTTCCATTATTTAATAAAAATTAATTTTCACAAAATAAATAAAATACGCATTAATTGTAAGTGACTTTATATAAGCATTGCGTCTTTCAAAAATGTTTCGGTTCTATTCGGCCACTATAATTGCAAGAATCTGTATGGCAGTAATATTATGGCATTCTTAAAATAATATGATTTTATTATTTATAAAAATGTAAAAAAAAAACTTTATTTTTATTAAATTTATTTTATTTTCAATGAATAATTCAATTAACTATATTTTTTTTATTTTCCAACGTGCATGTTTTTATTTGATAAATGTGTGTGCATGAGTAATATTTTCATTTCTCTTGATTTGGAATGCAAGTTTTTTTTTTGATCATGCATATTATAAAATTTATTATTAGCGTAATACTTGTTGAAAAGTAATTTTTTATACTCAACATACATATAATATGTCAGAGTATATCAACATTAGTAGTAAAAGCTTGTAACACTACTTAATATTGACCATACAAGCAAAATTGATATTTAAACACCTAGTCTATTTCCGATTGGCCGTCATCACGATAACTAAAAAACAGAAAGAGATAGCGAGCTGAAATTTTGGTGATGCATTCTAAACATAAAAGCAAGTTTATGTTCATAAATGAGCAATTGTTCATCAGTGGACCCAATGGATCGAACTATTGAACCCAGTAGATCCAACTTTAAAACTATAAAAAATAGAAGAAATATTCAAAAACAAAAAAAGTTTAATTTTTTTGAAACAAACAACTTTTGTTTGAATAATTTTTTCGTAAAATGTTTGAGTTCCCCACAATTGTAGCTAAAATTTGGCTAATAAACACATATAGGAAATAAAAATATATATTTACTCATATAACTGTATAGACTGGATATTTATAGTATTTTATAATTGATATTTAAAAATAATTCATACAATGAAATTCATGTGAATAGTATCTAAACAATTAACTCTTTAGCTGTTACAGTTAAAAAATTTTTTCTTTTTTCTTTTTATATTCGATTGTAGCACTGTGGACTACAGTTATAGGCTAACTAAGACTTTATTGTGAAAACGGAGAAAAAAACGCTCTCTAAAATAACAAATCTAATTGGATAAAAATGTTATCACGCGTGAATAACTCTAAAAAAAAAAAAACAAACCATAAAACAGTGTTTTCTACAATGAAAATGTAATAAAAATATAGACATCTACCTCTCTCTATACCTATACGTATTAAGAACCAACCAAACATGTTCAAGGTAATAAAAGTATATTAAATAAACAACAACAACAACAACGAAAGAACAACGGCTAGAAACAACGTTTTGAAACACACGTAATTCTTGATGTATATTTTTAAATTAAATTAAAAAAAAAAATAAGTAGAAAAATAAAAACTTAACTAAACAATATTTTTATATTAGAAAAGAAAAATCGATTCAACAACAACAACAGAACAACACAAACAACGTTTATAAAGTGTTTGTTCGAATTTCTAAGCGCAATTTACACATAACAGGTACACGTAGATAGGTAGTAGCTATGTGTAATAGTGGTGTATTGTATGTATACGAATATACAGTAGCTTACAATAAAAGTAGCGAACTGATATTATAAATATAGGATAAAAGAAAATTAAATAAAAAGAAATGGGGAATATACAAACAAAAAAATGAATCCATACTTGTACAGGATTGTCCAAAAATGTTTTGTATATGATATATTATAAATATATTATTTTGCAATCTGTGGTTAATTTGCATTTAGTAAAAACAGAAAAAAACAAACAAACAAACAAACAAAAACAGAGCATTTTAGTATTAATATTATTGAAGAGAATGATTTTTCGATTTTTTGACCCAATTTTTCTAGCTCAAAATATTTTATAATTCAATACAATTCTTTATTCAATTTTTTTAACAATAAAATTAATTGTACAAATAAATAAAAAAAAACAGGCATATAAAGGAAAGGGAAGGTATGCAGCTATGGCTGACTTTATAAGGAACTATCCAAGTATTCACTTTGTGCAAACCATTGGTAAGGATAACCGGCACCGGATACAAATGATCAAGTGTCTACCGAATTTCATTGACAAAGTGATTCGGTTCACCATGTGGAATACATTTTATACTTAGATGAAGTACATTTCAATAAAGGGGTAAAATAAAAGCTGTAAAATTACAGCAATCAAAAAAGTTAAGTTTCCCAGTTTATTCGATTCAAAATCCAACAAAAAAACGGGAATTAATTTATCAATCTAAATGGAGTAAACATAATTATAATAAAAAATTAAAATCGACTATTGATTATCGATTCAACTGAGAAGTCAAATTTGTAAGGAGAAATTATCTTACAGAATTCATAAAAATAAGTATTCATTCATGCTGGTCTATAACTAATTTTCAAGGCATTAAAAAAATCGTGTCAAAGGCTCATAGCAAAAAATCTTTTAATGGACAAATATTTAATAAACGCTTTTTTACTACAGTCACAAAGCTCGATCAATCCCTCTTTATTATACAATTTATTGTTTTACAATTTGCAAATTTATTATACATACGAATTACGATAACCAAGATCTACACATTTGTAACTGCAATTTTGTATTTTATAAATAAGTATTTCGATTACAAAGCAGTCACCATCAGTATAAATAAACCAGTCGTAATGATTTAGCTAGGAGATGTTACTCGTTTGCTAGTTTCGTGACGGTTTAGATATTTTGATCTAAGAAATTGGGGCAAAATAACAAAGTTTAAATGTTAGTATTGATGCGTCAGAAGTTGTACTTCTATGGGTTTTATATGGTTTGGATGCATTTTCTCTGTTTGAAAAGATAAAAGAGGTGTCAAATGAGATAAATTAATAACTAAAAGAGGAAATAATGTTTAACATTCAAGCCTTGCTTGGCCTGTCGAGATGATATCTTTTGCTAGAATAGTACATAATCGATTTAAATATTTTTTGCCTTAATGGATTTAAGAAAATTAATTACAAACAACTGAAGTATAAATAGAATTTCCTTACAGAAAATAATTATACTGGAATTTGGTTGAAATATTAGCATATATAACATGATACTTTTAAATGCTCCTAAGGTTCAGTATAAAATTATCAAGCTTAGTGTTTTGTATATGAAAAAAACCAAATAAAAAAGAATATATATATAAAAAAATAATAATAAGAAAAAAAATGTGTTCATAAAATAGTAAATGGTCTATAAATTTTTTTATTTGTCTTAAAATATATTTTATAAAATTGTACAAGTTTAAGTTTCAATCTTGACGACTGAAGATCTTTGTTAGTCTCATCACGAAGAACAGCAAAGAAACAAAGTGAAGTAGAAGGGAGTGAGTTTTCTGGCAAGTCCTAAGTTTTGTATTTATACTTTTTTCACATAACCTGAAAATTTATATGAAAAATGTAAATAATCCAGTTTTTGGTTTTTAATTTCTATATTTTTCAAATTTGGTGAAAACTTACTTGTTTATGTTTCAAATACACTGAAATTTTTTCACTTGATTTTGAATAAATATCGAAAACCTATCCTAATTATCTATCAAAAAACGTTGTGGTTATGTGAAAAAAGTATAAATACAAAAGTTATAGACCTTTTTATAACCTACAACTTTGTCATTTAACCTTGCCCATAGGACTTAGCAGTTTTTCAGAAAATCAAGATAAACCGTGTTTTACCCTGAAAAACTAACCACATACCCACAAATTATTTTTCCTTCCATATTTGTTATATTATTTTACGTTTTCAATGGGTTTCATCCTGCTATAATTCTTTTTTACCTTTTACCATTTTTAAATGCTTCTACTCTGGTCTAAGTGAGTCAATATTCTTTTTTGAAAATTTGAGCAACTTCTTTAATTTTTCAGCATCCAGTTGTCAGCTTAATAAATTCAATTTTGAATACTTTGCTCAGCTTGATTTGACGAAGACTATTATTTAAATGAGAGAAATATACGTTAATTATAAAACGTAAAATTATTACGATTGTGTGTACCTCTATGTAGATAGTAAATAATAATGATTTAATTAAATAACACGGTTGCAGTGTAAAGAAGAAGACACGACATCGTACTGTTTTAATACATCTGTGTTGTTAACAGCATGAGTTTAATATTTGATATACCTGTTGTAGGTGGGAGCACCAACAAACGAATTAATATTTGTAATTAACGAGTGTATAACGAAATAATATTGTCATGTTTAAGGTCCATATATACCAACTACTACACTTAATGAATGTATTAAAGCTGCTACCTGTGTCTCTTTAATGAGTATATCATCCCACAAAACAAAAAATTAAATTAAATTAATAGTCCATAAAGAAAATTAAAAATATGAAAAGTTATGCTTTATTGAAACATAAACATTTTTATTTTATCTAAAATAACAAGAGTAATTTTCATTTAATACAGTGGAAGATAACTACTGACATAGTTAATTATTTAGATACTCAACACATTATCGAATATTATTGTTTGGGCGAATTGAATTAGCACTCATAAAATACTATATATGTCCAGTCTATACTGTTATAAATGCATATATAAAACAATATATATTTATTACAATTACTTATTTGAGTTTATTTTACCTGAAATTGTGGAGAATTCATTCATTTTATGAAAAAATATTTCAAATAGAAGTTATGTTTTTGTATTTAAATTTTTCTTTTAAATCTTATGGTAAAGAAGTTGGGTCATGGATCTATTTGGATCCAATGAACCGATTTTGGTCATTCTCGAACTTGATCTTACTTTTTGGGTCTAGAATGCACCACCATAATTTCAACTAGTTATTACTTTTCATTTTGATTTATTTTGCTGACGGACGAAGAAGAATTAAGTGACTCTATGACCACATATACCAAAATTTTGTTAGTGCGGTCTATATATATTTTGTTCCAAGCGCTACAAATCTTAGGCTAAAATTAATATACTCTGACTTATTTTAATGGCCGTTTTGAGTCAAATTTTAATAATGGTACCCAACCACCTTCAAAAATTAAATATGAACTCGCCTACAAGTAGATTCAAATAATATCTGTAAAAAGTTAATCTGTAATCCAGCTGTCAGCAAAAATTATGGTAATCTATCAAATGACTAGCCCATTTTTGTTTCTATAAAATTCTAATTTGTAATTATGTAACAGTAGCCAAATATGAGGTCGTGGTAAGCTAAATTAATTATGATAATTAATTATCCATCTATGAGCTCACTATCACCTTTTTTCATCACTTATATTTCTAAGCCAACCTTTGGCTGTATCTCTGACAATTCAGTCAAAATTCTACTTGGAAAGTGCCATAAAAAAATTTAATTTTTGTATTTTATAAACTCTTGTTACTTTCATCTTGGAATGGCAGATAAATTTATAAATTAATTTTCTTTATATACAAGAAACACCATAACAAATTTGTTTCTTAAATTAATTGTTTTTCGGCCTTTATTACGCTAACAAATTCAGCCACTGGCTATAAAAACTTAGAAATAAGATATCAATTTATTTCTGAAAATTGATAAAATTTATAAATTTAAAAAGAAACTTGTTAAAAATTTCCACTTTGTATGTATATTTTTGTTGTTGTTGTTCAATGTACTTCTTACATGTATATCACTTACTATCTGTATATTTACTTCTTAGATTATTCGATCAAGAACAAGACTTGAATAAACAAAATAGTGGTAAACACTAGTGGTGGTATATGATAGGTCAGTTCACTATATATGTAGTTATTATATACACATATCGAACCAAGAAGTGAACAATATATAATACAGTATGATATTTATTTTTCAAAACATTTAGAAGATAGTTGAGTTCATAAAGAACAATAGAAAATCATTCATAATCATCTTCAAATATATCCATATAACAGTTTTCGGCTAAAACTGATCAGGATGAAACTGATGAGAGAAGTTGTGGTTCTTTTGACAGACAATCTGGAGTATGATGAAACCTTCATTCATGTCATTTGCTCTTTAGAATGTTTGGGTCTGAAACTCTGGATCCTTCCATTATTGGAACAATTCCAGGAAATTGCGGACTTTTTGCGTGATCACTAGTCTCCATAAAATCCCATTGCATCGTCTACTACGAATGGTTTCTTTTCAGCACGTTGAGCCAGAAAGAATCCAGGCCTTCAGGCGATAGAGTGTTTTAAAGAAGTGTAAAGAAGATCAAAAAGGCTTAGATGCAAAGGAGGCAGCTGTTCCGCTTCTTATTTTTATCTTAATCTAAACATCTTCAAAGCAATATATTTCAGTAAATGGTGGTTAATTAATTGGATAGTTATTCATCAAATTATAGATAGTATAATCATAGAATCATACATATTGTTACCAATAATATTTTCTATAATTGGTTGCAGTAGCGTGTTGCCTGTAGCGATATTAGATAACTTCAGTATCTGGAATGTAGCATCGGTTAGTCAAAACAAATTTTTTCTTCATACTCTTGAATTTGTTGAATTACTCGATATTTTATTAATTAAAAAATAGAGAAATTCGCTAGAATTTATAGTACAAGGAGAAACAGTCAATAAATTAACCTATGAAGCAGCAAAACACAAGACAGGTTTTTGAAATTAATAGAAAATAGACATGTATTCTATATAATTGGGCGGGAGAGTCAAAAATTTAAATAAACCATTTGAATAATACCTATATTCTTATTTTTTTAAGACTGTTACCTATCCGCTTTGCAGTATAATTTTAATCTTTCTGAAAATAATAATTTAGATTAAAATAATGTGAACATATGAAACACAAACTTTGTTGTCTGTTCCTAGCTCTCCCAAAATATTTAGCCCAATTATTAAAGCATGCACAACAAGCACACAGCTTTGCAGTATACTTAAAAACTAAAAAAATATACTCTAAATATCCGAAGTTTTTTTCCCATATAGTCTTATCAGAAAAATCTCTTAATTAGTTTTTCTAAATTATCAATGTATTTGATACAAACCTTTTCCAAACGATTATGCACATTTATACTACATCATAAACTAGCCAATTGATTTTAAAACAATATAAAAATTCACCTGTATTTGATGCAATTTCTTATACCAAGATAATGGAATACTTTTTTGTTTACAATATTTACGAGATACACCGATACACCACAAAATGTTTTTCTTGTTTCAATTTTTATTCGGCCAGAATAAGTTTTAAGTTTTATTATACTTCTTTTGAAATATTTATTACCGATATATATATTAGAGTCATTCTCAGCTACGAGATAAAATCGATGTTCGTGATACATATGTATATACTTCTTTTAAATATTTGAAAAAATTGCATCAGTATCTCTTAAAATATTTCGTCTACTTTATGGGCAGTCAATTTTAATTAATTACTTTATTTTGTTTTCTAGTAATCGCACCAAAAGCATGCTTAATGTCACTCACCTGGCCTGACTCTTTCCAGTATTTACAGTACATCATTATTTAAATTAAATTAAATAAATACTCAATTTTTTTTGTAGCATATATGCATGATAAATTTTGTCCCCCATATTGCAAATGTCTCCGCAAGCATTCTCTGTCTCTGAATAATTGTATGACCTGGAAAACTGCGATATAAGCCCTAATCGCAATACATTTGATTTAAAACTAATAAT
The DNA here is from genome assembly GCA_020423425.1 of Chrysopa pallens. Classification (NCBI taxonomy): domain Eukaryota; kingdom Metazoa; phylum Arthropoda; class Insecta; order Neuroptera; family Chrysopidae; genus Chrysopa; species Chrysopa pallens. Next base: position 138,673,246 of record CM035591.1, read on the forward strand.
CAGCGTTTCAAAACTAATGATGAATGTTTTTTCAATCATTTTAATCACGATATCCGCAGTTATGAGTGCAATTCGCTGAACATGGTCTCTCCCCTCGTCAATTTAATTTTGTGATGATTGATTAAATAATCAAAAGTATGTAACAACTTGACTTTAATTTATGCGTTGATTATAAACATACTTAATTTAATAACTAACGAATAATACTCTTGCAATGTTTCCTGTTTACAATTGAAAAAGTATCTCACCTGGCTTCTCTCCTTTTGCACATAATTTGCCAAAATTTTGAAGCGAGATATATATACTTATTTTAGATTTGTTCAGATCTATTAAATTTTGAATTTTTTAGAATTGTTAGATGATCAGTAAATTTTTCATTTGTGTCTTGTTTTTTGAAAAGAATGACAAAAAATTGGATTTTATCAAATTAGCACTGTTTTTCTGGGGCAAAATTATAATGAATCAAAAGAAAAATTCTTTTATTCATAAGCAAATGCATATATACATATTTAATAGTCATGCGATTCTAATAAAAGTTTCAATATGTCTATTTTTTCATATTTTTCCATAGAAACCTCTCCACATAAGTTTCTCTTCAATGATAAAAAATGAAAAATTCACTTGGTACATTTCAAAACTCACTGAATAAATCTATTCAGAAATTATAATAAAATTGTTACATTTATGCCGTGTTACGTTTTATTAGTAATCTCTGAACTGAGAGAAACCCATTAGATACATATTTAGAATAACAAAATCAAAGTTGCATATTCCGTTAGATTTTCAAGAAATATTTAATATTATTAATTAATATAATTATTATTTAACATAAATATTGAAAATCAATTTTCATTCTCTACTGCGACACATCACAGTATTTGTGTGTAGCTACATACGATTAATTAATACGATTAATTAGTAAAAGAATTATTCTCGCTAATTTGAATTTTCCCTGATAAATGTTTCAACTCAAAATTGTAGAACTAAGCCTGTTCTGTAAAGCTTAACGAAAATCGTTGGAGTCATTTTCGAGAAAAACGTAAAAGCTAAAAAATCACTTACAATATATACGATACAATATGTCACTTACACACATACACGCAAACTTATATTGTCCCGTCACATTGCATTACAATCATACCATCGCTAATCAATAGTGATCAATATTAAATCGTTTATATATTTTGCAATAAAACATATGCAATTTCTCAGTATAACTTGATACTTCAATAAAATATAGAGTTTTTTTTATAATCAAAAGCATATAATAATAAAATAAAAAAATGTAATTTACTTTTTTCAAAAACTTTGTGTTTTTATAATATAAAAATATTGAAAGATTGATAAAAAAAAAGAAATGTATCCCAATGTTTACTTTTCCTGAGATGTATTTTATAAGTCTGGATCGATGACATTGTTTCAACATATTCAACGTAACAAAACATAATAATGGTGTTGGTTGTAGTAAATCTTTTATATACGAACATCGTAAAAAAAAAGGTTATAAAACATGACCTTTTAAGTAAATATAATTTCATGTAATATATTTATTATAAAAAGTATAAAACTGAAACATATTTCTCTTATATTTGAACTTCCATATACTGTATGTTTGTGAACAGAGACATTCAATTCATTATTCAACTAATCAAATTGATGATAAATTTCGACTAATTTACATCTTAAATTATTCAAACAAGTGTCGAGGATGTATATAATAAGAGGAGAAGTGCAACCGCGTCCCTTGTACCTAGATATTTTGGTTCTTTGTACCCTCTTTTAGAACACTCTGATAACAAAGATGCCTTCTCGCTTAAGGTGACAATCATATTGTTAATATGTTGTTTGTGGATCCGGATAATTCATTCTTATCCAAGCAATGACAGTGTGATCAACCAGCCGCCACAATTTTTTAAATCACAGTAGTCAAATGGGTGAAACTATTAGTGCCTTTAAGTACTTGGCCACTGAGCCGATTGTGGAGAATGTAAGCAATTAACACTGTTAGTTGTTATATAAACTTGTTTTTTGCCAAACATGTAATAATGTGAGAATGTCAAACTTTGAATTACAATATCTTAGTGACTATTGATTTGTTTTTCTAATTTGTACCTTGTCTAGAATGCCACCTAAAATTTTATGGCCAAATTATACAACAACAAAATTTTTAATCGTACAATTCCAAATTTTTAATATATATTTTTTAATAATTTTGAGTATAAAAATTACAAAATAAATTTGTAAAAACGTGAAATGTTAACGAAAAATTTAATTTTTTTACAAAAGGAAGATTTTTGAAAACATTTTGAACTTTGCTTCGATTGAGTTTGAAAAAAATTTCGATTTCGAGAAAGGAAATTGAAAAAAACAGGTTTACAAAAATATATAAAAGTTGTTTGTTTAAATTTGATTAGGAATAATAAATTGGTCTTCAAAGTTTGTAAGCCAATGAATTTTTTTCGTAAGGCTGTGCTGGGGCAATAAACAGTCTGAAATTTAAAAAAAATTTAATATCTAAAATCCAACTGCAAAAACAGAAACAATATAAACGTAATGCCCTAACACGATCAAAACAAGATTGATTAAATTTGAATAAACATTTTATTTCAAAATTAAATATTCGCATTATGTTGCGTGGCAGACGGGATACAAAAATTTTCTTTCGGTAAAATTTTCAATTGATTACCGTCTACTTCTCAACTTTATGCTAGTTTATAATTTTGGCATTAAATTTAATAATTCTTGTCTAATTTTGGCATTGAATTTTCATTAAAATTTAATGAATAAAAATTTTGTTTTTATTATTAATCATTTTATAGAAATTATTAGAAATTTCAAATGAGTTTGTTTCGAAAAATGAATGCCCTGTAATTTTTAAATTATTATGCGCGAGAAAGTTTGATGAGAAAGTATTTTATAAATTTACAAATTTCATTGAATACGGTGATCACCATGATTTTCTCACACCAGGTGTTTTTTACGCAAAAGCTTTTGTTTAAAATTTATGACAATCGGAATGAACAAATTATTTTAAATCTTGTTGGTTGGATCGAGCCAGTAAGTAAAATTATGACTGGATTATGAAACATTTTAATATTAAAATTACCCATTTTTGTTTTTATATTTGTAATAAATGTTGGTTATTTTATTTAATTAAAAACGTAAACACGAGTTAATTAACATTGTTTGCAGGGTGAAAATTTATAAACTATTTTCCCAAAGTTTGTTCAAGTTTTTATACAAATATTTACAAATTATATATTTTTTATTGACAAATTATAATTTTATATTTGTATAAAACGTTTGTTTTGTACAATGTCAGTACAAAATTTGTACTATATATAACTTTAAATAATAATTATTTACGATTTTCACCGAAGCCTGAAATTTCAACGTATGTAAGTAACGATTGTTTATTACGATATTCCCTTCCACTTGAATAATACATCAGAATTCTTAATAGCTTGGCTTATCACAAAATCATTGACAGAATATATTTTCTGATTTTTATATAGATTGGTTTTACATAGCTCAAAAATCGAATAGCAAACACAAAAGGAAGACTTTGAATCCACTTTCCAGGGTGAACCAATAGAATTCCATTAAGGAATCTCACATTTATTTGTTGTTAATTCACAAGACAGAAATATTTTAAGGTTTTTATTTTACTTGCAATGTATGTTAGTTCGGGTGGAATCTTGCAACTCAATTTTAAAGCAGATATTTTTAACCGATTGAGCTGAAATTTTTTATACACGTTCAGTTTGGATGACAATACATGGTTTGCTGTGTGACGTCATTCTTAATCTGACCTGGCGGCATTCCAAAGATAGACTAGTCATTTTTAATGCATTCCTATATGGGTATCAAATGAAAGGGCTTTCTAAGAATAACTCGACAAAAAAGTGGTGTCATTCCAATACAAGGGACTTCTAAAGCATGAAACTCAATTTTGAACCATTTATCTCAACTAAATTTTATGAAACGCTGTATACCATACAGTTGTGTTTTTTATGTCAGCGGTAAATTCAAAGTAAAAAAAAATTTTTATAAACAAGCTTTTAATGTCATGAAAAGAAAATAATAAACTTTTACTATCAACTTAGTTTATATTTTATAAAAGCATGTCGCGAATTTATTATGAGCTTCTGAAACCATCTGAAACCATCACAGGTGAGCGTTATAGAACGCAATTGATGCGCCTGAGCCGTGCTTTAAAAGAAAAACGGCAACAGTATGATAATGCTTGACCTCAAGTTGCCAAAGTGATGAAAAAATGTCTCGAAACGTTGAAATGGGAAGTTTTACCTCACCCGCCATACTCTCCAGATGCTCCGTCTGATTTTCACCTATTTCGCACTTCAGCTCGTATGAAGAAGTGAAAAATTTGATCGATTCATGGATCTTATCGAAAGATGTTTTGATGAAAGACCTTTTTCGCCACGAGATTCGCCTGCTGCCTGAGAGATGAACCAAAGTGGTAGCTAACGATGGGCAATACTTTGAAACTTAATGTATGTAATCGTTTTGTTGTAATAAAGTCTCAAATTAAAAAAAAAAATCGGCGGGAGCAAAGTGGTAGACCCATGTACATATAACTATATTTTTTGAAACGTTATCCTAAAAAACTCATAAAAACAACACCCACACACATATATGACCTTAACATCTTTTTTTCTCAAACCCATACAATATTTCTTCTGAATTTAATGGACGCTATGTAGTAAGTAGTCAGTTTGTCTGTGTGTCTGCCTGTCTATACATAAAGCTTACTTACTCATCGCACAGTTCTCAGAGAATAGATGAAGAGAATGTCCGTTAACTTGAAACTTATTATAAATGTGTAAGTCGTGACCAGGTCACCTGATGCTCATATCTACAAGCTTTTTATTCACGTTCATTTCATATAATAAATAAAGATAGTCTTATTCAGATGGAATAATGAATATAACAAAAACAGATAATGGACATGTACTTGCATGTATACATACATGCAAATATACGCTGTTTGCATTAAGAATAGCTTCGAAATTGATGAAACTATATAATAGATCGAGCGAAGGGAGGCGAGTGGTATAACTAACTATTTTGCATTTCGTTTTTCTGTTTGTATCTATGTTTGTTCCGATGTAACTTTCGAAGGCCTTATTCGAAATCGATTCGAACCAGCAGATTTTGAGTAATCTCAAAAAAACTAAGAAAAAAATTTTTTTTTAATATGGTTTTTTTGGAATAAACTTTAAACGGCTCTATCGATCAACCTTGATAAACCACGTCTATCGCCGTTAATCCGGATAAAATCGGTTGAATCTTGCGAGAGATATCGTAAACGAAAAATTTCATAAAAAAGTTTTTTTTTAACATAACTCCATCAAATGTTTTCGGATTGTTTTTGATGAAATAGAATAATCATTAAAGCTTTAACCGCGTCGATCGTCGCCAAGAATGTAAGAATGGGTTGATTGATTCGAGAGATATCGTTAACGAAATAATCGCTCAAAAATATTGTAATATATGGATGGCCTTTAGGGTCAACCATTTTCTAAATTTAATTTTTTTAATTGAAACTGAATTTAACAAATTACCCAAAAATTCTTTTCATGGAATTTTGAACATTTTAGTTTCCAAAATAATACATCTGAAGTAATTTTAGCTGCTGCTATTCTTAATCTTAATTAATTAACTGGTAGTTAATTGAGTGACTCTTATCGCAAAGAATTGCTTATTTTATCGATATCATCTGGTATATACTTAAGAAGATAAATATAATGTAGATGTGCTTTCATATTCCATATTTGTATAAAGAAAAGAATATGTATGTCTTCCATGCTTCAAAATGTTTTCTAATCTGATGGTGGGTAATGATTTAACTTCATCTTATAAATGTCAGCAAATAAATATTATCCATTCTGATAATTCTTTTAAACTGCTTCCTGTCCTTTTTTTTAGATTTTTTTTTTTTTTTGTATCAACTGGTCAATTTTTCAAACACATGTCAATTATATTTTTAATGTGTTAAAATATCGTTCAGAAGAATATAAAAAATTTTCTTTCAAAAAACATTATTTTTCGAGTAAAAACGTTCAATGAAAAAACCTTTAAAACAAAACAAATAAATATATATAGAATTAATATTTCAGTCTTAATATTAAATATTAATATTAATTTTTATTCTTTAAAGTAATATGCAAGAGTTAATATTTTCAAAAAATAGCTTTTTTGCGTTTCTGAAATGTATGTTTAACTGATTCTATTCCGTGATAATTTTCGATAAGTATTTTCTGAGATATACGCATATTTATAAATACGCCTGACACTGAAAAAAGGCGGAGTACAGACAGATTGAATGCGTTTTACTAAAAATTAGGTTAAAAAATGTAAGCTGAACGAAAAAAACTCCATAAAAATCCTTAGACTTACATGCGAAATTACATGCGAAAGATAAAAATCGGTTCATAAGTTTTATAATATGGCTATTTTTCAAATTGTTAACTATTATAACTTTTGTAATCTTTGATAGTTTTACTAATTATAGAAAGGATGATTCTAAATAAGCTCAGTAATTGTTCAAAGCCTGGATTATGAAAAATTAATAGTTTCAGAGAAATTCGATTCTTTATGACCTGAATTTCCCAGTTCGAGGTAGTTCGATTTTTATTTTGAAATTTTCATTTTACTCTTAAAGAGTTTTATTTTGAAATTAATTTTTTTCGAATAGAAATTTTCTTGGTAATTGGTAAAACACTACCATACGAGAAAAAAGGCTAATTAATCGAAGCTCAGCTTTTTATATCAAGAATACGCCATGTTTTATGGACTATAAATTTGATAAGCATATTATTTTTATTAGTACAATCAAAGAATAAAAACGTTATTCCATGTCAGTATTGATTGTGATTATAATTAATGACCAACAGATGGCTATAGATGGAGAATGTCGACAAAGAATGGGCATCTGTTTTCTATGCTTACATCAATGCAATCAGGAATTAGCAGAATATCAGTTTTTCTTTGATCTATGTTTCACATTGGACACCTATAGCCAACTATTGGTCAGGGTAGGTACTAAAGATTTATGGATACACACAATTTGGACTTATGCGCTTCTATGTTCGTTTGTACTCTTTGGTACAATTAATTATTAATAACTATATAATTATAATTTGCATATTAATTTCTACGCGTTCATACTTATCCCACTTTAATTTTCTTCGACGTATATAAAACAATATTTCTTAATATGCTTCCTAGAATCCTTTTATATCAAACTTTAAAATGCATGTATAGTTATTAATAATATCTAAGGCATTAGAGCATCTTTCAACTCTATATTAATTTTACTATTTATTTATTCTGTATATAATGATAGGGTTCATTATAATAAATAAAATATATTTTCTGTGGATTTTATTGTGAATTTCACTGATATAAAAACTTGAGAGACACAATAATTTTTGATACAGTTATGTATAATTCAATAGAGGACTGGACTAAAATTTGTTAATTAGTTGAATGGTCATTCACATCATTGTCATATATGGATTATTTGTGCGCCTTGTACTTCTACATTTAACCTGTAAAGGCAATGATGCTGCTTGTTCAAATCACTTCTTGATTACACTAAATATTTTGTAAAACGAATTCTTTTCGTATTATATTTTCGTAAACGACTCGGTCAATTATATATTATTTAAGCTCAATATATTCTGAATTTAATTTTCTATTTATATATCCACTTTTTTTGTAAAGTTATTTTCTATGGCGGAAACGCGAAAAGAAAATGTTCAAAAACGAGTACTAAAAATACAGTATACCTTTTTTTTTTTTAAAATTTTGCAAGATCATTAAATTTTGAATTCTTCAAGTCTGGCGAATAACTTTTTTAAACGATGCTTTTGCTACAAAATGTATATGAGGAAACATTTCGTACAATGAAATTAGATTTACGGAACCTACTCAATACTTTCTAACACTTAATCATTTTTAATCTGGTATGCAGTTTGTAGTTGATGGATAGATGGAATAATATTACTACTACCTATAACTTACTTATGTTGTGTGGCGAGCTTTTTATTCTATCTTACTCTATCATCATTATGATTATTACAATAATATTCATAATATCAAAGCTATATATATATATATATATATATATATATATATATATATATATATATATATATATATATATATATATATACTAGCTTATATATATATATATATATATATATATATATATATATATATACTAGCTTATATATATATATATATATATATATATATATATATACTAGCTTACTAGCTGACCCGGCGAATATTGTTTTAACGCAAATCATCCTTTATGTAAAGAGTGTGTTTCAAACAATATGTTGACTTAAATTATATATAATACTAATTGTATTTCTTGCAATTGCTCGCCCAAATAACTCAAAATACACGTATCAAAATGTTAAATGGCTCAGTGGCCGAGTAATTAAAGGCAGTAATACCTTCACCTTTTTGACTACGTAGACTGAAGGTTGCAGGTTCGAATTCTGGCAGCAGCAGTTTGATCAATTTTGTATTGAAAAAGAGGCGTTTTTTTGATCACACTTTCGTCGCTTGAATAAGAACGAGGTAACCAGCTTTACCAACAACATTTGAATTATATTATTGTTACGTTCTGTGAGAAACTATCTTTGACTTCAAGTGATGGAGTGGTACCAAAAAATCTAGGTATAAGGAACGTGGTTGTAATTCCTCTCTTAATATTCTCTAGAATTCAAATGGTATGAAATTTGGTATACATGAAATGAAAATGAAGGATTTGCAGAAGAGATTTTCGAAAAAGAGTTCTCGAAAAAGTTTCTCTTTTGTTGGTACAAGGCTGCAAATAAAGAGATCTATTTCAATGGAAAATCATAAAAAAATAAGAATTTTTGTCACTTGGGGTATTTTGGGGTATGGAAAATAGTTTACAATCGTTTCTAAGACCTACCAAATATATACATAAAATTTCATAAAAAACAGTCAAGCCCTTTTGGGAGGAGTTTGGTTACACACACTGGGACACGAGAATTTTATATATATTGGAATAAAATAAAGAGAGAGAGAGAAAAAAACTATATATATGAAATAGTTGAAATACTGAAGTATTACTACTACTATTATTATTATTATTATTATTATTATTGTAGGTACTTGCGAAGTACTTTTACGTGTTGTAATCAACTTAGTTACTTTAGAGATATGATGACGTGTGAGTGTATGTAAGTAGAAGGTAGTGATGCTTCATATTATCTGAGTGGGTGTGATGATGAGTAGTGCAAAAGATTATGAGATTTGTTGCGATATATATATTTACAGTATGTTTCAATAAAGTATACATATGTTTTTCGTTAGGATCGTTGCTATTTCATACTCGAAACAAAAAAGCGAAATAAACAAAGTCGATCAGATACATCTATAGGATATAACGTGCGAAAATATGAGATTTATAGGATTTAACGTACGTGATAATAGGATAAAACAAATTTTAGGTTGACTGTTAATTACAGGGTTAGTATGTGTGTGTACGCGTCTGGCATCACAAAGAAATTATGTTTTATTGTTATAATAATAAGTAAAGGCATGATAAAAACCGTGGTGTATTGTACCGTTGTTAATATAAATATTTTAATAATAATTTGTTCCTTAAATAGATATAAAATACTTTGAACAATTTGTCCCCGATTGTAGAATAATTAATAAAAGAACAAAATAAATTGGTTATTTTAAAAACCTCTAAAGTCACATTTCTTGTCCAACCTTCTTTGTTTTCTCAAAATGATTCATAATAAATAACCAAGAAACCCAGCATAGTCTATAGTTAAATCGTTTTTGTTAGTCGATTGTTCATAAACAAATGTTTCACGTGAACATTTGTATTCTACAATTTGATTGGTTGTTTGAAGATTCATTTATATATTCATTTATAAATAATATTTCACTATTATTTGTAAACCAAGATCAATTTATAAGGAATTTATATGTAATCACAAAAAAAATAGAATCGATAAAACAATCCTTAATAAAATCACGCAGGGAATGCGTGCTCAATGGACTAACGAAAATAATTATATGAATGTTACTTATAAAAAAGGGTATATTGTGTGACTGCGTTTGTTCGCGTTTAACTTTTTATAATCCATTTTTGTATAATTAAATAAATTATTATTGTATGCTATAGTAAAAATTTGATTAGACGAAATTTTTATGTCTTACAGACTACAAAACGTTGAATTGATATTACAATAAAATAAACAAGAAATAAAATATGGTGAAAGCGCAGAGAAATACATAGTACATTATAGTAATTGATATACTTTATAACTTATTTGCGTTTCCACCATTTATTTCTTACAAAGGCAAAAACCATAAAATACATTTGTAGATTTGGTATAAGACTATGAAATATTCATAGACAACTGTAGATTCTTAATACATTTATTTTTTGACTCCATATAAATTTAATTTTGTGTACCGCATCCGATATCTCAGCCAAACATGTAATTTCAAAACTCATAATTTTTACTTAAACATATCGATTCTCTTATACTGGAAATTACACGTTGCACTCATTGGGTTCTTTTGCAAGCTAATTTTACCAAAGTCGATCATGTAGAATGAAATCAATGATAAAGTTAGCACAAGTCAAAATATTTAGTCGCATTATAATCTGTTTTGTTTGAAAATTTAAAGTTGGCAATTACTGTTAGCGATAATTTTTACATCCCTTTATTAGTAACTTAGATTAGGATCCACTTATTTGTAATTACACCTCTGATATATGTGAAGTTCTTACAAATTTATGGTATAAATAATCACAAAATACACAATAAAGTCAATCGTATTAACGATTAGCTCATTTATTTTGGTTTTCATGAACGAAGCACTTTTAAAAGTTGAACAAGTGAGCCTTTAGAAATTCATAAAATTTGGGTTTGTCGGTTACTATTAATAAAATTTGAAACTTTAAATACTATAAAATATTTTATAATACAGTTTGGGTCTTTAAATAATAGTTGTAAAAAATAAATTTTTCTCTAAATTTATTAGTAACCAACATATTTGGATATTAAAAATTAAAATGACATTATTGAGATTATTAAAATAGAAGTTTTTGTATTACACTTCTAATTTTTAACACCGCTACACGATAGGCTTTTTAAACTGGGAGGTTGCGGGTTCGAATCCAGGTAACGGCAGTGTGATCAATTATAATTAACGGAGTGGTTAATTAACCGACGTGTTATAATTAACCGACTCCACTCACATCATAAATTTAATTGCATATTTCGATATCGGATGTGGTTTAATTAAATTGTATAATTCGATATTGGATGTGGTTTAAAAATAATGATGCGGGTGATATCTGTTTCATTATAGTTGTGAAAATGAAGTTTTTGTGTAAGTTCCTCAATTTGTCTTTTTAAAGATACTTGAAAACTTTTGCTGAAACATTTCGAAACAATCTATGTTGTCAAGTCGTGTTTTGAAATACACTGTCCAAGTATTAAACACCTATAGATGATTATAATAATGAAAAACATGGAAATTTTATACAAAAGAAAAAAGAAAATAATAAATTTTAATGATGATAGAATAAATATACCAATAGTGAAAACGAGATATACATTCACTTCTAAAACAAAATTCTTATCTTTGATTATAATTTTCTTATGACCCAGTTTACTAGATCATATAGAAAATGATATACTGTTATCATTTATTTTTTGTATTTTTTGATTTTTTTGAAAAATATAAAATTATTTTCCATAAAATATAATTTTAAAGATGTTACAAAGTATCTTTCCTCTTTGGGAAAATAAATTTACAATATATATAATACAGATGACAAATTTAATATGTCATTTGAATGTACAAATTTGATATGTGACGTCAAGGGAAGAATATATCAATTGATAACAAACATGAATGTAGAGAATTCGAAATAAAACTGTTTCTTGTTTCAATTTATGTAATTGAAACTGAAGTATAATTTATTCCTTAACTTAAATATTTTAAGAAGCTTTTAATGCTACTTACTTTAATTATTTCTTATCGTTGATAATTTATGAAGTAATAAATATTTTATGAATTTAAAATATGAATCAGAATTCACTACTTCACAGAGAGCAAAAATTACTTTTGAACAAATAACACATTATTTCAAAATAGTTACACAGTCTGTTTATTTTACTACTAAGTTTTTTTATTTCTTGATTTAAAATAATAAAAAATAATTTTTTTGATCCGATTTCTATAATTTTTACAAATGTCGGAGTAAACTAGCTGACAAAGATTCATATATTATATAAATGTAGAAAATATACAAGTTTTACCTAGTATGTAAATTGAAATTAAATCGGCCAAACCGTTACAGAGATAGCTATTTCAGTGAATATATTCGATCATGGATATTTTTACATTTATGCCGAAATATTCATTCATCCGATTTTGATGAAATTTGCATACAATTATGAACACATTTATGGCGTAGAGAAATAACCCCTGGTCAGTCAATATGCTTCGTTACCGTTTATCGGGGAGTGATCATGAAGTTGTAAAATCCCATGTACTTAACTACTATTTTTGACGAATATTTTAAATCAAAAATTTATCATGGCCTGTCATGGACATCTTGAAATGCTGTTTACTCGCACGTTAAAGTTGTAGAAAATTCGGGCATCCTGAAAATATTTTCTAAAACCCGATATTCGGTTTTTTTCCCGCTAATTATAATCACATTCAATATTCAATTCAAAAATATCCATCTACAAGGTAGATTCTGTAAAAAAAAAATATTGTTTTACTAAGCTTAAACTTAAATTTATTACCTAAAATTTATTTTTCAATTTAGACTTGTAAGTGAAATTTTGTTTGTCTGTATCAAGTTATAATATCATATAAAATCATAAGCCAAAAAAAACTTTTTGGTTTTCTACAAAGTGGCTCAAATATATTTTATTGAATAATTACTAAATAAATATAAATTCACATGTAAATTGTAAAGAATCTCAATTCAAATTGAGTCGTTTGTGAATATTTAATTGACGGATAAAATAAATGTAATGATTTTTATGTACTTATTTTTTAAGGAAGTTCTCTCCCGACAGTCCAGCAGCATAGGTATTTAATTATTTCTTATTTCTTATATTATTCTACGTATATATAACACCATACAATACCAAGGCTGGCATCTATATTTTAACAACGTATTGTACTTATAACTTACTCTACATTATGTACACACATACACTCACTCACTATAATACACACACACACACACACACACACACACATATATATATATATATATATATATATATATATATATATATATATATATATATAGCCATATTTAAATTAAAAGTTGAATCCAAGATCTATGGGACCCAAATAACCATTTCTGTTGATTTTCGATCTTATATTCACAAGCTTAAAACATTTCTTTTTGCTTATCCTTTTCATTTTTCTCGCTGTAGACAAAACAAAAATTGGCTATGTAAGTACTATTATGAACACCCGATTTTGAAATTGCTCTCTTAATTGGTTAATATAACCCCATAATATAAATTCAAATTGTGTCTAAACTATTGATTGTCTAAATTACTATTTCAAGCAAGTGATCTAAGAAATACATTATTGTTGAAATAATGTATCATTGAAGAAGAAACATTTATGCGTTAATGATCAAAATCATTATTTATTTTACCTCCTTCATTATTAAATACCATTTTATAAATGCATCTTTCAAATTATTTTTCAATTATCCTTTGTACGATATTTAAATAGGTACCAACCAAAAATTTTTTGTACACTGATTTACATCTTTATTACGAAAATTCATTTCCATTACTTGCATCCTTTTTTATTATTTGTAAAATGATGTAAATATAGTATTCTTTATACAATGTCTTCATTACGAAACATTCGGTTCGTTTATGCAAATTGAATTTTATATAAATTTATAGAGCAAAATAATATATGTATATATATATATATATATTATATATATATATATATATATATATATATATATATATATATATATATATATATATATATATATATATATATATATATAAATTTATAGAAAAAAACAAACAGAAAGCAGAAAAAAATTTTAAGCCAAATATGAGATAATATTATAACAAAATGCGCTACATTTTTTCATGTAATACAAGAACATGTAATAATTTAATATAAAAAATTGTGTATAAAAGCAGAGATGAATAAAACCATTTCGTCATGCAAAAGTTGCGCCAGCTTAGAAAATATCCTTTCTATAAAGATTATAATCATCAAAAGTTTATCCTTCTTACTATCCAAAAAGATGCGCGATATACTTTTGCTGTTTTCAAAAATATTAATTAAGAATTTTACAATTGTCATGGACATCTTTATAGTAATATGATAAAAGACATTTAGAAATGATGAATTATTTATAAATATTTAAATTCTATAAGGTTTTCTATAACACACTAGAATGAAATTTTACTATTTAAGGTGGTTCTATTGTTAATTTCCTAGATACGATGTCATTGCCACCTGTTGTTTGTTAACATACGTTTTGTAATTGACTCAATGAATTAAGATATTGTTCTCAGAAAAATTAAAGATAATATACATTATTACATAACTAATACTTAAAAAATATACAGGATGTTAGTTCCAATCCACAAGGCGCAAAATCGATAGAAATTTGATAAAATAGTAGATTCATAAAGCAATACAAAAGCAATAACTCATAAAATATTTCATAAAAAGGAAAACCACAAACAAATTTTTCACGATGAAAATAACTTTAAAAAATATAAAATAAAGAATACTTTGATTTGAAATTATAATAAATTTATAATCATTATCAAACAATTTATTATTAAATTTTTACATTTTTATAAAATCTATAAATTGTGATTTGGTTGGCATTCGTAACTCATTTCTTTTTTATATATTTTTCATATGCTTGTAGGCTGGAAAAATAATTTCAAAGCATATCTTAAAAAGATCACCATATGACTTTTGTTTGTAAAAAAGTACATAAAATATTGCTCAATAAGTATTGTGAGTTAAATTCTATCACAAACATTTCTCAACTAGAAACTATTATCTATAACTATAAATATTAGCACTATTATGATTTTTGTTAAATATTATTTGATGCTTTTAAATATGATAATTCTGCAGAAAATTGGATTACTATTTTAAGCCATTTACAATGAAACAAATATTTAAAATAGCTTTTAATTCAGATATAAATTTATTGATCAATTCTAGTGAAAAAAAAATATATGCATTAAATGTTTCATATTTTGATTCTAATTTTTATAAAACCTGACCAATTCAAGTTTTATTTTATTTTTATGAAGTAATCATAAAATGTCGACCGGTTATTGCATTACCTTGCCAAATATATATAAATCGGTGTCAATTGATAGCTTTTTCATCTGTTTTCATTTGATATATACGATTATGACTTAATACTGTTATCTAAGAACTAGTGATGAATAACATTAAAATCAAAATATGTATTTATTATGTCTGAAATTGATCTAAACATTGGGCGAATTTGAAATTTTATCATCAAAATTAATAAAATATGTTACTCCATACATTTTTGTTAGGGACGCTTTTTTGCCGGATAGTCCTCCACATCTTCCCATAAGGAACTTCGTACCAATTGAGAAACTGTGAAATTGCTTCTTAAAGTCCAATACCCATATCATCCTCAGATTACTCTACATTCAGTAGGAAGAGCAGAAGCAACTATGTCAGTTGATACAACTCCAGAATCAAAACCCAATTTTATGAATGCAATTTTGATTCCTTCAATTAATACATAAATAAACATTCACGAAATTACTCACAACTTACCTAAAAAATATCTAATCATTCGAAAGTCAGAGATTTCCGATATGATAATACAAAACATGTTCTGATTCATGATTTTAATAATTATTATACATATTAAAATATATTTTGCGTGTGAAAGTAAAACCCCCAAATATATACATATAATTTAGTTTTAGATAAATAAGTTATTAATAATATAATATATATTTGATTCATAACACGTTTGTTTGATATATGTAGAGGGATTCATATTTAAATACTAATCGTCCTATTGACCTAATAATTAATAGTTTAAATAATCATATATGAAATGTGTGTATTTTACCATATCTACATAATATAAAAAGCATCCGTTCTCATTTCTCTTCATCATATTCAAAATAATATTTCTCTTTAATGAGTATTAATTTAATCATAATTATTTATTTATTCATTTAAAATGGGTCCACTTTGATGATCTAATGAAATGTTGCAAAATGGTTGAAGTCCTTACTTGAGTTCTACGCTCGAGTACTATCATGCAAATCTGTGCTCTGGTGGAATGTTGAAAAAAGGTTTAAGTCTTTACTTGAGTTCTACGCTAGGGTATTATCATGCAAATCTGCCCACTGGTGAAATGTTGGAAAAAGCTTGAAGTTCTTACTTCAATTTTACGCTCGGCTCTATTATTATGCAAATCTGTCCACTGGTGAAATGTTAAAAAAAAAGGTTTAAATCTTTACTTGAGTTCTATGCTCGAGTACTATCATGCAAATCTGTCCTGTAGTTAAATGTTGAAAATAGATTTAAGTCTTACTTGAGTTCTACGCTTGGGTATTATCATGCAAATCTATCCACTGGTGAAATGTTAAAAAAGCTTGAAGTTCTTACTTGCTTTTTACGCTCGGCTATTACTATGCAAATTTGTCCACTTATGAAATGTTAAAAAATGGTTTACGTCTTTACTTGAGTTCTACGCTCGGGTATTATCATGCAAATCTGTCCTCTAAGGAAATGTTGAAAAAGGGTGTAGGTCCTTACTTCAGTTCTATGCCCTGCTATGATTAGAAACGTAAAATTTTTTTTAAAGAGCGAAATTTCAGCAATTAAATGATAATTGTTATACTTGACATACATATTATACCAGTCTATATTAATTTTAGTCTAAACTATGTAACTTTCTTAAACTAAAGTTTTTGTATAGGTGTTCATAGAAACACCTAATTAGCCCATTTCCGGTCATCACGATTACTTAAAACCTAAAAGAGATAACGAACTGAAATTTTGGTGACGTATTATATTGGTGACATAAAAAGTGAGCTTATTTACGCAATTAACTCTGTTAGTTGTTAATGTTTTAAAACTACAGTGTCCAAAAAATTTATGAGAAAATTATTTCAGTGATAACTAGATTCTAGTAAAATCTAGTGATTAGATCATATTCAATTTTTATATCCCTAAATCATTAAAAGTTTTGAAATATAAATATTTTAAATTTAACCGAGCTACGAACACTAAAGAGCCAAGTAGCTGTGTGGTTAAAGACGTTTAACATATCAAAGCACGTCGAAAACCCTGCCGGGAATTTCTGTTGGTGGATGCATAAAACAAAAACAGAGTTCACATCAGATTTTCAATTCTCCAGACCTGTTTCGTCATAGATTCATCAAGACGGCTGAAGATATAATACCTACCAAATCATTTTATATCCTACTCAATAACCCGTCCTGTACCTACATCATGAATTGAATTAAATTCTCTGAGGAGATGTTACTCGTTGCTCAGAGAATCATTACAACTAGCTAATTCATATTGATGATGACAACTTTGTAGTCGAAATTTATAGAATTACAAAATAGTTTGATCAAGGAAATTGGAACAAAAAATCGAAATTTATGCGAAAATTCCAAGACTTGTATATCTGAATGCTTTTTATTATAATTATATTTAAATTATACTCTAAATAACTTGATAATTCAAGAATGTTTCAATGTTTTGATACAATTTTTTTTACTCTGTTACAGGTAAGAAGCGAACTAATTGTAGTTTTTCATCGATATTAATTATAATATAGAAAATCAGGTAACGTAAAATAATTTATTAAATATATTTATTTAAATTTCTCGTGAATAGAAGCTTGATAAAATTTGTATATTTGCGTCAAAAACTGGGACTGTATTTAAAATTTGTGTGTGAATTTTTCGATTTTGAATTGTTACTTAATTTTTAACATGAAAAAATTTGTATAATTATGTAAAATGGTTAATTAAAATCACTTTTATATATAATAAGTTTGCTACATAAAAAATGTTAGCTTTTCTTGAAGTTTGACACTGTTGGTACTTGAAGTTGAACACTATTGGGTCTGTTGGTGCTATGAAATAATTTTCCTTACTAAACATCAAATATTACTTTATTTTAAATTAATTATCAAACCTCTGCATTTAAGCTCAAATAAATATGGAGTTTACAATGATTTTGTGCTTAGATTTAACATATTGAATTCTAATTTTAATTTCATGTGGACCGTTTCTAAACATCTAAATTGTGTAGATTTTATACACAATTTTTTATCGTAAAGTATATATAAACAGTGATAGAATACGATTTACATGATGGTATATTTTTCTGGACCATATTGTTATGATTTTAAGCCACGTAATAATAATAATTTGTGATTTTCATTATTAAATAAATTTTATTTATTTATGAAATACATTAAAATAATTGCAATATTTAAATATAAATTTGTGTGTAATTAAAACTAATTAAAAATAAAAAACCGATGTACGATTTTTGTTTTAATAATAAGTACGTTTTAATAAATATATATTATAATAATAATAATCATAATATTTTATTTAATAAATATTATTATTTTATTTAATTTTAATTAATTATAATTAAAAATTGTGTATTTATATTGTAGGTGAATTTTTCAGGATTAATTTATAGAAGTACATTTACAGAATATTTCTCATTTTTAATTTCTAAAAATCTTTAATTTGTTTATATGTGTAATAAATAAACCCAAACTAACTTAGAAAGTTTTCTTTGCATCTAAGCAAATGTTTTTTTAATTTTTTTGAGATTTGAATAAAATTATATTTACTTAATTTGGTTTCTTTTTCTCAAAATACAAAAAGTAGAAGATATATCCAACAATGAGAAACTATGTTTTAAGAAAAAAATTATACATTTTCTATAGAAGAGTTATTGAACAAAGTCAGTGAAAAAAATTTGGAATACAGTTGACCCTAAAAGCCATCTCTGCAACTTCCCGCTAATTCCATACCTAAGCACTTAAAATTTAACATATTACAATGTTTTTGAGCTTAAAATTTTGGTTTTGAACTTTGATGTTAATAAAACACTTGTTCCGGAGAATATTTCATTAACGATATCTCTCGAACCAATCAACAAATTTTCATATTCTTTACGGCAATCGACGCGGTTTTTAGAGCTTTAATAATTATTTTATTTCTTTAAAAACGATCTGAAAAAAAATGTCGGAGTAATGTTAAAATCGTTCCCAAATATATAAGGTTAAGAGTTGTTAAGAGTTGTTTAAAAAGTTATTCATCAACATCAAAATCAAATTTTGATGAAGCCCTTTCGTATGGCATAAACCGCGATGAAATCGGTCGAGCCGTTCATTCATAGATTCATACGTCGCAGGAGTACCTGGGGAAGATTCCTGTAACCCTAAAACGTTAAGATCTGATGAAAATTCGACTTTTCAAAAAGGGGTAAAACCAATAATTTCCCGATTTTTTAAAATCTTCGATTTTCTTAGCGGGAAGTTAAAAAATAAGCGATTATTACAGTACCCCATCTCTCCTTATTTATAAGAAAAATTAACATTTAATCCTAAAATAATGCCTGTGGTATTTTCTTAATTGTTTCTTTTGTAACGAAGAAGAATTATTTTTTTGAAACATTATTTTAATATATAGATATTTGAACGTATTTTGTATTTTTTTAACAATCTAAAAATAATTATCAACATGGCTATGCTAATTACGTATAAATTATCCAAACAAATTGACTGCTTATTTCAACTATTTAATATACCTACTTGTACTAATTAAAACCATGGATTTAAAAACTAATAAACCATATTTTTATTAGGTACAAATACGCTCCAAGGTAGTAAATTTTACAATGAACATAATAATCTCCCAATTGGATTGCGTGTAATATATGAATATAATAATATCTTTTATGCTACAATACACATTCATATGTGCAAATAGGTTTTTATATACTAAAATTAATAAATCCTTATGTAAATCCCTACATTAACATTAAATTTGTATGTAATTTTAAAATATATGTATATATGTTGGTACATAATGAATATGCTGTAGGGGAGAACTGGGTAATGGCAATCACTAAAGGATTGAAATGTGAATGAAATGAAAATTTTTATGATATATTCATTGAAATCAATTTTACACATTCTCTAACAAATAATCATTTTAATGGTTTTTGGTATAAATATAAAGAGGTAGCGGTTTAACCACGCGTTGAGGGAAATACAGGTCTATGATCCTACAAAAAAATCACAAACAAAACCTTCGACTCACTAAACAAAGAGTGTGACCATAAACCCAAATACAGTAAATCAGTATATTTTTGTCTTCTGTCTAGTTTAAAGTGTTGCAAATGGCATTTCCTTGAGTTTCGTATCTCATTGATTCACCTTCATAACTAGTTTCATAGGTTTTTCCAAAGTTAACGAATTCTATTTTGACTTTTGACGCTAGACCTTCGTCTTAATATTGGTATCCGTATAATAAAAGTAAATAAAAAATTCAATTCTGTAATGAAATTAAAGAGAAAGTATGTTGAATGTCATCAGATAACCGTCATTAGCCAATTTGTGTCAACATGTACAAAATAATTTAATTAAAAATAGAGCAAATTTATCTACTAATATTGTAAATGTTCAATTATTGTGAAAGAATACCATAAATAAAAAAAAAATTATAAAATCCATAATATTAATAATAACTTTTTTTTATATCAAAAGTGGACTATTCTGAAATAATAATCGAAAGATAAGTTGCTTACTTCTAGCACCACTAGCTGACCCCGTCATTACCCCATGCTCCCCTATATATTAATATGTATGATATCTCAAAATTAATGTCAAAATTTTGTTTCAAAGCAAAATACAACAACAACAACATTGACTATATCGTATTTTAATTAATTAATCCCAGTAAACGTTTAACATGCTCCCATTGGATTAATGATAATAATTTAATATATATGTTACTATTAATTTGCAACGATGCATTCATTACTCACAAACTATTATCCATTCTGCTATTAAAGCTTAATGTTTCTGTTTTGTTTCTATATTGTGCTGGGTTGAGTAATTTGAATAAGTGAAAATCATAATCAAATTGTTAATTGCTTAGATACTTGACATATGGTTCAGTATCAATGTTTGAACTATTGTTAAAGAAGAGCATATTCATAAAATATTGTAAATACTTCTCATAATTATGAATACATAATAATTAATAACATGTATTACAAATTTATGTGCTTATTAGAATTAAAAATAAAATTGTGGCGAATATTTACAGCCAACGAAAAAAGTGTTTAAAACAAAAGTGGTTTGTTTAAAAAAACGAATTTTATTATTATTATTATTTTTTTTTTATATTTTATTTCTTTCTTTTATGGTTTAAAAGGTTGAGTCATGGGAATAGCTAATTCACGAACTGAAAATCTTTTTTCTTTCAAAAATACGTCACCAAAATTTTAGCTCGCTACTACTTTATGTTTTCAGTAAATATGAATACGGGCAGAAGGACGAACGGATAAACTGATGGGCGAGCGAACGGCAGAACTGACCACCGTTCATGTGAAAATATTAAAAATATTATTGCGGAGGGTATTAAAATAAACATTTACAACCAGGGTGTGTCTTTCCTAGAGACCTTAATATTGCCTGGCGTAAATTATTTCAATGTCATCTCTTTATGAAATTTCGCATGCGATAGAATATGTGTGTGATGATTGGTAAAATAAAAACATTTATCATAAGGGAAGTTAAATTTTGCCAAAAATTTCAGTCTACTAATATTTGTCGAATTTATATCGATATCCTTGTGATTTAAATGGAATACATTTAAATTATTATTTACCATTTCGCAAAATTACCGAGAATTTCGAAAAAAATTTGCTTTTTTCTGTCGTAAAATCGATGTTTGAAAATAATTGAGACAATATTGTTGCTTTTTAAACTCGACATATATAATATATCATAGTGTATTAATTTTAGTTTGTAACGCTAGGAAATATTGGCCGCACAAACAAAATTTTGATATGGATGATCATAGAAACACCTAATTGATCCATTTCCTAAATATAAAAAGTAAAACTAAGTGGGTAAATGACCAATCGGTCCTTTGGGTTCAATAGATCCTCGACCCAACGGTAAAACTATAAGAGATAGAAGAAAATTTCAGATATAAACAATGTTTATTTTTTTGAATCAAACAACTTTTGTTTGAAATTTTTTTTCGTAAAATGTAACAATTCGCCGCAATTAAATCTCAAATTAACATAATTATCACATATTGGTAATTAAAATGCATATTCATATACAAGTATATATAACTGTATAGACTGGATATTTGTAGTATTTTTTCATGAATGCTAATTTCAAATAGTCCAATCAATGATATTCGTTTATATGTCGATTATCTAAACAATTAACTCTGTTAGTTGTTATTTTCACTTGTTATAACCAAAATAACAATAATATCTATATTCAATTTATAATTAAATCGATATTTTTCCAAGAAAATGGGGAACATCGATTAATAAAGTTTTAAAACATACTTGTTTAAACCAACGTTTCAAAAATTTGTTAGTTTTTTTCCAAACAACTACAAGTTTATACAAAAATATTTACATTGAAAAAGATATATATAAAAATAATTTATATAATAATAAATTATAGACAAAAATATTTTAGCAATTTTTCCAAATTCACTCTAAGCGATAATGATCCCTTCAAAAATCATAGTTAGAAATAAATAAAACTGAAAAAAAAAGTTACTAAACTATTTATAGTTGGCATGAAGTTGAAGAGAATTTAATGTAATTCTGCTCATACATGATTTTATAATACACTAAATTAAGGAGCTATTAATCTGACATACAACAAAGAATTGTTTAAGAATTTATTTCCTGTAAATAAATAATTCATACTTGATGATTTGCTGCAATAAATAAATAGAATAAATACAAAATAAAAAACAAAAAACACTTTTAAAAGTATTTTACATAAAGTTTTTTAGTTTACAGTGGTTTATAGATAAAGACACGAAATTGTTTCAAAATAATGTTGATTCAATTTAATAGAACAATACTAAATTATACTAAGTATAGTTTTCTAGATCATACATTTCGATAATCACATATATTATACATATCTACCTTCTAACTAACAAACCCACGGAATGTATACCACGTGAATATGGACCTTAGGCGTCACATCATTTTACATTCTGATGAAAATGTTTAAAGATATATATTTTCTTCTATTTCAATTTCTAGTTGATTTTACGATATTCAATCTTGTATTATTCAAAATTAATTAAACTTTACGAAATGTAAATCAAATTTTATTCCAGGATTTACTTTGATTATAAAATACTAGTTTGTCGATCTAATATAATATAAATCAATGGGTATATTGTTTAAAAAATATTACTAATGAAATTTCTTCCATCATTCTTGCAATTTTTTTACGGAATACTTATAAATAATAAAATTTTTTGCAATTATTCAATAATATTTATTTGACATTTTCTATTATAATACTTTATTTGCAAACAATTGAATAAATAATTATATTTTGTACGGTTTGAATGATTTATTGAAACTTTATTCAACTCGTGTTGCGTCCATTGACTGAGTCGCTTTTCGCATGTGCGATATACGGTACAAAAAGGTTTTCAATTATCGTATCAGCCTAAATTAATTATTAAGCATGAAACATCTTTTTCATCAATAGGAAGGATATTTTTGGAAGAAAATTTCGATGTCAAGATTTTACTGGAAATTTACGATTTGAGGTTCCTTATATTCCAAAAAAAAAACATTTTAGTAAATTGGTCTGCCTTAAGTCAAGACCTCTTACAAACCGAAAGAGCTGTCTATAATCACCAAATTTTATATGTTAGCTACAAAATTTTTCTGGATTTGTTCATTTTTTATATATTTAAAAAAAATTCTGCTATACAACTTTTATTTAATACATTTTTTTGGGGAAATTCAAATAAGCTAGAAAAAAATGAACTAATATTATTTACCTTCATACATAATTGTATCTCATGCTAGCATCGCAAAGTTTTCATTGAATTTAAAAAGGCTAAAAATTAGGTACTATTCACGTGATATAAAATTAAATAAGGTGCTCAAAATTTTTGAAGAATCATTATCATGCACAGCATGATATCAAGGGGTCAAATAACTGTTAAATATAATGTAAGCTCCCGAATTATGAGCTTTTAAGTTCTGCATCGTCACCAAATTAGCAACGAGTAACATCTCCTCCGAGAATTATAACAACTAGCTAATTCATACTAATGGTGACTACTTTATAGTCGAAATACATATTTATAAAAATACAAAACAATTTGATCTAGGAAATTTGGGCAACAAATCGAAATTTATTCAAAAAATCCTAGAATCCTCATTAATAATTATATATAAAAAAAAAAAAAAATATTACTCACACTTTAATTCACTTACATTTAAGTGTTCTTATATTAATAGATTTGCTTCTTGGTTTGTTTGTTTACAAAAATAAAAATCAATAAATATTCCTAATAAATGTATATTGTGTGACGCGTCACACGTTTTTTTGTTAAAATATGTTTAAATATACATCATACGAGAAATACTATGAAATAATAAACCTGTAGATGTCGTTTTTCGTGTTTCGCACAATAACTTCTTCAAACAGACATTCAAAATACAACAAGTATAAATCTATGTAGTACTACATACACATTTTAGAATATTGTACATTGTTTTTAAAACCATTACTTTTTATGTTTTTGAAACCATTTTAAAATAAATACATAAATTTAAGATTATATAACAACAAAATATATTTTATTATGTATATCAAAGTTTTGTAAACATTTTCATTATTGTCTTATATAATAAATAATATATAAATAATAATAATAATATGTATATCAAAACCAACCAACCTTTTGTTGTTTGTGTGTTTATTCAATTAAAAACTGGAAAAACTGATAATAATAATAAATTAACATTTTACTTGCCTTTTGTTTTATGTGCTTATTTCTTAACCTAAATATCTTGTGATATGAGATATGAGATTTAACATGTCTTCGCTTTAGATCAAAATAAAGAAATTTTATTTTTTTTTTAAATTTAATAGTATGGGGGACTGTAATACGATGTTCTGCAGATGTTTATAGAACAAAGTTGAATTCCGAAACAAGAGAAAGTTACTCAGAATATGATTTTATCTTTGAAGTCAATTATTATTAAAATTTTTTTTAGATATTTTTTTTGTACGTTTAATAAATTTATTTAAAATTCATGTTAGCTTATATTTTATATTTACTGAAATAAAAGCGTCAACCAGTGTTTAGAGCATAAACGTAACATTTTATTTGTGACCGCAAGTTTTACTTCCAAGTTATATTTACAATATCAAATTCATGACTAAAAAAATTTTTTTGGATCCAATTAAAAAAAAAATTTTTGTTGACATTTTGGAACATCCTGAGTATTTTTTGTTTCGTGTCCGTTGGCGGAGAAATTAATTTACACGTCTGAGAAACCAATAACTCCAAAACAGCTATATTTATAAATTGAGCTATATTTATAAATTTGGTAAACAGTGGAAGTGTTTGGAATGGTTCCATTTAAAAAAAATCTCATCTATCTATTACCGTTTCGTGGATATAGCGCTCGAAATTTACTTTCTTTTTTTTCACTTTAATGCTGATATCTCTTGAACAGTTTATCCGATTTTGATGAAATTTTATATGTACATGTATGATAAAGTTATACACTAGTCACGTAAATTGTGTCATAATTAATTATTAAAGAACTTCCTTAGTAAAGACAACCAAAAATCGAAACGAATAAGAAGCAGTTTATTGTAACAGAAAAATTTATTTTTAAATCCTCATTTACTCGGCGCAAATATATCAGAGGATTTTAGATAAAAGTTTGTAATGCTAGCAAATATGGATTGCACAAACAAAATTTTGGTACAGATGTTCATAGAATCACCATTTCAGTCCAGTACGTTTGGCCGTTCATCATCAAGATATCTTAAAAGTGAAAATATATATTATGCTGAAATTTCAATGACCTATTTTGGAAAAGTTGACACATTGTACTTAATGGATCCATAACCGTACTTTCGAACAATGAAATATAGAAGAAAGGTACGGATACAAAAATGTGTCTTTTTGAAAACAAACAACGTTTGTTTGAAACAATTTTCTGTAAACTGCTTAGATTTACCTCCATTTAAGCTCAACTTGACTAATAAGCAATTTATACAATAAATTATATTTTTATTTATACAACTCAACTTTATGTCGATTATCTAATCTTTTGTTTGAAATGAAACTGGAAAATTAGATTTTCAATTGTTCTTTGGATTTATCAGATCAATGGTACACTATTTTGTAACATGACTCTTTGGCACTCCTACCGAAGCTTCACCTTTACTGAACATACTTAATTTAATGAGTATGCCATATTTCAACTTTGAATTATTTAAGCATAAAATTGAAAAGTCAATGAACGTTGTTGAATACATCCAGTTATACAATTGATCAGTGATCAATCACTGATAAAACCATCTATAATTTAATAATCTTAAATAGCAGTATTTCTATTTATAATCAGATCACTGTGTGTTTGGTTTTATCAGAGTTATAAATGCGTGATTATTCTAACAGGGAAATAATATCCTCATATCGAAAAAATGAAAAAAATATAAAATCTTATGAATTTCAGATCAAAAAAAAACACAGAAGAGAAAACAATTTTATTTCGAATAGAAATGAAATTCTAAATTAAAATATTTTATTTTTTATCCAACAATAGTGAAAAGAAATATTTTGCTATAATAATAGCATCCATCCACCATCACATAGAATAAATACTATTTTTCATTTCAACTTTATACACACATAAAAAAAAAACGTAGTGCAGTAATTGCGAAAGCTAAGTGAATTTTGGTGTACAAATGTGCAACAAAAATGTTTCTTTTGTTATATATAAAAAATAATTTTGAATTAATATCAATTTTTAATATTTGAATGACAATATAAAACTCTTATAATAAAATTTATCAAGATACGACGGATCTAAAAATTGAGTAAATTAATGTATTATTTATTTTGTGAATAGATTTTTATAAAATAATAATTGAATATGGAGTTGAATATATGGGCAGTTGAATATGGAGTAACATCCGAAACATGTCGCATAATTAGATTATAACAAAGTCGTTAATCAAAAAAATTAAGTGTGTAAATTTATTTATTTATACACATAACATAGGTAATAATAATTGAAACTTTTAACTTTGTCTAATTTTCACTTTTAAAATTACTAATACACTTTAAACTTAATTTCCATTACTTGATGATAGCTTTAATTAGTCGAAAGTGCACTAGTAATTTTAAGTGCTTGACAAAATTAAAACTGATCAAAGGGCTTAAAAAGAGAACTTCTACAAAATATTTCAAAAAAATTTAAACAAAATTTCTTCGAAACACTTCCTCGAAAACCCTGAAATGATTTCTACATTAAATCAAGCAGAATTGTCTGAAGATGTCATGCCTATATCTCCAAATTTGTCTACAGGCACACAAGGCTCTTGTTTAGGTTATAAATGTACCCAAAGGAGCTTCTTTTGGTATTTTCGACAACGCTTTTAGACGAATTCTATATAATTTATTTAAACCTACTGAGCTACGCATCGGCAAAAATTTACATAAAACAAATATGAAGAAATGAACAGAAAAGCAGCTTAAAGACGTGCAAAATATTTAATTGTGGATGATAAGAAAATCAGAACGATGTAAGTAAGTTTTAAGAATGTTTAAATTTAATTATCATACAGAAATGAATACAAATGAATACATTGAAAGTGTGTAGCATCTTTAAGTCGAATTTTGAGGCACAAAAGGGTCAGAGCAAGAAACGGTTAAGTTAGGGATTGATAATCCAATCCAAATATTAATTTGTGGAAGTGCTAATAATATAAAAAGGATTCACATTTATTTGAATTTTATCCTCAAAACACAAAAGGATAAAATTTGAAAAAGTTCGGAAAAAGTTAGGTATCAAAACGGTATGATTTTATTTATTTTCTTCCTTTTATTTTTATTTTGAGTCCGAGAGTAAGTTAAATTCTATGTGTAACAAATCAAACAATAATTATTATATTTATTTAATATTTATAGTATCGAATTGTGTTTGATTGGCCTCTCGGAATATCAATTAATGAATTATATATGAATTTATTATGAACAACTAGATAATATTGGTGAAAAATTTGAAGAAATTGTACTTTATCTCAATAGCTTATTTACCTCGCAAGAGCAAGAATTCTCTGAAAGGATTTTTCTTCAATGATTTTTCTTCACTCGGACAGACCACCACAAGTTCATATCATCACCATCGTATCATTTTCCACGAATAATGAATAGAAAAATGAATGTTAGATAAAAAAAAAGTCTTTCATATTTATTTCTGTGTATTTTTTTTTTTATTATTATAAAAATATTTGGTAAAAGAGGAAAAAAATTCCCATATTTTTTTTATCTTAAAGCATAGTTTTTTTTTGAGTAAAAGAAATAAAGACCACATAGAAAACAATTATTATTGTTGTAAAACACACAGACTTGTTTTTACAACAATGGTAAAATTATTAATATGCAAAATTAATTTTCATAAAAACCAACCCCTACTCGTTTTTCGTCGAGGTATAAAATCTTTTCGTTAATGTTTGTTTTGGTACACAAATATAATTTAATCTCAAATTTAATACCTTTAAATAATATTGCATACAAATTGTCCGTTTAAAATGAGTTTTATGTATTTCCTGTAAGATAGTTCTGATTTTCATACTCGAAAAGGAAAATAACAAAAATTATTAAATTTTCAACAAATTATCCGAGTTTATCCGATGACTGTTGTCATATTTAAAATGTTCACTCAGGGGGAAGATTCGAAATGAAAAATACCCTAAACGTGGACAATCTGTAAGCAATAAGTATGAAAAAATAATCATATATTGCCTTAATCTCTGTGAAGAACATTTTTAATATAGGATATAGCTTAATTTCGCGTTGTTTTAACTATTTTCCTTTGTTCGATTTAAAGGCAGACTTAGGGCCCCCACAGACTGCAGACTTTTTATCGGCCGATAGTTTGGTCGGCTTCTTAATCAGTATGGAGAAGTAGTGTGTGCAAATGCATTCCTCTCCACACTGATTAAGAAGCCGACCAAACTATCGGCCGATAAAAAGTCTGTTGTCTGCGGGGGCCCTTATTGCGATGATAAAAGTGATATACAAAATTTTCTTTTAAAAACATTGCACGGAAAAACCTTACAAAGTGTAAATATTTTATAATGTCTCACTTGAAGTATGTTAAAAATCTGGTTTCATTTAGCCACATTTCAATCGAAAAAATAAAAATATATTATTTGTTTTTAAATTCACAGAAATACATCAA
This sequence comes from Chrysopa pallens, assembly GCA_020423425.1. Classification (NCBI taxonomy): domain Eukaryota; kingdom Metazoa; phylum Arthropoda; class Insecta; order Neuroptera; family Chrysopidae; genus Chrysopa; species Chrysopa pallens. The sequence continues at coordinate 138,702,883 of CM035591.1, forward strand.
GCACTTGCCACAAAAAAATTATATTATATTATATTAAACTCTATCTGATTACAAAATAGTTTGCTGTCTAATATACATTGCTGCCAATAATCGATGTATGTCATTGTCTTTTACACATATACTCACTATGTAAGTATCTCATTCTCTCGCATTTTAAATACTATACATGCTTCCTTCCCAGACTGCCGCACTTAAATCCAATTGATGTGTCTATTTCATACTAACGTACGTTATATCCTATAGATATGTATATTTGTTTCTTTTTATTGTCGCATTTACGTTTCATCGCATTGAGATCACAACGATACTAAAGAAGTTTCACTTCAAAAACATTATTTTTATTATTTCTATTTATAGATTTCGGATAATAATAATAAATTTCTGGAGCTAGATGATTTTAAAATAGTTTGTGTGATCGTTGTTTTTATGGGTTTCATTCAAAGAGAACACATCCCACTTATAAGAATTTTTAAGAAGTTGTTAGACATTTTAAATAAATCATCTATTCAAATCTTCAAGACTTCATCATTTGATCAGGCGTTGATCGAACTTTGTGAAACAACTATAGTCAAACATACATAACATATGAAATATATACAGACATTTATCGTGTAAAATTTTAATTTAAATGGAATGTATTATTTATTATGATGCACATAAAAAACATTAATTAAATGATCGTAAAAGTTTACCGCTATTCATAATAAAATTTGAATATGTACATCGAAATTATTTCAAGGGCACTATTTTATTTGTACATGCAATAAAAAAATACGAGTACATAAAAAGTGTCATTACCACATTAATTATTATCGTAAACATTTTTTTTTTATTACTATTGCTATTTAATTTAAATGTTTTCTAAAAAATTAATGCATGACAGTGAAACGTATTTGCATGACACTCAAAATAATATACGTTGTGGTCATCAATACAGGTGACAGAAGACAATTATTTTTATATTCGACATTCATGGACTTCGCTCCCGTAGAAGTACAAAAAAATATCCAAATTAATAAGAATTAAATATATTTTGTGAATAAATACAAACACTAATTCATTCACACTTATTTATATAACATGTTTCGGATGTTACACCACATACAACTGCATATGGAATACCACAAATTAAAGCTCGCTCTATTAATAATATTTAGTTTAAATTGTCAATTTCGTCTTGTTGTTCTTTCTTCGAACGCTGATACAGGATACAAATAGTGGATAACTTTTTGTCCCATTTTTGCATCGTTATGTGATAAGTTTCAATAAAATACGAAACATGTCAGAAGTTGAAGCAGATTGGACTAAGGAATCACGTTATCCCATACAAAAATTGACCCCGTTATTCTCCTCTTTAGGGATAGAATTTCAGATAAATAGTTTTCTTATCCGGTACTTTCTGCTATGATACTTATACGCCTTATGAAAAGTAAATGCCCTCCAGAACACCTAATGGTTCCGGTATACTCGAACACATGTGATATACGATATGGGCACTTTATATATACTTTAAGCGAGAACTAGTAATAAATCTCCGTTTTTCTACCCCTCGGAGATACAATTTGAAAAATTCAGAACCCGTTACGTCAAACAAAGAACACACCCTCCAAGTGCGTTGATCTTTTTCATTCACTTTTTTTTGAAAGTTCGCGTTGTTAGCTAACGATTTCATAGTGGCTTTTGTTTAGTAACTTATTGTATATGCTTATTTTAAGTGAATGATTATTTTCATTATACAGAAATATTTCAATCGTTTTTAAATAAAATTTCGTTACATAGTTACTGATAACATAAATTTGAAAAAGTTACTATTTGTTTATACTTTAAAGATAACGATGCGAACTGACAAATAGAAATATTCGCAGAAAAATACAGGAAATAAATCTTTTCTTACATATTTCTACATAATTTTATTTTTAATAAAAACAAATAACAAATGAATATACGACATACTTGGGTCAAATGAAAAAAATATTTTCTTTATTTCCAGCAAAAACATATTTTTTTAATAATTATTGCAATCTCTTTTCATTTCGGAAGGTAAGATATATATAGATAATTAAGTTAGATATTTTTATACACAATTTTTTCTATCTTTCATTCAATTAAGATATATAATTTATTTTGTGAAATAAAACGCAGGCAAAAGGTATTTTCATTCGCTCTTACTCACATCCATATATTTTTGTTTGTTCTTCTGCCGTATGTTGTACGCTTATCGTATCGTTGGAATGTTTAAATGATAAATAATTATCATGAAAAAAAAAAGAAAGAAAATTAATTATAGTTAAATAATAAAAATTTATTAATATCTCCTCTCTATTTTTGTTTTAATTAAATTAATTTTTTTATTGTTTTGTGTTATTAAGATTTATTTTTGTTGGCATTTCTTGATAATTGGGCTTATTTATTTGAATACAAATTGAGCTTTGTTTTATCTTGAGAACTCGACACGCAGGATGACGAGTGAGTTTTAACGTAATTGCTTATTGTAGGATTACTAAAAATATTTTTTGTAATGTCAAAATTAAATCATACCTAATTACACCTCTTGTGCTGAAAATCTGTCAAAACGTTTAGGGTACCAAATGTGCTTAACAAGTAGGCATACTGTTACCTTACGTTCTTCGATAGGCTGGAAAGAAAAGAAATCACGAAAATGTGGTACACTCCACTTCTTAGCTGATCCATTCACCCATAATTCTTATTAATGTTTCACAAAACTTTAAATTGCAAATAATTAACAAAACTTCAAAGAATTAATTATTTAAATTAATTATGTAGTCTTCATTAATTTTAATCAACTATGAGTAATTAATTTTCTGACTTAAAGAAATTTTTATACAGACAATGTTTTACTCTCAAGATTTCAATTTTAAAAAACAATTTTTTCTATATTTTTAAATTTATTTAAGGGTAACTTTAGTCCAATAATTGGTTTGTTAGTTACTCAGATAAAAGCTGAAATGGCTTTTCGAAATAAACAAGGAAGGGCGAACTGTGTGCCACAAAAACTAACAACCTTTTGAATAAATCGATGTTTTTTTTTTTGAATATTTTGTGTCTTGATTACTTTAAAAAAAAAAAAAAGAGTTTTATCAAAATTGGGGATAGAATTGGTTTTTTAATTTTTCGAAATTTAAAAAAAAAAAACAAGAAAATGCCTAAAAAATATTATTCTAAAGAAATAGTTAAGAGATCTTAAGGTAACAAGACTAAAAATAATACACAATATCCACTGGTAGAAGTGATTTCTGAGATATCACTTGAAATTTGATTCGTGAGTCGATGTTTCGTAAGATTTTAGGCATTATCTTAAAAATTGGCTATTTATACCGTACATTTGAAGTAATTTTGCATTTTTAAATCAAAACTACTCTAGTAAAGTAAAAAACAAAATTTTTTTTTGGAAATATCCGAGATTACTCAAAAATTCAATACATTAATAAGAGTTAAAAAAAAATACTTAATACAAAAAAAAATGTTTTAGTAATCAACGGTTTTCCTACTAAAGTAAGACATAATTTGTGTGATATTCAAAAACAATACGATTTATTTACAAACAATTGATTATTCAACTACTCGTAACACTCCAATCGTTGTAATTATTTAATGCATTATAAAGACATTGCAGATATAAAGAAGAACACATTCATAAAAATTTCAACAAATATTAAATGTTTTATTTTTTAATAATAGATAGATATAGACTAATATAAATATCATAGCCGTGAATAAAAATGGTAATAAAAAGTTTGTGAACATACTATCTATCGTACCTAAGAGACACAAAGTATTATACAAGCTAAATAAAAGTGAATGGGATATTGGAACGATTTTGGAATGGGCAATATACTTACTATTTAAGTACAGAGTGATTAGCAAATGTCATTCAAATTGTTAATAATTGCTTTATTTACTACATCCTAACTAGTTTATTATTCATATTTTCATTTGGATTATATTTGTATGCCTAGTTTTTACACATCAATAAAAGCATTTTTATCTTTGGAAATAAATTGGGGCCAACTGTTTAATATCATCAATATTGAATGCTAATTTCCAATTCACACAAATTTGTTGACTATAGGTGTTCAAAGAGGAAGTTCCCATTTTTTCACAATAAGCGAAAAAATGTATAATCACAAAACTTTGTACAATTTATTAATTGTTGTTTGTATTTTTTACAAAATTTTGAATCAAAAACGTTTTTGCTCCGAGGATTAAGTATAAAAACAAATGAGTGTTGTGAATAAATCACAACGGGTAAAATTCAATGAGCAGTAAAAATCGTAATATGAAAGGGAACTTGTTTTAAGTCATGATTCAAAAACTCTTATCCGAAAGAAGTTAATAAGTTTTATTTCGACCCGATGTTATTTAATATTATATACTAGCTAAAACGTGTGATCCTGACTGATGTAAAATAAATATGCAAGTAGAACCCAAATTAAGTAGCGCCTGTTCTATTGACTTCCTTATAACGGCAGTTTATGAATATAATCACGCACGTGATGTTATCAAGTTAGACTAAATTTTGCACAGTTGAATATTCAACAAGATTTTTGCAAAGTCAATTTCGGAAAAATTAATGTTCTGAAGAATAAGTAAAGTTTTTTTCTCAAATAATTTTGGACGTCTTATATTAAATATAATAATATTTGAAAATTATCAATCCCTAATTGTTGAATAAGTAATTAAATGAAATTGCGTGAAATTCCATATAGAATAAAATATGACAGAAGAAAATTTTCGAAGAAATTGACAATAAAGGTAAAAACAAAAATATTATAAAAAGTGTTTTCCATTAAATTAAATAAATAACTTAAACAATAAAAACATTATTTATAAGATTTTATTCGAAATATAATAGAAAAATCTCCACAAAAAGTATTATTCAAATTAATTGAATGAAACAAGTAGATGGCGAAATCATTTCAAAATTCTATTAAATAACATTTTTAATTTCATTTTGTTAATTCATATCATGGAAATTAAAATGATTATCTTATGAAAAATTTTTTATAAAAGTTATAATTTGACTTTTTCAATACTGGTTTATTTATAGTCAATCAGATTGCTTTTTAGTTGAATTTGTTATGGAAGAAGAAAACAACATTAGACGCCCTTTTAATATCACTTTGTACAAATTCTTCTTAGCAAAGCAGGTAGTCCCTACGAAGGAGAAGCATCTCTTTATACGACGTGAAGAGCCTCTTAGACTTCATTATAATTTAACACAATATAAAAGAGTAATTAACTTTGGGGGTGATGAGTTTGAATACATTGAATAAAATAAAAAAACCGCCCATACTTAGCCAATGTGTATCATTTTATCACCGTGAGAATGAGGAGGTACTTCTAATGTAACTCCACCACCACACAAAATGAAGACTGAAATTAATTCTAAAAAGAAATATATATTTATTTTTAGTAGGAAAGGTAAGAAATGTGTAAGCTTGTATAGGTGAGCTTTTCATCATTACCTATATTTTATGTATGTCATTCGTTGATTGTGAATTTAGATCAATGAAAATTTGTCTACAAGTAAGTTAAATAGTCCATCGAATTGTGGTCATCTTATTTGACATCAGGGTGGGCCCAGTCCATAAACATGAGGATATGCGGTTACGGATAAGGATATTCACTATCGAGATCCGCAGATACGGATGTGAATCTTAATTTCATAACAATCGGTTCCTGGATTGTGGGTCAGACAATCTAATATTAAACTTTTTATATTTATTTTGAAAGATATCATTATAGAAAAGTCTTGTCTTTTAGAAAAGGCAATAAGTATTAAAATTCACCAGCAGTGAAGAAGATTTCTTTCAATGTCTCGGAGTTTTCAAGGTGAATTACATGACGCAAAATCGGAGCAATAAAAAGTGCTGTCACATGTCCTGCTACGTCTTTAAGCTCCGTTTCAAAATGGATAATGCATTTATTAACGATTAATGCATCACGTTAATCTTATTCATAATAGAAACGGCTTGCAATACCTAATTTTAGAACTGATATGGCTATACGAATCCTTAAGACCCAGCTCAAATGCACAAAGTGCATTATTTTTCATACAGGTTTCCTAACTGTTCCTGACATCAATCGACTTTGATAAATTTCACAGTCGACTTTTAACAACTAATAACACAATTCTGCTTATTACATAAAAATACCTTTAACGAATATTTTACAAAAGTGATAAATTTTAACAAACCATATACTTTCTCTTGTTTGACTTGTTAGCTGTAGGTAAGTCTTTTTACCGAAAATTTGCCACTCAAGCGCTGCGTACACTTAACAAATATTGTTTAAGAAAATAAGCATATTACTCTCGAAGATACTCTTTGATGAAACTCCGTATTGAGAGTGAAAAAAAAAATCGAATTTATATTGGAAATAAATAAATGCTCGATGTTTTTTCGTGATTATTAATTTCTTAGTAAAGATGTTTTTGAATCGAGGCCAATTTTGTGAATCCAGAATTTTGACATGCCTTTCCGTTTCAAGGTGTCTAAAATCCAAATCCAACGTTTTTAGCGAGAAGTCTAAGCTATGTGTCTGTCTATAAACTTATGTGTCTGTCTATATAAACTTATTAGCGTTCGTGGTAATTTTTCGTCTCGTTTATGTCTAGATAAAAAAAATGTTATAGACTTTGAATCACATTCATTCAGTCGCGTTATAACGTGCACCAAAACTGTGAAGTAGGCCTAGACTTTTTATAATGACTATAAAAAGATACAAACTAAGATATACAATCTTAATTATGGTATAAATAAGGAATAATTAACAAATTATTGTTTTTTTATTCGACCCATGTAAGTTTTCGTGGGGACCCTGCGGATTGCACTTAGACTCACAGGAATTGGTGAAATGTACCTAAACTTTCACACAGTCCAGTTTGTTAAGGATATTTCAATTGTAGTTTCAATTCAAAATTTGGGAAAATAGACTTTTCAAACAGGACATACATGAAATCTCTTGCCAGTGAATCGTCTTAATTCACCCTCGGTTTGTGTTCATCCTGATATTCTTTCCCAAAAGATTCAACTTCTGATAACTAAAAGATACTTTCCCAAGTATAATTTTTCGATCAGTAGCTTCGTTTGCGTGACAAAGAAATTTCTCTATGTAAATAGATCATTGGTGCACTGTAGAAACATGTAGCAGAAAATGCGTACAATATTTAAAATATGTTCGCACTATTTACACAATTTAACTGTTACTGTTGCTTTTTTTTTTCTACAAAATATATGATTTTATTTCGTGCTCTGTAAATAATATAAATACAAATTAGATTTTATTTCGCTTGATTTTTAAATGTTAATATAAAAGGAGTGTACGTGCACTTAAATTGTACTGAAGTGTACTCTAAATATTTTCTTTTTATTTCGAATATTTTAAATAATACCACCAATTCAGAGTATACACATTTTCAAGGAGATGAGATGAGAAATACTTCTTATTTCTTAAAAATTCTAATTACTGTTTTTATTTAAAATAATAGAGAAAGAGAGAGCAATTCAGTGTTTTCTTAGCACGAAATGAATTGAAGGACAAATTCTTGAACTTGTCAGGTTTATTTTAATTATATTTTATTTTATACGAGTTTTTTTAGTTGTTTCATGGTTGCCACACTGGTGGGAAATATTTAAAAATAATCACAAAAAAATAATAAATAATTTTTCTAATTTTCTACAAAATCATTTGCATTTCTTAGACATCATCAAATCAATTTCAAGCTGAATGCAGGATATGAGTCGTCTTCAAAGTCGTCTTCACACAGAAAATTATAAATATACGAGAGGTTATAAAATAAAACATCGTCAATCTTAAGTTATCTTTCAAAAAAATTTGAGGTTAACAATTTTTATTCATGGGTTCAAAAATGTTTGATGAGTATCAAAACACGTCGGTCATTTTTTTATTGTGTGAATCCATACTCAAAATTAAATTTGTAAAACATTCTAAGAAAAAAATTCTATGTTATGTTTTTCAAAGAGACATTTGTGAGAAAATTGTGAAAAACAAATTTGATCCAAAAAATTCATAAATATACTTATATTTTTTATTCTAAACCACTTTAATAAAATTGTAAAAAGACAGGTAAAGTCGAAAATACGAAAAAAAATTGTATAGCTTAAAGTCATATATATGTATGGTTATTAATAATCAAAATAGCAAAATAGTGTCAAATTTGTTTTTTAGGTAAGATATTACGTATAAGATAACAGTAAATTTAAGTAAGAAAAGTAATTACTCGTAGCGAATAATGTATATATTAATGATGGCCACTTTAAAATCAAAATATGAATTTATATAAAATAAAAATTGATTCTAGAATTTGAATTAATTTCAAAATGAAATAGACCTTATTAAATAAGCTTTCAAAATCCAGATAAAAATGTCACGTAAGGTACTGAATATCTAAAAAAATTTTAAAAACAAATAATAAAATATAAAAGCAGGAAATATTCAAAATGAAATCAATTTTGTGCTTCTTAATGTTAACTAAAACCTGATGATGAACAACATTCATTTTCAATTACAGTTTTACCCAGGTGTATTCTTTTTTTACGAAGCTCCCCTACATAAAAAGCTTCAAATAAATGGCATCGTAATATAAACGTAATGCATCATAATGAATAAGCGTTGATTTTAAAGTAAATATAACTCCGATATTTTCCTCTCTCTTTCACATACAATATTTACATACGCCAAATGTCAAGAAAACAATGATTTAGCGTTAAAATATAACAAACTTGATGAGTTTACATCATTCACGCATTTAGTTATTTGATAAAAAATTTACATCACCGAAGTACCTAACACTGATGACATAAATGTGTTACTCCATAAAAAAAAAGTCAGCAGGGAAAAATCTTAGTTCTTCTCTCATACATTAATTTAATTTTCATATCTCAATGTTTTATTTATTCGCTGATAGAGGGAAAGTCGTTGTATTTGTACTGAAAATCAAAATAATCGAGGTTTTTATTGTGGTTGGTTTTGAAATATGTACGTATGCTTTAGAGGTTAAGTTTACGCTAATCAAGTATATTTGACATTCGATCTTTGCGCTATCTAGTTTTTTAGTTTGTAATCTCTGGGTATATAAAAATCTTACTATGTCTTTTTTCAATACCTGTTAATATGAAAAATAATTAATTGGTAAATATTTATATTACTCATGGTTTATTTTTAACTATTTTAATTTGGTGTTTCTCACTGTTCTAAAAATTCGTCGGGAATTATTTGCATCAATTTCTTCTTGGACGTTTGAGATATGAAAGCTTGAACATAATTTTTATCCTTTGGCAATAGTTCTATTCCGAAAAATATCCAACTGAATTTTTTGAAATCTACTGAATTATATTTTTAGAGAAATTTTTATTAAAAACGAAATATTTATTCGTAGCTACTATAATTTGTGCTTGTTCTCAACAAATATTTATCTGTGTTTGTTGCAAAATAAAGTAGGCTAGAAGTATATTTCTATCCTTTTTTGGAACCACTGTTTACATTAAATAACACTAGATGGTATATACTCGATTAACGTATAGTCAGATATGTCAAAATTGTGATATTTTTAAAATATTTCCTGTAAATTTTAAGAGAAACCAACAAATAGATTTTGAGATATCCCACATTCCCTTAAGAACTGTCTATAACGAATTTTGGCTAACATCACACCTTAAATTAAAGTTTGAATGCCACTTCCCTGAAACTTTGTTTTTAAAATCCGCAGCCAATACAATTCAAAAACTACTCTATGCTCATTAGGCGGATTACGGTAAAATTTGATCAGATTATATTAAGCATAAAAATTGTCCTTGGTTGCAACATTTTAATTTTTTTTTTTTTTTAAACTTAGATTTTTTAAACAAATCATGACTGAATCAAGTTTTTTTTCGATGAATTTTTTTTCAAAATATTAAAATACCTCGTGACAGATTTTTTCTTTTCTGCAATAATAATAATAATTAATTTTTAAAATTATAAGAAATCAGAGCCAGTTTTAATAAAATTGTATAAAAATAGTATGCTGGTTGAGTTGAAAAACTTAATACAATAGATTCTCAACCTTCCCTAATATTATTTTACTCAATGCTCTTTTATTCATCCTTAAGAGGGTGTGGAATTGAACGACTCTAAAAAAGGTGCTAAAGTAATGTTTCGTTCATAAAAAGAGAATGAAGGTAGCTGGAATGACACCCAAAAAACTTACCTTCTTCATCTACCTAGAAATAACACATCTTTGTCCTGCCACGATGATCTTCGATTCACATTATAATTATCAGAAAGTAACTAGCTGTATCTCTAATATTAATATCCATAAATTATGTTGTTCCACACTCAGACATTCAACCAGATAATCAAACCATATCTTATCTGTTTCAACCGTTATCTCTAAAATATTCACATACATTTTTCATACAGAAAAATCCTGTAACCAAGGAACAACCGCCAGTTTGATTAAACATTTTTTTTTTTCATATATGTTAGGCTCAAACCAACTCAAACCATCCAAACAGTATATAAAATAATAAAATATATAAAATATTAAACAAAGAAAGTGAAAATGGTCTTTTCATTCGACTTTTCTTTATTCTATGCAAAATATGGTAGTTGTATGCTAATTAATTAGGTCATAAACCGACCTCTCTCTCTCTCTCATCAAATAACCATATTTTTTAATTAATATTTTTTAATATATAATATATTGTCAGATGTATAATGAAACCTTATTATATGATGATGTTCAAAGGAAAGCGAGTAGGTGGTATGTGTTTTAAAGCTGATTGACAGGACATCTTCATGTTATATCTCATTTGCATGGTTACATCAGTTGTTGTAATGTGGATACTATAATATTGTTTAATTCATCGAAAATTAAAATCAATAATTTTAAATTTAATTTAATTGCGTTCTTTAATAGCTATTAGAACTGTTAAAGTATCAAGTGAAGGGAACTACTAAGAGTGTTAATTGACTACATACTTGTATGCTTGGATATCAATGTTTTAATCATTAGAATTCATAAATATTCTCTAAATATGCCGTCCGTTTACTTATAATTACTTATAATATATTAATAAGTGTTAACTAATTTTGAGCTAAAGTTGTAGCGATTCTAAGCAGTTTAAGAAAAATTTAAAAAGAAATTGTTTATTCTAAAATACAAACATTTTTACTGATACGATTATTTTATTTTAAATTTTTCAAATTATGGTTCAATAGTTCGGTCAAGAATCCTTTCGGACCCAATAGACTAATTTAAGCTCATTCACGAACTTAAACTCACTTTTTAGGTTCTGAATATACTACATAAATTTCAGCTGGATATGAATTTCGTTTTCGATTTATCTTGAGGTAAGTCAAACATTGTATGAGTGTGGAAAGGTCAATAATTCGAAAGGGTCTTAAACCAATCGTTAGAAGCTATGAACATCTAGGACAAAACTTTCTCCATTTATATTGGATAACGATAGTTCAAAATTTTATTGTATGTTTATGAAAATTCTAAAATTTTTCAAAAATTTTATAGTGATTCAAAAGCTGGATAATTTCAAAAACTTTTTAGCATGATAACTGCTAAGATTTGCCTCTATATTTCCATCAAAATGTCTTTGTGGGGACAAAAAAGGCTTAAGAAAAAAGTAAATCACCAAAAAGTAAAAATCTTACTCCGGAAATCTGCTCTGGAAAAATCCCATTGAAAGATTTTTGTTGAAAGGGGCATCAAATTTTGAACTGCCTTTCAGATTGGTTCTCGAGACAGGCTGACATTAAAATGTTATAGAGCAAGAATGTTCATCAATTTTTACATGCGGTTCAGTATTATTGTGTTAACTGAATCTTGGCACACCAACGTCCATTTATATGCATTTTTGTAATATTATTTGTAACTCAATGTAAATTTAAAAAAACGTATTATTTTTAAACGTCCATTTTGAAAGACGAACGTTCTTAAAACGGTTAATGTGACCACGCACTAAACCAGGAAATCAAATATTTTCTTTGTAACACATTCCATATCAAAATTTAAAAAATAAGAATTTATTTAATTAAAAGAAAAATTAAAACATGCAAAAGCGTGTTTAATAAAATGAACACGCTCAAATTTTCTTTCAACACATTTTCCATTCTACATACTTTCAAAGGCAGTATTAGGAACGCTTATAAATGTAGAACAATAAACTTCGCACAACATAAAAGGACAAAAAACAATAAAAAAAATATTCATGATAGCAAGTAGTATCTTTTGGATTAGAGCAAGACTTAGAGTCACTTGAGTGTGCAAAAATAGAGCTCCACCTTCTGTTAAAGGAATTATGTTAAGAATAGTTTATATTTTGGTACAATTTTTTCTTTGGGATATCCCTACTTCTAGCAAGGCGAAGGCACGACCTTAGGTATTTTATTTTGAAATGAGATGGCGTTCAATTATTGTTCCCCTATAGAGTGTTCTCCCCTTTTAATAATAACATGCAACGCTCAATCGTTTCGGAAAAAATGACGTTCAAAAATTCAAATAGGTTGATAGAGGAACTGCGTTCGGAAAGACTTTTTTTTACATTTAAGAATAAATAAATTTATAATAAATATTATCCATTATTAAATTCCGAACACAGTTCCTCTAACAACTAGACTCTGTCTCCTCTTCCTGCTAAAATACCATATACGTATATAAAGTATATGAAGCCGAAACGAAAATTGTCGAATGTCATTTACTCCGAAACGATTGAGAGTTGCATGTTATTAGGGGTAACTTTTACCCTATAAGAAAAAGTAAAAGAATTAAACGCAATGTCATCCCCAAAATAAAAATTCCATGATCGTGCCCTCTCCTTCTAAGATGATTTATAAGGTTTGGATCTATTTTCTGATTGAATCTTAATAGTGCAAAAATAAACATTTTCTCCAAATAAACAAAACTCAATGACTTAGGAATACTTTCAAATAAAGAAAATTTAAAATTTGTACTTGAAATGAAGCAAAACAAATGTAAAAATGGAATGTTTTGGCTTCTTCGATTCTAAATCGCGATTAATACGAAAACGAAGGATTTTTCAAAAATATTACTCCAACAATCATACTCCATCTTAAAAGGCGGAATTGCTAAAAATGCGGGAATTTAAAATTGACTTGTGTAGCATTCCAAACACAATTCTTCTGACAGAATGTGGTGTTCTATTTTTGTACATTCAAGTACCTCTAGACGTTGCTCTATATATATAGTTTTGTTCTATAAAACTATATAGTAAGAATTATTTTATTAGAGTGTAAATAATAAATTCATTTGAAAATATTTTACTCAAAATAAACAAATAAATAAATATATTTTATATTTATGTGTGTGTGGTAGTGAATTTATGAGATTTTTAAGTAATTTCCGTTTTTCAGTTTCCGTTATATAAATAACTGATGTGTAGAATAATTCTAGGTATCGGGTGTCATGAGAATAACGGTATGACTTCATAACTATTTAGGAAATTAGCATTTTTAAACAAGCAGTTTTTTTTGTAAATATAGATTATATCCGTGATAGCTGAATATGATTATGATCATATAAATGTTTAATTGAAAATTTCAAATGCACACCAAGCTTTTAAATTCTTCAATCATGTTAGCCTCAAGTTCTGTTGGATAAAGACTCACTCAAACGACTATTAAATAAAAGTATTGTGTCCAAAACGGCTGAAATCTTGGTGAGTAATTGTGATAAGATGCACAGCTACATTCACCAGATTTAATTGACGAGTGCTGCCACTTGACGTCGAGGTCAGAAACTTCTTAGATCACTCTTATACGAAACCCATTACTTATAAAAAATATTACGAGTAGATGACGAAATCATGACTATCTTAATATATTCCTTTTACAAAATTTTAATTACATTTTATTCATTTATATTCTATAAAATACTGTCTTTAAAATACTTTTATATAAGTGAAATAATAATTTAAATATTATATTAATTAAAATTTAAACACCATTTTTAGTGGACCTTATGTGTTACCCTGTATAAATGAAGGTATTGTAAGAAGCGCATAAAAAATATATACATTAAAAAAAGAAATACTAATATATCAATTTTTTTAAACACAATATGTTTGTATCATCATGTTTTTTATATATTATTCACGTTCCAACATTTATATGTACAATACAATATTTTTTGTTGTTTTTTTTCCCATCAGCTGCTAGAAAGTTGTTACTCGAATACTAATATAGAACAGAAGTTTTAAAACTGTTCATATAAACTTAAAAACAAGGCCATATGTTATTTATATTTAAGATATATTTACAAAACTAATGTATATTTCATGCATAGTAGTTTTAGAAATCATTAAGCCTCTAATTTTATCTGTAAAAATTCTCAACCCATTATATCAACACTATTAATTTAATAATAATATGAAGATTATTATTTTCGAGAATTTTAGCTTGGGAGTCAATAGTTTTCAAGTTATAATGTTATATATATAAACAGAGGATAATAGGATTACACACATTTCGTTTAATCGATTAGACACTAATTACAAATTACAATGGAATTGTGTATTTGGATTATTGATACGTATTACATAGAAAATATGTTATTAATTACAGATACTGTAATCCAATTACGTCACTCAGAAAGTAGAAGAATTAAATTAAATTTAAACTTGCGTCATAGATGCTACTGAATTTTTTAAGGATTTTATTCAACTTTCAATGTGTGGAATTTTGTTTCGGTGGAATTTTAGAAGACAATTTTGAAGCAGATATCTTTACACGATTAAGCTGAAATTTTGTATACACGTTCAGTTTGGATGACAATGTCCAGTTTATTATGTGATGTCTTTCCAAATCAAACATAGCGACACACACAAGACAGATAATTAGTTATATTAAAGCACTCCTACAATATGGGTATGAAATAAAAGGGTTTGCTTAATAATAACTCGAAAATAAAGTGATGTGATAAAATTAAGTTTGAAGCTGAATTTTGAAGCAGATATTTTCAACTCATTGTTTTAAAACGCTGTATAACATACATTTGTGGTTTTTTATTGCAGTGATAACTAAATATAAAAAATAAATTAAAAGTAAAAAACCTTTTTAAAAAACAAGCTTTTATTTAAATCCGCTAAAAAAAAACATAAAGTTTTGTTTTAAAGCTTTTACAATCATATTATAATGCCAAAACACATGAACACAAAAAAAATGTACGCTCATCAGAAGATATACTTCTTTGACATCATAAAAAAACAAATTTTTAATTGCATGCACAGATAATAGATTACAATAAAATATTAAAAGGACTGGAGAAGAATAGTCAACACAGTCAATTAAGCTCAGTTTAAATTTGATAAATAAATATATATTTTCTTACATTGAGTGTAACATAAATCATAACAACAGCTTTAACCAGTGAATTTTGTGTGACGGTGATGCGCGCGCATCTTAAAATTTCATCATTTTTCATAACGCGCCTAAAGAAGTATAACTTCAAAAAGTTATTAACACTGGATTTTAATCTAAAAAAAATTTTTGATCTAGATATTACGATAATTTGTTATGGTTTAAATCAGGATAAAATATCTCTCGAAATAAATCAAGTAAAATAAAAACAATCATTTGACAATTCATAATTTGTTTATGCTTAAAGAAATTTTGATAACTGTTGGATAGAAACGTAAGAAACATACGGATATGAAATTCGATAACATATTACAAATAATGTACTTTTGTAAGATTTATGATTTACAAATATATATATGGAATATTTTCAAATGACAAAAGGTGTTTTGACATAAAAATTATAATTCAACTTTTTTAAAAGGATTGTATTTCAAATATTCTGAACAGCATATAAAAATATGTTTTTATATTAAAATTATGCTTAAATCCTTGGAGATTATTTTAAGAATATTTACAGCATTTTAAAAACAGTAAAATAATAAAATATATTTAGTTAAATATAAATTAATTAATTAATTAATTAAATATAAATGAATAAAATAAGAAAAAAAATAATAAAAGTTTTAAGAAAGCTCCAAGTCTCAATGATGTATAATAGATTGATTGTGAAGCTTTTTTGTGAAATAATTGTTTTTTGTACAAATATTTTAATCATGTTTTATTGTAAAAGAAAAATTTGATCAACACTAGCTTTTATTAAAAGGAAAAATTTATATTATATGACGTGATCATGTCAAAGGCGTCGTGTTGGGGAACGCATATTTCCATGCAGCTGTCTCGCACAGTATAAGATAATATATAAATAGTATTCTTATCATGTAGTTCATAGCGCTGCAGTTACGAGTATGTCAAAAGTACTGATGTTTATAAATGGTTCACCACCTGGCAAAATTTTACTTTTTATGGTAAATATTTTATATAAATAACATTTCTGAAACCATTGATAATTTTAAGATATATTAATGATTCAAAAACATTAAGTAACGACATTTTGGAACACAATATACAACTAACCATAAATATAAAAACTAATTACATCATAAATAGATTATGACTAGTGAAACGAGCCACGTATCTCACGAGAAACTGTGTCTTGAAAAGTGTTCTATGCGTTTGTCACGTCTAACCAGTCGGGTTCCGAGGCTTTGTGTGGAAATTTTGCACCCATTCATTTCTGTGTGCATGTTGGAAAATATTGTATGGTGCCATCTCGCGTTGCTCTGTGCCACACACGACGCAATATGTGTCAGTCATTAGAAGTTTATGTTAATTTTAAGCTCAATCAAAAACTGCAAAATAGATTTTATTCTAAACCTCAGAACAGGAAAAATTAATTATAAACTTGTAAAAATATTCAAATAAATTTTCTCATTCTTCGATTCTAAAATACAAAATTTTGCATTGCCCTTTTTCGTTTTTTACAAACTACAATCATTTGGCACAAAATATTCTGGGTCATTTAAAGGTATTCGCATAGAAAAATGTCTTTTTTGGTAAGAAAATCATTTTATTTGAAATTTCTCTACACAGATATGTAATACCTGTTTAAATTAAAAAATATTTCTGTTTAATTAAAATGCATCAGCTATTTTGTGTTATGTTTATGATGTTTACTTCAAAACATATTTTTGATTTATTATAAAAATATTAATGAATAGAAAAAAATAATAAATCATATTTATTTATAATAACGACAAGCTGAAAAGAAAAATAAAAAAATTATTTTCACCAGTTTTTGTTTGATCTTAAAATGTTTTAAAAAATAATAAAACAACATTCGTTAAAAAATGTTAATTAACAAATATGCGTCTAATTTAGTTTGATAAAATAATAAATTTGATTCAATATCGATAATCTTTTTCATCATTATCTTCAATGGCTAGTCCGTTCATAGTGGGCCCTACCCTGACTCAAAAGTATGGTATTCCAGTTATCTCTCCAACGGAGTTTCATCCTTTTGGCCTACTTCCAAATGTAAAAGTAAAAAGATCGTTTCAGATCGCATTGCCTCCATTCTTGCAACATACTCAACTTATTCTTTTAATAAGTTTAACAACATCCATATCACCATGTGACATTTTCGTTGATGCCTCAAAATATACTTCTCAACATCTTCCGTTCAAAAATATGAATACTTGATTCCTTTCTTGGAGGTAAGACTCCACAAAGATATTTTTACTGAATCGAATTGGCTTTAGTAAGAAACATCGAAGATCTGACAAAATTGAAGCCCTACATCAATTTCAGATATTCAGTTCTCAAATGAGAAAGAAAAAACTTCGATTTTTAACCGTAAAATAATCAATGCTTCATGTCAAACAGTAAACCATGAGCAAGAAGTACACTGTGGACCGCTAGTTTACGTACTCCTTGCAACATGGCATCAACTCTCCACCTTAATAAAGTTGTGGAAAAAATAAGATAAGCTGCAAAACATTAGAAAATCAATTTGACTATTCTATTTGATGCTTTAACAAGAAAATACCATACACAAATATCTCAAACTTTAGGGCTAGGGAATAATCACGTCTTCTTCTTAAGGTATTTCACGAAAACACTTTTAGAACTATATAATGACAAATTTTATACCACCAGGCAATTCTTTTTTAGTTTTATGTATACTGTGGTTTACTGTGTATTGGGAGATGGTTCATTACATCCTGGGTACCATTCCGACCGCTTTTAAAAATTTTAAAAGTAGATAATTACTGTCCAATTTAGTTATTTTGACCTATATTTATCGACTTGTTTTTTTATCATTTATCAATTTCGAAGTTAGTTTTTATTATTTTTACCAAACTAAGTACAATTCAAATAAAAATGAATCCCAAAGGTGTACTTGAAATCACTACAACTATGTTTTTGTTGTTATGTGTGTATCCATAAATTCGAATTCAATTCGTATTAGTTAATTGAGAAAGTATAAAATATAAATTATATAGCTATAAATACAAATAAAATATATACATAGTATAGCTTGCTTGCATCGGTATGCAAATAATACAAAGAATAAATAGTTTTAAATCTACAATACCGAAGTGAATTTATTGCGGTTCGATGTGTAGGGACTTCTAAAATTATACAGGAAACTTTAAAAACGTTTATCGTACTTTAAAATGATGAAAATATAAAAAACATATCTATTCATATTGTTATAAAAGGTAACTCAAGGATTTTTCGAATAAATTTCGATTTTTTGCCCCTATTACCTAGATCAAAAATATTTTGTATTTTATCAATTTTCTATTAGCAAAGATACTTGGAATGTATCAATTGCGCTCATTAAAATACGTTTTTGCAAACCGTCACCAAATTAGCAACGAGTAACATTTCCGCAGGGAATCATTACAACTAGCTAATTCATATTGATGATGACAACTTTATAGTCGAAATATTTATTTATAAATAACAAAATATTTTTATCTTTAAAATTAGAGCAAAAAATCGAAATTTTCCGAAACGGTAACACATTCTGCCAAGGACAAAGATTAACAAATCTGTACCATTTTCTCACGCTTCTCCCAAGAAACGTGTATAAGAAATCCTATTATTTAATTGCAATTATCTCACGTTGAATACGGTAAATCGTATTTAACTCCAACGTATTATGCATTTAATTACCTTTTTTTCAAAGTTTGAAGGATTTCTATACATTTTACTTGCATGACCCAACTACCATAATAAGGCATAATTGTTCGAAAAATTATTTATTATTTATTATTATTATTATTATTATTATTATTATTATTATTATGTTTTATTTATTTATTTATTTTATTTAAGGT
This sequence comes from Chrysopa pallens, assembly GCA_020423425.1. Classification (NCBI taxonomy): domain Eukaryota; kingdom Metazoa; phylum Arthropoda; class Insecta; order Neuroptera; family Chrysopidae; genus Chrysopa; species Chrysopa pallens. The sequence goes on from CM035591.1 coordinate 138,722,142, forward strand.
CGCCTTTCAACTACAATATTATTGACGACCACTGTTACTAGTTACGTAATATAAATTTTAACAAGAACAGAATGTAATAGGACATAGTAAGGGTTTAAATTTTATTAATTAACTTGATTTCTTTGAAAAATAATAAGGTTTTATAGCATTCTCTTGTTGAGTTGAGACTATCATTAACGTTGATCGGTAGCTGGATTTTGTTTCTGGAGCTTACTAGACTTTGGCATTCCGTTAAAATATTTTTGATTGATAGATCCATATTACAATATATGTTGTTGTTTTTTGGTTCTTTGCTCATTAAATAAGAGTGTGTGAGCTGAGTGTATCCATTTCGTAACCCAGACAGTATTACCTGGTCTCTTCTACCGAAAGTACAAACTGGATTAGGCTCTAGAGTAGTCTCTCTATAGCCTTCTTCAGTTCTTCCTATTCGAAAAATCATTATTTTTAATTTTAATAAAAAATTTATAGTCACCTTACGATTTATTAACCGAATGACTATAATAATATACAACAGATTTTCGTATAAGACATGTTTTTTTTGTTACAATATTAAATTTAAAAAATGTCTACGAAACATGTTGACTATATTTTATGTGAAACATCCATTACATAAAAATAAATTTTCTATTTATAATAAAATATTTATTTGCATACTATTATTATTATTATATGCACACAAACAACACATAGACACAGAGGGAGAGAGAGATCAGTTCAAAATCCATTTTAAAGTTTATAAACGAGTTTTCGAAATGTGTGCCATTCGTTATTATATACTATATGTGTGTAGTGTCTGTCACATTTGTTCTTTTATGTTCTTCACCAATATTCTTCAATTTATACAGTAAATAGAGCAATATTATATATGGTAAAATGTATTACTATTACCATACTCGAATACAGTGTTACCAGTGCTAGTAGCTGGGTACAGTACGTTATAAAATAATATCAAGAAACGATAGATTATTTATGATTTAGTTTTTATCGTGATATTATAAATTTACAGTATTCTATAATTTATAGTTTAATATATGTCTCAAAAACAAAACGATGTTTTGAACAAAAGAGTAAACTAAATGAATTTCTTATCAAAACAAGTGTAGATTACAACTAACAGAGTTCATTGTTTAAATACTCATATGATTTAATTATATTCATGGACTATTTTTAAATAGCATTCATAAAATACTATAAATATCCAGTGTAAACAGTTATATATGTGTTACGATAAACGTAGATATTGCAGCAAATGTACACATTTTCTGGTAAATGTGCACATTTGCCTCTTCGTTTGAGTAATGTGCATTCAACTAAAATTTGAAATTTCAAAGAAGGGAAATGAATTCACTATGACCATGTCGTTTTGGTAAATGTGAGCAATAGCAATTCTTGTTCAAATAAATAAAAATTTTCTATTATGAAATTTCTATATTTTCCTTTATAGTTTTATAAAATTTAACTGCTAAAATAAAGAAAAGTATGTTATTATTATTATTTGTTTGATTCCCATCGCATTGGTACTGAAAAATTAGGACGCAAATTGTACTTATGAATATTGGGATCATAACCTACGAGCAAAGAAAAGTATGTTTTGTTTGTCATTAACATTTTTTAATTAAAATAATTTTTGTTATTAAAGCCTTTTATTATGTTTATTTAAATAAATATTTGTTTATTGTAACAACATTTTAAATTTATTTGTATTCCAACTTTTCTTAAAACATGAAGGTAAGAGTATACATTTTCCAAAATGTGAAGGCAAGAGTACACATTTACCGTAACACGGTCTAATAGAGAAATCTTCCTTTTTTATAGTTAAATAAATGTGTTTTATTATCAAAATATAATATTTTATAAGTAAAACATGACAATCTCAAATTTTACAAATCTAACATTTTTTAATTATATTTGAGTTTTGAAACTTTATTACTGTTAATAAGAAGACCATAATGAATCGTAAGTATTTCAGAATTGTTTCCTTACCTATTTGACAAATTATTCACAATTAATAAAGAATATTCTACAACCAACTACACAAAATTTACAATTTTAATTGAAGTACAATAGTTTTCTACTATCATTTTTTTTGGACCAAATACCAATTGAAAGTTAAAACACTATCATATAAAGTATTCAAAAAAATAAAAATAAAAACAGTATTAATTTATTATATATAATATATAACGAATACCAATATAATATGTATATATAATATATACGTACATAAAACATTAAACTTTTATACATAATTTAAAGTTTAATTGATCACATTGTATTCTTATATATATAGATATATATAGAAACGTACACACGAATGATAAAGTATAAAGTCACCTCGATTCTGTTCGTGATACAAGCAAGAGAATACTCCTGAAACTAACATGAGACCTATACATTTATGTATATGTTACCGTTAAAGTTTCAATGGATGCAGAGTTGACAAATTCAGGTCCTTTCTTTTAAATTACTATGTAAAACGTATAGCTTGGAAATACGACGAAGTTCCTAGCCGAAACTCCGGACAAAAATTCATTGATGAAAAAGATGTCCCCGTGGAACGTTGTTCATGTTCGAATATCGTGTAATTTCATGCTAGCTGCTGGAGGAATATTGTATTCTACATTTTGCATTTCAAAGCTGTTGGAACTCAATTGTCGTCTGTATGTCAGCATTCTGAGCTCCGCCACCGTTTCTTCATGTGCTACATTTGTTGCACTGTGGTCCTTGCATACCATAGATTGATATGTGTCTCACTGATACAATACTGTAGGCAATCTTTTTATAACGTTGGCCTATTTTTCATAAGAAGCCATTGTAAAATAAGTTTGATCTGGTTTTTCTCAACTTTTAGCAAGTCAATTTCAATCGACAAGGCTCTTATTTGTTGTTATTATTTAAAGAACCATCAAGAGAAGTTACATTCAAAAGTCCATTCTGAGACCCAACTATAAATTTCGTTTGGCTTTTTTTAGTTTGTTGTAAGAAGGATTGTTTGGCTGAGGAGAATAAAATATTTAAAGTCGAATGATTCTGATGATAATTATTATATTTTTTAAATTAAAAACACTTCCAATAATGGACACCAGACCTTCCTCCGGATGTCCGGCAGATCTTGACAGCTCTACCACTACTGAAATAGTTATATCTTCGAAAAACTGAGTAAAAATTAATATATTAAGTATAAGCTTACTTCACCCTTCGACCACTGTGCTTAAACGTTTCTCCACAATACCAAATGTTTCAATATAATATCTGATTATACACATTATAGATAACAAATGCATGGGTATATATAAAGGTACTATTTCTAAAATAAATATACAACATTTCATGTAAATTTATAAACTATCTCTTGTTCTAAATTACGTTCAAACTTTATTTTAATCACTATTTTACTTCCAACCGAATGTCACTAGTTGAGCGTGTACCTTTTTACAGAATACCAAACCAAACCAAACCAACAAGGAGTGAAGGCTTTGTTGTAATACTTTTTAATGAAGAAATTTTCAAACAAGTTTTTCTATATTTTCTGATGTAGGTATTGTAAACTTAAATACAATATGTTTTAAATGATTGGTTTCAATGTTTGTTTAATGATATTGGGGGTTTGTTAAATGATATAAATCAAAACTGATCACGCAGTTGGAAAATAAATAATATTTAACCAAAATTTATTTATAAAAATTGTTAATAATGTTTGGTAAATTTTAAACTACAATAGGAATATATAAAAGAATAATTTAAGTAGGTTTCATTTGAATCAAAACTAGGCTATAATTGCAATTGTTTTGAATTTCTCACCATATTTTTAGGATCACCGAACATGAATTTGAAGATTGCGGGCAAAAATTTTTTCCGGTTCTTTGTGTTCTGAGTAAGTTTTCAGAAAATTTTGCCGCTTTTTTCAGATTTTGGCCTACATTTAAGAAATAAAGCGTTTTTACCAGCAGTCCATTGTGTGCCTATAAAATTTATCATACATTATGTTTTTTTGAACTAACCGTTTCCTCACTAATGTGCTCCCAAAATGGCCCAATTTTGTTGTAACTCTTTGTTATATTTAACAATTTATATGATATAAGAGAACGTTTCTCATAACTAACGAAGATATGGAAGGTTCAGTTACAACAGATAAGTACCATAGCAAAGACGATTTCCGATAAGACGAAGAATTTCACAACATACGGAAATATAGTTTTTTTGGGCGACCTCTTGTGACGAAACGGTTATTCTCCCAAATAAACGTTTTCAATGAGAAATGTAGGAAATTTTATATGGAATGGACTTGTGGAAAAAGCACAGTTTTTCTAACATTTAGGCTAAAAATGGAAAAAAGTGTCAAAGTTTGATGGAAAAGTACCCAAGAAAACAAAGTTTCGCACAAAATTTGTACCCGCAAACTTCAAGTTCTTCAAGTTACTGAAAGAAAGGGTGAAGAAATCAAAACTATATCAAAACTTTCTTCTAAAGCCCAATTTTTTTTCTAAAATATTCAGTCGAAGCATAAAATATTGATACAAATACTCGTGCGACTACGTTCCCCACGCTTTAATCTCATGCCTACTTAAAAACGATCACATCGATAACGTTTTGAACTGACTATTCATTCTAAGCATAAATGCGTAAAAATGATGGCGACTAAATTGACTAAAATACGTAACGTGTGCTTTATTTTATTACCATAATTAATGAAACTAAGAAAATTTATTTCTAAAACTCATTGATAATCTGAATTGCACTATAGATATATAAAATAAACAATATAAAATCTTGCCTACGTCCAGAAAATTATAAATAACTAAAATTGGTCACAGGTATTCATAACGATAAATTTCAAACTAAGTGTTGATTTTAGTTGAACGTTTTTTATATTTATTTGTAGTTGCTGAGGAAGCCCTAATAAAAGGACGAAACGTTCAACTAAAATCAACACTTAGTTTGAAATTTATTGTCCTAAATCCCAGTGACCAATTTTAGTTATAAACAATATAATTTCATTTATTTCTTTATTATATCACATACTCCAATACTTGTGAGTACAATTATAAAAAAAGTCACATATATACAAGTTTGTAACAATCACTGAATGAATACAAAATGAATACTCACTCACATTCTAGAGAAATAAATAATTTTACAGTTAATTAGTATTGACAACAATCCAATCGGAAATAGAAAACTCAATTATTGTTTTTATATGTGTATGAGTAGGAAAAACGTAAATGTGAGTAATTGACATTTATACCAGGGTAGATAATTTTTGAAAACAAAAAAAATTATAGTAGGATGAAACCAATTAGAAATGCAAGATAATATAATAAAAATTAAAGGAAAAATAAATTACGGGCGATCTGAGTTCGGGAAATAGGAGGGTGGGTGAGTTTTTAAGGGTAAAATTCGGTTTATCTGAATTTCTGGCAAAACAACAAGTTCTATGGAAAGAAAATAAATGGAAAAGTTGTAGGTAATAAAAAGATCTACAGCTTTTGTATTTACATTTTTTTTTTAAATAACCTAAAAATATATGTGAAAAATTGAAATAACCAAGTTTTTTGGTGTTTTTTCTCCGAAATTTGGTGTAAACTTAGTTTTTTATGTTCCAAATATACTATAATTTAAAATATTTATTTGTTCATCTTATTTTGAATAAATATCGAAAAAGCACCCTAATTTTCAATCGAAAAATTTTGAGTTTATGTGAAAAAAGTGTTAATACAAAAGTTGTAGATCTTTTTATTACCTACAACTTTGTCATTTAACTATTTTCCATACGACTTTTAGTTTGGCCGGAAATCGAGGTAAATCGTGTTTTATCCTTAAAAACTCACCCCCAACTACTTCCCGAACTCAGATCGCCCGTAATTTATTTTTCCTTTCGTTTTTATCATATTATCTTGCGTTTCCAATGTGTTTCATCCTACTGTAATTTTCTTCCACTTTTTATAATTTTTTAAGGCTTCTACTCTGGTCTAATTATAATATCTAGGTCAAAAAAGTATAATATAGGTGAAAATATATATGAAAAAGCTTTGTAATTCAATTTTTGTAATTTTTATCATACACGGACGGAATAGTGGATTATAATTTATGAGCATAAAATTTATATTAAAAAAAAATTTTTATATTTTGACACTTAAAAATATAAATCAGTGTGTGTAATAACACGCTTTGGTGCTTTGTTTTCTATTGTTTTTTTTGTTTTTTTTTGTTTAGATAAAAATGTCAACGTAATTTGAAAATATTACATCACCAAACATGTTTAATGTATAGTTTAGTTTTATTCACGCAGTTATGTAATATCTAGTGTATATTATATTATATGGAGTAAATATTATATTTAATTTCATATTTAATACGCGTAATACAAAGCTTGTTGTGGTGGGTGTGATTCTTTTACACCAGATGATTAGATACCTGATTGAGTGTTTTCGATGAAGTTTTTTAAATGTCATTTTCAAGTTTGGAATACGCGTAGGTGTACTTTACACTTGGGAACTTACTGAGTTAATTGTTTAAAGACATATGATTGAATATTTGGACTATTTTTAAGTAGCATAATAATATACTATAAATATCCAGTCTATACAGGTATATATCTATATGTATAATAATATGTATTGTTATTACCTACATGTGTTTATATGCCAAAGCTGAGCTTAAATTTGTGGAGAAATCAAACATTTTATGAAAAAATGTCTGAAACAATAGTTGTTTGTTTCAAAATTTTTTGTATTTGAACTTTTCATCTATCTTTTATAGTTTTAAAGTTGTCTCACGGAGCCATTGGACCTAATTGACCGATTTTACTCATTCACGAAGTTAAACTCACTTTTTGTGTTAACAATATTTCACTAAAATTTCAGCAATATTCTTGTTTCCCATTTGTATAAAAAATTGTATAAACTTTTGAAAATTTCTAGAATAAAATTTAAAAAGATACTTTCTGAAATATAATTAGTTTAATTTAACTTAATTTCTTAATAGGTATTGAACTGTAGAAATCGATAATTTTTGAAGAATACAGGTTATACCAAAAGCTGAGAAGTTTGAAACGACCGTAGTTGAAGTTTTGATATATCTTAATTCCCAAAAGCTACCCCAGGTGGCGTCCCACTAAAGCTACACACTCAGAAATGCTAGAAACATCAACATCAATTGTTTTACGGTTACCAATATTTTTGCCTATATTTTATAATAAAAAATATATGATGGATAATTTAAAAAGTATCCAAAATGATATCGATGAATTTGTTTTCTCTAGTTATTTGGATAAAACAGAATACATGTTATTGTTACTAACTACAATCATACAACAGAAAGAAAAAAAAAACGGAAAAACGATAAAATAAAAATACGAAAAGAACAAAATTCTGTGTATTTCCGTGTATTAAATTGTAATGAAATGGGAATTAATTAAAACGTTTAATGAAATTAAACTTGAGTAGGTATGATGTGAAATAGATTCGTATTTTTATTGTTCCATTCAATGAAACGATTGGCAATAAAACAAGTTCAATTAAAGTCTATAGTATAGAGCTTTTTTATTTACAGAATGTTACAACGATGAAAATCATAATACCGAAAGTTACATATCGCAATCATCTTATATGCCTTCTAAAGCGTCGATGATTTTTGGTCATTGAAATACTAAAACTTTTTATAAAATTGAAAGCCATTTTGCATGATTTTCTTAGTTATTTGAAACTATGAAGTACATAATCAGTTCACAAAAACATGCACTATAATCGACTAATAACTTAAATGAGACATGTTGCGTCCAACCTAGAAGAAAATCGATAGCAAAGACATTGATGAAAACCGATGTTTTTAGATTTTATAATACTTTGATCTTAAGGTATAAGATCAAATATTATGTCTAAGTTCTTTGATGAGAGAACTTCACTCTAATTCTAAGTATGCCTTTCAAGCTACCATCTTAATATTGTAGCTAAGATCTAACCAATAATAATTTTAATTATGCAAAATTTCTTGATAATTCGATCTTCAAAACTGTTTTCTAATCCACTAAATCTATAAAACAAAACCTGAATCCAAGTGATTACAATTAATAAGCAAGATGCACTAATTTTATTATCACTTCAAGTTATTTTTTACAAATCTTAAAAAATTGCCTACATCTTGACGTTAAAAATTCTGAATTCTAAACATAGAAAAAGACTTGCATAAATGACACCATACATGTTCATGTCCATAGTGATTATACATACGTAAGAGTCGTTCTATGACATTGATGTCAATAGCACTTATATTCACTTTCCTTCAAAATAAAAGATAAATAATGTTAGTATGCACAAATGAGTTGATTGTCAATGAAAATGAATTACATTCATAATCAAAAATTTTGTTGTGCGATTTTTCTATAGACAATGACTGCTTATCGTAGAATCCCTAAAACTTTTTCTGCAAGCAAGAGATGGGAAACAATCTTTAACTGCTTATAACTTCAATTTTAATTCAATTTTATTTGGTATTGATTGTATTTTCATATTTTGATGGGACAAAATATAAAATTTATTTTATTGCATCTTCCCTATTGCAAATGGTAAATTAAACGCTCAAGGAATGGCTGTATATAATTAAAACACCATTAGGACCATGGAAAAATTTTATTTACTTCTTATAGTTACTAAGTTAAAGGGAAGGTTGCAATTCCAACGTTCTCCACTCATGTCCAATGCTTTTATTTTACCTAATCCTGTTTAAAATTATTATCTTAAAATTTTCAATATCTCCAAGGGAAGCTCTTTGTAATTAAAATGGAAACTGCTTTTATTTTAACTTATCCTGTTTAAAATAAAGGGCCTTTTGGGGAAGAGGCAAGTATAACATCTTACAAAATTTTCAATATTCTCCAAGGGAAGCCTTTTTGTATTTAATATGGGAACTGCTTTTATTTTCCTCTATCCTGTTTAAAATAAAGGGCCTTTTGGGGAAGAGGAAAGACATATTATCTGATCACATTTCAATATTATTCAATGAAAGCCATTTGTAATTAATAAACGATGCTAATTGAGTCAATATCAGTTAGGGATTTTACGTAGAGGTTATGGAAAGAACATTACTTTACATTAAATAGGTCGAACTTAGCCTTGAGAAATATTGACACCGGGATATTATACCTTGTTTTCACACTAATTTTTATTTGTTTGTTACATACTGTACATAGGCCTCTCCATAGTGTTATTTTTATTATTCTTTTCTGGCGTTGTGTGAGCGTGTATTTATGCGTATATGTGAATATATATATAATATATAGAGCTTTGTATGAGTGAAATAATATGATACTTTAAAAACTACTTAAAAAGCTTATGAATAAATAGTGTAATCCAAACATAACAAAATATACGCATTGTTTTTTTTTTTCAGTCAACAACTGAGGTTTCTTTTTAGAGTAACGTTAGTTATAATGTACGAAATACTGTTCTTGTTCTGTTTCACAACCGAGAACTAAAAAGAAGTTTCAGATGGTTTTTTTTTTGTACCATATTCATCCAATATATTCTTGTTTTGTATTTTTTTTGTACAGATTAACTCAAAGAATTATTATACACTCGAGAATCGTTTTCTAAATAACAAATTACACATTGTTTTGTGTTTATTTTGAATTTATTTTTTATGGGTTACACGTTTTTTTTTTTTTGGTTATACAATAAGTCTTGTTTACATTGTTTGATTGTGTTTAAAATGTTTACTGTTCATGTAGCATTAAAAAAAATATGTTTAATCAATATTTATAAATTAGGGATACGTTTTGTGAATAATATCGTTTTTATTATAAGCAATTTATTGTGTAAGAATGCTGTGTTGTCTATGTAGACCAGAGTAGAAGCCTAAAAAAATGATAAAAAGTGGAAGAAAATTACAGTAGGAAGAAACCCATTAAAAATGAAAGGTAATATGATACAAATGAAAGGAAAAATAATTTATGGGTGAGCTGAGTTCGTGAAGAAGGAGGGGGTTTTTAAGGATAAAACAAGATTTTTCTTGATTTCCGGCCAAACTAAAAGTCCTATGAAAAAAACTTAAATGTCAAAGTTGTAGGTAATAAAAAGATCTACAACTTTTGTATTAACACTTTTTTCACATAAACTCAAAATTTTTTTCGATATTTATTAGTGCTTTTTCGATATTTATTCAAAATAAGATGAAAAAGTCAATATTTTAAATTAAAAAAATTACACTGTATGGAACATAAAAAGGTAAGTTTTCACCAAATTTCGGAGAAAAAAAATAAAAAACAAAAACTTGGTTATTTCAATTTTTCACATAAATTTTAAGGTTATTTAAAAAAAAGTGAAAATACAAATGTTGTAGATCTTTTTCTTACCTACAACTTGCCTCTTCGCCATTTTACTTTCCATAGGACTTGTAGTTTTGCCGGAAATTCAGATAAACCGAATTTTAACCTTTAATAATTTTTGAGCATTGTTTTTTAATTTTTATGTGAACCAACTAAAAAAAGACCTATTCAATTGGTTTTTTGTTATTCTGTGCGCATATTTGATAGATTTCGCTTAGAGATGTTTATACTCGAATAAATAGTGAAATAAAATATTATTCGATTAAATATATTCGAAAATTTGTTGTATAATGTCAAAACTTTAAATTATTTGAAGTGTAAATAGTAATATCATTATATTTAAATCAAAATTATATTCCAATTTGCATAATGATATAAAACTGGATGTAACCCGTTGAAAAATCAATAGAATAAACATTTTAATTTAAATTTTAAATTTTAAAAGGCGTAAGTATTTTACATTATATTTTAATTTACATATCCGATTTGGTAAACAAATTAAAGAATTTTCAGAATGAACGTGTATCTATTTTTTTTATTACAAACTCGATTTTACCATAGAATTAACAACATACTTTCAAAAACAAAAATGAAAAGTAAAAATGGTTTTTTAAAACAAGTTTTGCACTCTAAAGTAAACTTTTACTATCAACTTATGACGTTATAATACAATTAACGTTTTTATGTGATATAAAAGCTTGTCGCGATTTTTAAATACTCGTATTTACTTATTTTGAAAATTTTAATAGTTGACTACCAATGCTGTAGGTTTCGAGTTCGAATCCAGACCAGTTTGATCAATTGTTTTAATTTAAATTAAAAGGGCGGCTAGTTGATGACACTGTCGTCGCTTGAATAAGAACGAACTAACTGGGTCCACCAACAACAGAATCACCATGTACTGTCAACTTCTTCTAGAAGGCATCTTTATCTGTAGGTGGTGGAGTGTTCCCTTCTTAGAGCGGGCGCACACCACGCACACTATCTTATATTCTTATTCTTATAGGACAGTCCTATAAGAAATTCTTATAAGAAATTCTATATACCATCGGATATGATCGGATTCGTATAGGTCCGAGCCATATTCTTGTAACGCATTGTATGAACTTTGATTGAATATTTATTTAATACTTTTAAATTCATTAATTACTTTTTTGACTAATACATGGTCTACTTCAGAACATCAGATTTTCTGATCAAGAATTCTGAAGCTACTTCAGACAGCATTATATGTACGCGCACACCATAAGATTAACCGTGTGCGGGGTCTAGATAAAATACATGTTATTTAGTTACATCAGTAAGTAGTGCGCCCGCTCTTAATATACTCTATTTCTCTAATTTTGTCATGTATCAAAATATCTAGTTTAAACTTATAGATAGTTCAATAGTGCATTTTTCATCAAGGCATACTCAAATCCTTTTTTTACGAAACTTTGTCCAAATAGATCAGAGGCTTTCTAGAAAATAGTAGTTTTTCCTACATAACTAAGATAATGTTTAGGATTTTATCAGCTATCTTTTAAATTTTCGGTTCGTATTATTTATATACTTTTTATTTACTTTTGAGCAAGGTCTACAGTTCATAGAACTACTAGTTAAATTTCTTTAAGTACGATTCACATACAGCATTATAGTTCTTGTAGTTTCTGAACATTACACATCCCACATCAAATATATTATGACAAAATAGGCGTTTATACATTTAGATATATTTCATTAATTTACAGTTCGCCAAACACATCAACAAATATTACCTCTAAATAACACATAAATAACACAATAGTGTGTAATATGACATAGTATTTTCGATGTCTAAACAGTTTACATAAAATCTTTACGGCTAGTGGTTCTTGTTAAATGCCAAATTCATTTTTCAACAACAATGGTCGTCTCTGTATATAAAGTATATGTCTAAAAAGACACCACAATATATATCTCATAAATGGAAACCACTAAATCTCGTATCACCCATATTTTAAACACAATATAGACCAGTAAAATAATATAATAAAAGAAATATATATGTAGAAAATTAATAGATGTATTAGAGTCTGATCCCAGAGCGATCAGACATAACTTTTTTTCACACAGATGAAACTGTAGGATCTCTGTCGCGTCTCATGTACTTTGAATACCTGAGCATTTGTAGAATTCGTTATGTGACACCTGGGCAGGTACCAGGTGAGACTAAAAATGAGAGTTATTCAACTTAAATTTACATGGCTGATTTTTATATATCTTTCCTAGAATATTATTTTAGAAGTACTAAATTAAGTGTCAGACACTTTTTATGGACCAGAACTTTAGTCAGACGCTTTAAAGCTTTATTTAAATGTCAGACATGTAAAAATAAGTAAAGTTTATTTATTTTTTGTGAAGCTTTAAAGCGTCTGACTTAAGTTCCGGTTGAAATTGGTCTACCAGACAGACCAACATAATCGGCATTACATTGTGGGCATGATAATGTTTATATACACCACTTTTATTAAGGATTAGATTTTTATTCTTAGCATAAAAATTTATTTGCTTAAATTACCATTATTATTATAAGCCGGTTGTAGATTCTATTTCCGAAACGGAAAATATGTGCTGAATTTTTATCACAAAATCAATGTTAACTCAATTATTATTTGAGTTTTAATTGAGAGGTTTGATAATTAATTTAAAATAATGTGTATATTAAAAGGTGAGGTTAATTAACCATTTCATATAAATATAACACTTTTTACTCCCTTTCTTTGAACTCGTAATATCTGCTTGTCTGTCACAAAATTTTAAGTCGAATTTTTACCTTTTTCCGTTGATAAATCGAGTTGACATTTTTCAGGCACTCTCGTTGTGACTATAAATATAACATATCAAATTATTTTTTTTTTTAAATTGCCCTTAAAATTGTAGAAATCTCACATGAGTGTGAATATTTATTTAATTCTCACTTGTAGTATGTTACAAATCTAATTATCAATTACAATCGTTTCCATTGAAACCAAAATCAACAAATTTGAAACTGAAAAATTATTAGTCTTCGCACTTAAACTATGTTTCCAGTCATAGTATAAAAACATAAAATTATTATCATATTTTTGAAATAACAGTTCCGACTTATGTAAAGCCACAATGGAGGGCTATGATTTTGGCTTTCAATATGTGTATCTCTCCATTTTTAACTAGTTGCGACGATAAAAAGGATTTGCCAAATTTTTGTTTAAAAAATATTAGTCTTGTATAATTTTAGATTTTTTAAATTTTATTGAAAGTTAGTATTTAAAACCTGGTTTTTATAGGTTAGTTTTTTTCATGTTAAAAATCAAAAAACAAAATAAAAACGACAAATTAATGCATACAAATTCTTACACAAAATTTTACACAGATCGTTTCTGACGCAAATAAAATACATAACATTTCGTGTATATATTTTTAGGATTAAAGGTTCTAGAAAGTTGAACTTAATTTTTTTTTTAATTGTAACACAATATGCATAAATAGAATTTTTAATTCATAAACTATGAATTTATTCAATTAAATACACAAGAATGTAGTATTATACTTTTTTTTTTGTAGTATGTACTTTTTATATAAAAATTTGTACACGTTAAATGCTTACAATCGTAAAAATTTACATTTGAATTAAAATGAAACAAATCGTCTTACATGCATGAATAATGTACTTACCTGTATTAGTAAGGGAGCTTGTGGCATTTAAAGAATGCCATTACATGTGTTCTAGACACAAAACCTCTTTCGTACAGAACAGGAATAATATTGGATAATTAATTAATGATAAAACATTACTTTGTTAAACTTTATGTATAATCTTATTTTTATTTATAATTTTTATATTTATTTGTAGTTGCTGAGGAAGTCCTAATAAAAGGACGAAACTAAACTAAAATCAACACTTAGTTTGAAATTTATTTCCCTGAATCCCTGTGACCAATTTTAGTTATTTATATATAATCGGTTATTGCAGACATTTTTATAAAATTAATCGATAAAATTTAAATATTATATATTTTTTTTTATGGATTAAATACTAACGAATTTATTTTCTTTTTGTTTCAGGTATTGCAGTTATCCTCTTAATTTGTAATATTATTTTCCAGGTATCGTATAAACTGTATATAAAATTTTAATTATGTTTTGTGCTTATTAAAAACTGGTGTAAGTATAAAAGCGATTTTAAAATTTATAATTAACGTTACTTATTTCTTACTTCATCTGAGTCAGTTAAAATATGTGTCCAGGGGACAAATTTGTACCTGTTTTAAAAAATTCAACAAAATCTATCAAGCTGGTCTGAACATTATGTCATAATATTGTGTCCGATTGAAATGAGATTTGATTACAAGTCAAACATCGGGACAGGTGAAACTAAATAAAAGTATGTAGAAATACATAATATGTAAGCAAATGCTTTGTAGCTAATTTTGAGCTGAAATTGTGGTTGATCTTAACAGCTTAAGAAAAAATGTTTCAAACAAAAGTTATGTGGAAATAGACTAATAAGGTGATATTATGAAAATATATACCAAAATTTTGTTTGTGACATTAATATTTTTAAACGTTACTTAATATTGAGTATAAAAATATGGGCTTTACAAGTGTATTGTTTCTTAAATTCGTATACCATGATTAAATGTCATATCTTCCCCGCCTATCGTTGGTAACCAGAAAAAAAATGATAATTTGATTTGTGATGAAGCTGTGTTACGTTTGTTACCTTATTTTATTATCTAATATTTTCAACAGTGTGTAAAAAACCTATTTAAATTTTTATGCACATATTTTATGTATGTTATATATAAGGTGGTGCTTTTTTGAACAAGGCCAGGCAAAATATTTCTTTATCTGACAGCGTAGTGAAAAAAGAAAAAATTCGTATTGAATATTTTATAATTTTCAGTCTAGTTTAAAATATTTTCATACAAAAATTCTACAGGGTGTTCCAAGGTCATTACGTTTTTAAAATTTCTTCTTATACCTTACGCTACTTCATTTTAAAGAGTTTTTATACTGAAATCAATGGTGCTATCAAATTTGCAAATATCCTAACAAAATTTGATTGGACAAAGAATGTAACAATAAAATAAATTTTACTTTAATAATTAAACTATAAAGTATTATATTGGAATTTAATATTGGAAAACTTTAAACTAATTTTGTCTAAACTGTGTACCATAATTTGCTTCTTTTCTCTCCAATTTTCAATTTGATTGATATCAGCGTAAAACCACTTTAAAATGAGGTATTATATCCTAGGAGTCGTTCAAAATTTTGAAGTGCCATGTAGAAACAAAGTAACTTTTAAACTAGCATGAACAAGTGAAGCCAACAACTAGCTGATTTAATTGTTTAGATACTCGACATATGATTGAATTTCGTTGTTTCGACTTGTTTTAATCGGTATTCATAAAAAACTATAAATATCCAGTCTATATATATCATATATATGTGTTTATGAAAATATGTTTCAATCAAAAGTTGCATGTTTCAAAAAAATAAACTTTTTTTGTATTTGAAGTTAAAAGTCATGGATCCATTGGATCTAATTGACCGATCTTGCTAGTTCACGAACTGAAACTCACTTTTTATATAAGAATACGTCACCAAAATTTCAGCTCGCTATATCGTTTTGCTTTTGAGTTATTCGGATGACGGGCGGACGGAACGGTAATCGGAAATGGACAAATCAGGTGATTCTATGAACACCTAAACCAAAATTTTGTTTGTTTGTCAATTTTACGTAGCGTTAAAAAATTAACAATTAAATTAATATACTCTGATATATCATGTATTTTGACTATAAAAATAGTAAATATGTTTCCTATCATCATAGCGTTATCGGTTAAAGTGATATTTAGTCGAGCCTGTTAAAAATAAAACAGCCTGTATATTTAAGGTTAGCACCAGTATAAACTTACTATTATACGGTTTTTTTCGCAACGTAAAAATATAATGAAAATGTTAACAACAAATAATGAGACTGAACAACAAAAAGTATATACAAAGTAATACATAATAATAAATAATAGAGTACCTATACTCATAGTGTATTATTTCATATAATATCTATCTTTACCTACGACGTACGTACAAATAAACGTACATTAAACTAGAAACAAAAAAACGAAGGAAAAAAATGGTATAGAAAAGTTTATATATAAGATGCTTACATAAAAATCATAAATAAGATATCATCGTGTAGGTATCCAGAGATGTGTGCTAAATATTTGTGAAAATGTATTTAAAATACAAAATACACGGTTAGTATTTTGGAAATACTCTTATTAAAATGTTTATCATGGGCACTGTGCATCAAAATGTTTTCATTCATCTCTATAGTTACGAAATATTAGTTTATCAATTAAATGATATATAAGTCTGTGAATGGTGTATGATTTTATAATGCAAATTTCTCAAGATTTATAAACTAATTTAAATAAATAATTATAAATATTTGAAATGAAAAATAATAACTAATGTAATTTCTTCGTTCATTCATACAATTTTCAGCCCAATAACTTTAATAAAAATCTTTTTTTTTTTAAATTATTTAATAATTCTTGTTTGACATTTGCTATACAATTTCCATGCAAACAATTGAACAAATAATTTTAGAATGCGAATGTTTTATTATAAATTTTAGACACTTGTAGCGCATCAATCAATTATGTATTTTACGAATATTCAAAACATAAAATATATCAGAGTATATTACTCTAAGTTTAACTACACAAGCAAAATTTTGATATAGATATAAATAGAATACCCTGACTAGTCCATTTTAGTTTGTCCGTCCGTGTGTCCATCGAGATAACTCAAAAACGGAAAACTAGTTGAAATTTTGGTGGTGTATACTAGACTTAAAAAGTAAGATCATATGCGTGAATGAGCAAAATGGGTCAAGTGGACGCAACGGATTCATGGTCTAACTTTCTAACCACGGTCTAACTTTCTAACCGAAAATTTTTTCACAATTTCAGACCCAATTTACCTAATAAACATATATAATAGCGTTTTGTTATGAATGTTAATCCAAAATAGTTCAAACAATTAACTTGTGTCAAACATATAACAATTAACTGTACTTTTATTTACTGTTATTATATAACAATTAATAGTATTGCTCCATTATTTGCTCCACAAGGAAGCTTAAAATAAAAAATAATTATTATCACAATATGTGACCACATTGAAAAACAAAATTTGTATTGTTATACTAAATTGTAATAAAAGCAGTATTTTCTGCTTTCATAAATTAGAAATACTTTTCTATATTAGAAAATGAATTAATAAATGAATTAAATTAAATTAACCAAAGAGTTAATTTATACATAATATCAATGATAAATCTAATTACTATTAAATATTATTTTTCCCGTTTCATTAGAAGAATGTATTTATAATAAAAAAACAAATGAGTATTTCATTTCAGAGAGTTTTTAATCAATATTAATTTTTTCACAGCCTATAGAATAATCATCATCCTTATGATATTCTTCTAACAAAATTGAATCAAATGAAATAAAAAAACACAACAGTATTAACAGTGTGTTCAACTGTGAAAGTGTGATTACTCTCGTATTGTGTACAGAAAGATTGATTTGAGTAGAGATTTTTCTCAATCGGGGGGTGGTCTTTGAATTGAATTTCATTCCTTCGGATATCAAAGTTTTATTTCGAAAACTGAGATCAAATTCTGATTCTAAATATGTTTTAATATTTATATGTATAGGTTGTTTCTGAATTACTTGATTTGAGCATAAGCAGTTTTCTTCTTGGAGAAAATTATCACATTATTCTACTGATAAATATGTTTTTAATTTATATTTCGATTTTTGGCAAGCCATCATCAAATTAGTAATCAGTCATATCTCGTCAGAGAATTATTACAATTAGGTTACGTCATAATTAAGATGACTACAAAAAAGGCATAAATTCGAAATTTACTCGAAAACTCCAAGAATTCTCTTTAATAATATTCATAATTTTCTGGTTTTTAAGAAAAAAATGCTAGCTATGTAAAGTATTCAAGTGTCACAATGGAGTACTTCTAGGTGCTTGTATGTAGCGCCTTCAATAAATCATCAATTTAATCAATTTTACTTAAAAAATCCGTTCGTCATGCTAGCTTGACATTTTTCTTGAGCGATTCACGTAGAACGGAATTTCTATTAAATTTTCATTAAATTAATTTATAAAATCCGTACAATCACCTAAAATATACCATAAAGCTGATAAAAACCACCTTATTCTGGTAATTACAAAATAAATTAAAATTTATTGTGGCGCATTGCTCTGCCAGCGTCATTTCACGGCAACAGTGCATCATAATGACTCAATTTTTTTAATTTCAATTTTAAGCACCAGATTTAATTTTACAGCAACTTACTTTACGGTGTTGTTTATTTTTAACTAAATAAGCTTTTCTAACGAAAAATACAAAATTTCTTCTGGACGAGTTAATACAAAGCCTCAATCCATGCGAGAAATTGAGGTTACAGCAGACGTTGCCTAAGAGTACAAGGATAAAATTATACGTTGAATACTTGATTTGCCAAATTATTCATTCATGATCTCTTAATTGTATTTTTTTCCGCAAGTACATCGAAAATACTCGAAAACACATTAATACAGTACTGGAGACACACTGTATTTTCATTTGTTTAAGTATGTGGGTGTATGTAGTAGAATACGGAGTACGGATAGTTTCGAAAGTAATGTTAACAACATTCAGTTGTGGAAAAATAAGCGAAGATCGTAAGTAAGAACGGATTTGGACTGAACGTATGACGGCTTGCTTCTAATAGTATAGCCTCAAGTACTAAATAATTGCATAGCGTCTGCAACAAGAACCATTGTCTTGCGTACAATAGATGTCGTTATTGTCGTTGTTTATGGTAGTGGTTTTACTCACTATGGGAGTGCTCAATGTACACTTACAATCTCTCTCTCTTTATGTCACATATATATGTATAGATATTGGCATAGTTGTAGTTGTGCATAACAATAGGAATTGTATATTGTAAGTCTCACAGGGTGAGGCTTTTGTAATAATTTTCTTGGAAAATTTACTGCTGAATTTTGTGGATAGTAATTGAACAAAGATGATGTCATTTGAAGAGAAAATTTATCCTTAAGATATTTATGTGTTAGTACATTGCTAAGAAAATCAATTTCCCACATTCCTTTCGAGTTTTGACAATGTATATTTTTTATACACTGCACGTTTTTTCCATCGTCCTTAGTTTATTTCTAAATATTCGATACATAATTTCGTATAAATCTTGTCCCAATCTATAATTTCAAATACAATTCAATAGTAAAAATAAATTTTCGCTTTTAAATCCCAAAAGAAGATGAATTTTTCAGAGAATTAATAACAGATTTACAATTTTTCAACGAATATTTTTTAGGGTTTAAGGCACAAAATACCTTAAACGGCTTGCTGAGGATTTTATCAAATTTAATTATTGCGACGAATGAAATACGTTCCGCATATATATTATTTTTCGATTTTGCACATACTCATACATTAGATATTTACTTAAAAATTGTAGCATTAATCCCAGAAGACCTCGTGTAAATACTCGTAGGAACCTTAAGGGCTAGATAAATTTGGGAAAAATCTTGCTCATATCAAAAACTTTTATGACTAACCTTATTTAGTTCTCATATCAATCATGTCCGGATTTGATTTCCATTTTGGCTTTAATTTTATTTCAAGTACTATTATGGTGACGATATTAAAATTATTTGCCAAACGCTTCTTTGATTCACCCAAGTTGGTAGCTCAATTTTGATAGGGTAAAATCCATGGTTTTCTCGTAGAGCCAGCAAGGCAAAACATATGCCTGTTACCACACCATGGAAATGGCTTTTCTTTCTTTAACAATGTTTGAACTTTTGAAATGCAAACATTTCACTTTCGAAATCTTTGAGATATAAACATTTTACAAGTGTAAATCATTACCATTGGTTATTTTAGAAGACTTTCGAGAATATAACTTTTTGTTAGAAAATTTTGGCTATACCGATGATGAAAATATTCTTCTGAAAATAAAGATTAAACAAGTTTACTGGCTAATGAACGTTTAGCAAAGAATTTCCAGGAATGTGTAATCCTTTCTTGATCAAGATTCTGTAGATTATTTAGTCAGAAGTTGGTGTTACAACTTTCAACAAAAAAGGACACTAGTAAACTTCGTCCTGTATATAATAACAATTCCGTTCTTTCAATTCATATGCCTTCTCTAGAAAATAATTTTACTCTTTAGCCTCTATATCACAATTATTATACTACTACACCCATTCACTTCTCCCTCTATATAAAGAAACAAACACACATCTCCCATACTTAAATTATATCAGCAAATACTAGAAATTCCATCAAATAATAATCATAATATTCGTACGTACGTACGTATGTATATATAGTATACATACCTCAATGTTTGCTACCACTAATTCATAAAGTTCTATATATTATATGTGATTCTGCGACCAACACATAACCACACTTTATATTATATAACATCAGTCATTTCATTGTTCATATGGTTGTTGCATTCTGATTAGTACAGTTCAATCTCTTTTATCGAACATTTATTCTGAATTTTTTGGAGATTAAAACGAGGGTTATAGTATATAAAGAGGGAAACCCCAGGTGCAAACCGTCACCAAATTAGCAACGAGTAACATCTCCTCAGAGAATCATTACAACTAGCTAATTCAAACTGATGATAAGTACTTTCTAGTCGAAATATGTATTTATAAAATACAAAAAAATTTGATCTAGGAAATTTATTCGAAAAATCCTAGAGTTCTCATTAATTATTATAAAATCGAAAAGTGTTCATTATTTTTATAAAAGTTAATGATAGTAAACAGTACCCTAATTGGATGCCCAGTAAATACAAAAATTTCTTTAAACGTTTGAGAATACCTCAACCTCTTGGTGCAGATAATTTCTTATTTTACCATACTACAGGTGAGGTACATATTGATGATTATTTAAAACTCGATTGACACAATAGTGGCACCCCAGCCAGATAACTTACTGTTTCTTTGCTGGGAATGTGTAAGGATAAAAACATTTTAAATCTAACTCTATTTAGGCTTCCACACCTGTCAATTAAATAAAAAAGAGAGCTTGGCCGCTCTTTAAAAAATCTTTGTTAAGCTAGCAGAAATAAGGTTTCCAAATTCATATTTATTTAATGTGCTCAAAGTTACGTGATTTTTAGGTGCTTTTATGGTGTTTCAATAAATCAATTTAATCAAAATTACCAAAAAATCCGTGCAAAATGCATTAATGCTGAAAAAAATGTCATGTTAGCATGTTGTAAGAATTTTTTTGGTAATTTCGATTAAATTGATTTATTGGAGGGACTTAAACCTAATCCTCGTGCCTAAATTATATTATTAAGGATATTTTTTCTCATTTCCTAGGCAGCAGTACATCACTATAGTTAACTTTCTTAATTAAAATTTAAGCACCTAATTTAATTTTGCATCATCTACAAGTACCCAATTTTTAATTTCAAATTTAAGCAAATTTGAATTCAATTTAAATATTATTCTCTATTAGCTTTACGGAGATTATCTTCATGCAGTATTGTATAACAGAATTATGAAATTACTATCTAAACTTAAAATGTCCATTCAGAAAACTCATTGTAGTTATTCATTCGTTAGTTTCAATGCAAAAACACAGTAATTAAGCTTTGTTTGACGGGGTCACTCCCTAATATATTCAACTAAACATAACTAACCGATTAGGAATGTATATTGGTTTTAGTATCAAAGACAATACGCGCCGTAATATGCACCAGACTTTAGAGAGAATATTTTTAAGGTACAAATTAAATAGAAAAGACAAACTCTCAGACTACGAAATAATCGTTCACATAAAATATATGTAAATAGTTTTACTGTATACATTTCCTTGATACAGTTTTTCTATGTATTTTCTTAATATAATTCCTTAGTGACCTAACACGATTTTGAATATACATGCATGCACACACACAAACACACTATTTTCATGCATTTCCACATGCATTTTCAAATGAAAAATTCAGACTGATTATTGTTATGATATTCTGTAATATATTATTTGTATTTGGACGGATCAGATCGTATTCAAGTTCGTAGACGTAGTCTATTGTGTCATTTTATTATTTGTTCCACCCCGTCTACTTATCCTTAGGTTACATTCATCCTTTTTTGTAGTATTTTAAGTAAGTAAAGATTGCATTCTCAAGTACAAATGTGTATATAGGCACCTATATGATATTTTAAAATTTTGTTTAAGATGTTTTGAAGTTTTCAAGATATTGAACTCCGTAGGCGATAAAAGTTATCGAAATATTAGAAAAAAATGATAAATTATTCAGATTATGCCAGGAGAAAAATACCGTTTGTGCTTTCTTTTGGTTGAAAAGAGATTATTGTAATCGTAAACAAATTAAGTTTTCAGGATCGTTTAAGTTAAATATCGATTTTTAATGACATCATTAAAACTGGTTCTGAGAACTAATCAGTTTATTGATCCTACTTATCCAATCGTTAAATCGATATCATTTTTGTAATTTTTGTAACTTTTAATCAAAATTTTATCGAATTCTGAGATGTCATTTTTGTAATTTTTGAGTCAAAATCTCGATAATGTTTTATCGAAATCTATGAAATTATTCTTAATTTTTAATAAATTCTCTTTAGGAAAAATAGAGTCCATCGAGAAAAAATTTCACATTATGAATTCGATAAATGTCCGCGCATAACATAATTTTCTTTCATAAATTTCAAAAGCATCTATTTAACGATAGCAATAATGGCTTTTAATATATCGTTTCAACTTCTGTCCATTGGCCAATTTCATGTCCGTCTTGCCAGAAATGTCTCAGAGACTAGTCATTTATATATTAAAAACATTGATGAAAAGTTGAATACCTGCACCTTGATCTTCACTATCTTATCCAATTTAAATGTCTTATAGTTTAAAAAAAAAATCTTGAGTCTCTGAATGTTTTTAGACTAAAAAGTACTTGCAATATTCATTAGAACAGGAGATATCTAACTTTGACTGGATAAAATTCCATTAGTTGTATATCCGCGCCTTGCGTTCTTCAATCTCATCCAATTTGAGTGTTTAATAGCTCAAATGAAAGGTTATGAGTTACAGAGCGTTCTTAGATCAAAACCCTCTTTCATACCTATTTGGAGATTTTTGGAAACAAAACTATCACACACTTGGGGAAAAGAAACGTCCCATAATAATTGCATGCTATATAATTTGGCCTAAGAACACTCAGTGACTAAATACCTTTTATTTGAGGATGGATGAGTTGGAGTTTATTGACAGTGCATCTCAAAATGGATGAGTTATAGATTATTGACAGTGCAATACACACACATCACCATTTTTGTGTGTGATTTGAATGATTAATAGTATTAGGTCTGTTTAGATAATATCACTGTTGTTTAGAATTTTATGATTAAAAAAAAGTTTAAGTTATAGAATTATTATCAAAAATTAATGCTGCGGAGTATCATTTATGCCCATTAGTTCAATTGAAAATTATATATCTTTGTTGTGTGTTTTTCACTGTACTTATTACCTGTTATTAAATTTACTTATATTTATTATTTTTCCTTGACAGGTTGTTGTATTCAATCAGTTCTTTTATTGTTTTTCTCGAATATTTATTTTAAGAAATTTTATTTCTATTCAACATTATTTTAGTTATTTCTTTACATTCTACCCACTTTTTTTTTAATTATAAATAAATATAAAATTGAAGATAAACATTAAATGAAATAAAAATAAATTGATTTGGGTGTAATTGAAAACTTTGTATAGTTATTATTTTTTTTTATATATATTATTTTTGTAGATAAAAAACAAATGTTGATTTAATTTTAACAATTGGTATAATTTTCGTAATTTGATGGTAGAAAATTATAGGTAGTTTATCATCTTATGATAAATGATATCAATTACCCTTTATGTCCACCATAAGGTAAAACAAATTAAATGGTTAATGGGTACAGTACAAGAATCGATAGCGTTTAACTTGCATGAAAATACTGTAGTTCAATTTATTTATTTAGTCTCCAGGCATAGGGAAAACATATTTATCTATACCCTAAGTGGATTAAAGTCCTAGTACTTATGAAAATTGTTCTTTAATTTATCTAAGGTAAATTGGTAAGCAAGTAAAAGTTAACCGCGCCGCTTAATGAATCCTAAGTAAAGCAGTTACTCGAACGGGCAGTTCCCCTTATAATCGAAATGTAAAATTATTTTTTTGATCGTTATGTTAAGCATTCAACATAGGAATTTTTCAAAAATTAAAGAGAAAACAGCTTGGAAATGCCTCATCCCCAACAGTGAACCATCTGCAAGAAATACTCAATGAACTGCTAATTTACATACTCCGGAGAATATGGCAACAGCTCTCCAGCTTATGAAAAATGTGGAGAAAATAAGACAAGCTAAAAAATTACAGAGAAACCCGTAACGATTTAACAAGAAAATGGTGTTAAATATGATCTTTTAAGACGGCAATTGTGAATTAAACAATGGTCCTAAACTTTGAGACCAAAAATATAGGTACTGGTGTTAAATTATTCAGATTTTATGATCGAAATCCAATGCTTTTAGACACTGGGCTTATTAACAGAATTTCTCTCATAAAAAAATATTGACATACAAATTGTAACTTGAAAGTTTTACCATCATTGTCTCTTGAACTACAAATGAAAATTTACTAAGTATATTTATTGATTTAATAATTTAGATAATTTGTTGGTTTTTTTTTATAAATTAGCTGATTGAAAAGGAGTGATACATACCTGAATAATTTATTTACTTATGATAAATAAATTTACTGAAGAATAATGACGCTTAACCCAACTTTTTAATTTAAAATGAATTGCATTGATTAGAATTTAAAAAATAGTTATATTTATTTCTTAGAACTATTGAGTATATTAAGTGTAGTAAGGATTGTAATGTTGGAAATTATAAATTTTTTTTTTGTTGAAATTGGTATATTTTTAAATTGGCCTAGAAACTGAGTTCCATGGTCCATCTTTTAAACAATAAGAAATACAATTGCTTATTTGCCAAATGCATTTTTTGTATAGTTGTTAATGAACCATATGTAGAGTATTTAAACAACTAACTAATAACATACTTGCATTGGTAATAGAATACCGTTATTCTTCTGATATTGATCGTTTCATTACATATTTGATCAAGCAGGCACAATTTTTTATTTTGTGTATATAAATAATGTCGATAATGATAACAAACGCAATCATTGATAGTCAATCAGGAGATACTTAAGGTTTGTAGGGAATTAACTTCTTTAAATATTTTGGATAATGAATATTTTGTCAAGTAGCATAATTAATAAATAATTTGATTATACTTTGCCGTCACATGACTTGTATTTTAGTAGAAGCCTTAATCAATGATAAAAAGTGGAAGAAAATTACAGTAGCATGAAACCCATTGGAAAAGCAAGATAACATGATAAAAAAGAAAGGAAAATAAATTACGGGCGATCTAAGTTCGGGAAGTAGAAGGGGGTAAGTTTTTAAGGATAAAACACGATTTATTTCGATTTCCAGCCAAACTAAAAGTCGTATGGAAAAAAGTTTAATGACAAAGTTGTAGGTAATAAAAAGATCAACAACTTTTGAATTTATACTTTCTTTACATAAACTCAAAACTTTTCGATTGAAAATTAGGGTGCTTTTTCGATATTTATTCAAAATAAAATGAAAAAATAATTATTTTAAATCAAAATTATTACAGTGTATTTGGAACATAAAAAGGTAAGTTCGCCTGTAATTAATTTTGCCTTTCATTATATTATTTTGCATTTCTAGTTGGTTTCATCTTACTATAATTTTTTTATTTTCAAAAATTATCTACTCTGTTATAAAACATTAAGTTGAGTCAAATGTTTGTTTTCCCCTAAATAACATTTTCAAGACAAGTTTTTTTTTTTAATTCTTTCGTTCTTTTATTTTCTTAACATTGTAACTAATAAATCTACAATCGAACCATGTTTAGTATCGCTTTCATATGCTTGCAAAAAATACTTTTAGATACAAGTGAAGTATAAGAAGCTGTTTTACAAGCTTTATGTTGGATTTGATTTTGATTCCATAAGGAATATATACTTACGATTGTTATTGTATGGTATTTTTTTTATCCTAATCTAAAGTGAATGGTATATTTTACATAATGTACTTTTAAATAAATGTCTTTCGTACAAAACTCTTTTCAGATTTTTCTTCAATTCAGTTTTTATATTTTATGATCTTTGAATATCTTTGAATTTTTTGTATTAGCTCGCCAAAGTATTTTTTCTTGTAATATTACTAGGACTACGCAGAAACACATTTTAATAGACATTGGGCGTGTTTAGTAGAAGTAAGTACTTACTAAACTTAGTAACCCAGTCAGCATAAAAAAATTAAAATCTTACAAGCAGACTATAGCGCTTTTCGGCCAGGGCAGAGTTACTGGCCTAACATAACACAAAACACCGGTTTACGTTATACCCCGTACATAACATCATAGACTGAATATAATTGACAGTACTAAATTTAGGAAAATAATTTAATTCCTGTAAATAGTTGCAAATGGATAATTTTATGAGAAATATTTTATTGGAAGAAATATTAAATGATCCAGTGGATAATATCGATAATTTAGTGAATTAAGTGCTTGTGTATCTGAATAATGACAGATATGTTCCTGTCCGTTTTGTTTTCATCGACAATAAGTAAAATGACGACGTATATTAAGCCATGCTTACTGTATTAGCACTTATTTTGTGCTTCGGCCGAAAATTTTGTAAGTACTTACTTCGGCCAAACACGCCTATTTGAATATAATTCAGTAAATGTACATAAACATTTAATTTTACTCAATAATAAATAAATATTCACAAATAATGTCAAAATATTTTGCTAGTTGGCTGGTAACTTTCAAATATTTTTGTTAAAATAATGTCTATTAATCTAAAACGTTGGTTCTACTATGAAAGCCAATAAGTAAGCAAATATACGTTAAGGCATAACCTTGTAATAAATCCGAGTCAATCTAGCAGAGAAAAGAATCCAAAATTGAATTTAAATAAGCTAAAAATTATGTGCTATTATTTTTAGTTGCTGCAAAATAAAATTAGGTACTCAAATTTTTAATTAAGACAATTCAGTCATTATGATGCACGTAATATGACACTGACAGATCAATATGAAAAAATAACTTGTATAAAAGAATGTAAGTACCATAATAAGGTTTTTGTATGGTATGCCTTCACTCCATAAAAGCACCTTAAATGAATTTTATTTTAGTTTTTATATTATAATATTAAAGTTTATATTTAATGAATCAAGTTTTAAAAAAAAATCTCAGTTCAAACAAGCACCTAAAAAGCACGAAATATTCAGAAAATTCAAAATCAACTTTGAATATTTTTTCTGTTATTTCAAGACGTCACTGTTTAGTGCATAAATTTTCATTGAAATTTTGATTAAATTGATTTTTTCGAATGCAGACTATAAAATCTCCTAGTTCTGAGACTTACATCATACGTTATTTTTTCCCATTGTTCTGCCACCGTGAATTCACCGGAAGCAGTGCATCATAAACACTGAATTTTCTTAATAAAAAGATTGAGCACCTAATTAAATTTTACAGTACCTAAAAAGCTCCTATCTTTGAGCACATTTAAATTCAATTTTAAATACTTTGCTCAGCTAGCTTGACTAGTTTTTGCAACAAAACATTTTCTTGAATTTTGTTTACACTCCATTAAAATTGCGTGTTAATTATAATTTTTATAATAATTTTTTCTATTTTTTTTAATCTATAATTAAAATAAAATTTATTAAGTTTCCTGATCTTTATTTGAATGACATGTGAAACTTTTAGATTATATTAATATGACTTCATAAATATGACAATATTTTTATTTTATTTTGTAAATTATTCATATCTTGATTGTATATATTCAAATACATAATTTTTATTTTTTTGAATGTGTTTTGTGTGACAAATAATAGGCTTAGTAACGCATATTTAACTTTAAATAAGTGTTATTTATTGAAATTTATTAAATATTATACAGGTACTTTTAATTATATAATGATACATCACAAATTATATGTATATATGGTGTCTCATTTTTATACTCGACATACATTAAATGTCGGAGTATATTAATTTTAGAGTAAAGTTTGTAACGCTACTGAATATACGAATTCATAGAAACTTCCACAATATTTGACTTTACAAACAAACTTTTGTTATAGGAATTCAGAACTTCCGTTCGTCCGTCAATCATCATGATAACTCAAAAACAAAAAGATACAGCGAGCTTTTGGTGATGCAATTTAAAACCTGAGTTTAAGTTCGTGAATGTACATAATCAGACCAATTGGGTTCAATGGATGCTTGACCCAACTTTTAAACTATAAAAGTTTAAATACAAAAAATGTTAGTTTTAAACAAACAAGTTTAGTTAAAACAGAATGCTTTCAAAATCAGTCCAGCCATATTTTGTTGAGGATAAATATACCTAAAATTAAAATTTAAAAATATTATTATTATTATTTGTTTTTTTTTTTTTATAATTATTAATGAGAACTCTAGGATTTTTCGAATAAATTTCGATTTTTTCCCCAATTTCCAAGATCAAATTATTTTGTATTTTATAAATACGTATTTCGACTACAAAGTAGTCATTATCAGTATGAATTAGCTAGTTGTAATGATTCTCTGAGGAGATGTTACTCGTTGCTAATTTGGTGACGGTTTGCACGATGATGACTACTTTGTAGTTGAAATACGTATTTATAAAATACAAAATAATTTGATCTAGAAAATTGGGAAAAAATCGAAATTTAAACAAATGATTAGTTTTTGTTCTCCCCCTTGGGAAGTTTATTTTGTCGATTGACGACACAGATCTGCTAAAAATGCTTGAAGGCTAATCATAATTTTTAGATACAGAGAGAAATTACAAAAAATTTTTTTCTTGTAAAAGTGCAGTCTTCGCGAATTTTTCACCTCCATTCGTTTCATTTATTTATATTTTTTGATTAAATAAATTAAATGGACAAAAATGGCTTAATCTGTCTGACTACTGCAATAATTATAAGTAATTATTTATAAGCCTTAATTTTTTCTAGTGCTACCAACATTTTCGCCAACTTGTACTAACTTGTTGTAATTTTGCAACAGCAATATTTCTTTGAAAATGCATCCTGTAATGAAATAAGATAAACAATTTCCAAACCTCATCAAACTTTTAAATTTCAATGAAAAACGATCTCATAAGAGCTTCTTCTTGTGAAATATTAATCACAATAAAACTGGAATTTCGAATCTTTTATCGCAACTTAATAATTTTATATAAAAATTCATGCTTTATTTTTTTTATTCATCATTTATTAGAAATGTTCAAGTCAATATGTTATACGGATTCATCTCAATTAATTGCAGAAACGTAAAAAATATCTAAAATTTAGTGGCAAAACATAAGTTAAATGACTCGTTTTAATTTAAGATCGTTCTGAATGTAACTTCAGCAGCCAGGCATAAAATGATACTTTTCATCAGTGCTCTGAAAACATTTCTGAGCTAGCCTGTATATTATTTAATATTATTATATATATTTTTATATGAGTTTTCACGAAACAAAATTTTTAGGGCAATATAAGTAGTGTATATATTTTTCCTTCTGAAATATATATGTCAAATATAATTTGATTCATGATCACGTGAGCAGAATTAATTATGAAATTAATGTACGTTTGTTGAAATAATATGTTCTTAGAAGTACAGGATTATTTGTTTAAATTTGTTTTTAATTTTATATTAACATCCACTTTTTTATAACTCTCTAATTCGGTGTTTGTTTTAAGTTAATTCAAAATGAATATATTATTTTAAACTTTTGATTTTAATTAGGTGTACTTACTATTTTTGTATGGAAAAATTGAAAGAATGACAGTGTTGCTAGCTTTTAGCATATCGACGGTATTTTAAAAAATATAAGCCATAAAAGTTGTTTTCTGTAGCTTTTAATGCTAAACAAAGCGACATTTTACAAACATACTTGATACTATTAATCATTCAAATCACGCTTAAAAAGTGATGAGTGTGTGTTGTGCTCTCAATAATATCCAACTCATCCAATTTGAGTGTTTAATAGCTCAAATAATGGATATTGAGTCACTGAATGTTCTTGGCCAAATTGAATGTGCAATTTGCATAGGACATTTTTTTGCAAGTGTTGTGATAGTTTTGTATCCAAATATCTCCAATTCTAATGAGGATCGTTTTTGTCTAAGAACATTCAGCGAACCAAGAGTTTTCATTTGATGTATTAAACAATCAAATTTGATGAAATGAAGGAGAACGAGGCTTGGAAATTCAACTGTTCAGTTTTTGTTTTAATTTATTTAATAGTTGAATTGCTCAACTGTCACTCAAATTGTCTTAAATAGGCAACTTAATTTCGGAACAACGTAAAAACCTAGAGTCTATCGCCATGTGTTTCTTCTTTAAAAATACTATCTTTTTTTTTAATTGTGTGCTTTAACCGACGCCAATGCGCTTTTCGACTATTAATAGCACATTCAATCCAGACAACAATTTTTTTACTCAGCAAGAGAGTAAAAGTAACCATCTATAATAATAAGATTTCTTATACAAACCTAACAGTTAAAACTTCATTGGTCTGGTAGTAGTTATTTATGGCCTCTATCGTAGGCACCTGATGTTTTTTCTCCATGGATAACTACTTCACGATCGCCTGTACAATATATAAATTCAATGTCATTCAATCACTCAATTTTTACAGCGAATAATAGATTATGATGAATGAGATATTAATTGATCTATCATATTCTCAAGAGAATGTCAAAACATATAATGGTAAACATTTCACGCAACGAATAAAATATTTATCCGCTGTATGTATAAAAAATATTAAATCACACGGGAATGTCTCGGTCAAGGTCGATTTATTATTTGGTTGGTGGAAAAATCATTAGTATTTAACTTTTTTTTAACAAATTTTCATTATCATCAACCGTAATAATAATTTGATACTTTTTTATATATTTATTAATAGTTTGCAATTTTTTGTTTTTTGAAGAGAGCTTAACATGTGGTGAAATGATGAATTCCAACTGATTCATTGGTCAATTCTGGTAGCAGAGTTGACTCCATCGTTCACTATAATCCACGAACCCAGTTTACAAAAAGGTTTGATTCCTTCCTGCATCACAAAAAATTATTCTTCAATCACAGGCTGGTATAGTGTTGTCTGTCTTGGATGAAATTTGAATAAGCCAAGTGCACTCTGCTAGTTGAAATAATAAGCGGATCACATATTGAAACATTAATTAGGGTATAGGGAAAGTCTGAAGGAGATGGTTCTAATTTATGTTATTTTATATTTATGTGATTAAAGATTGATTTTAATTAAAATATTTTGGATAAAATACTATCAGTTTGATTTTTATAGCGCCTGCAAAAAAGTACGGTCATCACCCTTGGACTTCCCAAGAGACTGATTCAATTTGTGAAAAGTTGAAAAAATAAGTGAAATTTACGAACAATAGGCGTTATTTCTTATACATCCCGCCTGAACTTCTTATCGTTCAATCTAAAACATAAAATACACCATCAATGCTAGTTATGATCAAAACCAGTTTCGTGTGATTATTTATATTTCTCCAGAAGGCAGTAGTTAATGCTCATTACCTAAATCACCCAATAAAATATATCTTAAGAAATAGAACTTAAATAATAGAAACATTTTGTATTATTGTAGGTGGTACTGAGTTTAATGAAAGTTTTTCATATATGTTCCGATTCTAAATAGGTACATAGCAGCAGGGTGAAGGGGTGGGGTAGGGTAGGTAAGGATCCAAGTAAAGACTAAGTATTTAGTTGGAGTTTAGTTTGTTATTTTTGTTCTTGTTGCAGATATTATATATTATACAGAAAAATGTACATTAATCAATTGAAAATACTTGTAATATAACACACGCAAACATAATATTTTTATTTAACGCCTTGTTCTATGTCTAATTATTGTTACCTCTATATACTGGCGGTTTTGAAGAAGAATATTTGAATTTGAAGTCAATTGTGTATAATTAAATAATCTCTATGAAGACTTCAAGGGTACTCTTGTTTACATAGAAAAAATTAACTTTCAAATTGTCTAATTTTTAGACATTTTCTTCGTAAACGACCATCAGCATGACTAAAGAACAAGTGACAACAAGACTTTTTGGAATTTGTACTGCATTGTTGTTTCTATTCTAAAAACTCACTCGCGTTTGAAATTTGTATCGAAAATTTTTGACCTCATTGGACCATTAAGATCTCCGTATTAATAAATATCCAAAAGTATTATTCTTAAGAAGGCTAGTAGTATACCTTTATCTCTTTTGGAACCACTGATTACAAAAAATAACACAAGATGGCATATTATTGATTAACGTGAATAAATACAAAGCCCAACGCACACCATCAGATTTTCTGATCAGAAATCTTATGTAACTAAATAACATGTATTTATATTAGACCCCACATACGGTAAGATTTCTTCATAAGACATCATATTTTCTGATCAGTAAATCCGATGGTATGCACGTACATGTAAAGCTGTCTGAAGTATATCTGAATTTCTGATCAGAAAATCTTACGATGTTGTCTGAAGCAGGCCATCTGCTGAGCTCTCAAAAATAACAGTCACATAAATTTTGAGGTAAAATTATTTCATCTGCAAACCCCTTTATATGTATATTTTTGAATATTATTGAATATTTGGAATTTGCTTTTCAATATCCTTATATAGAGGTGGTTTGGCGTCCATCATAATTTTTTATTGTATAGTGTTACTGTTATAAGAATGAAAATGTTATAATTGTGGGTAACAATTCGTTAAAAAAAAAAAAGAAAACGTTATTATGAAACGTTTGTTTTGTTTGGTAATTGTGTTGTAGTTTATTACACTGCAATATTACTATATGGAGATTGCTAAAACATGATATTTGTACCACATATTTTACTATTTAATCGTTCATATCGGGTGTTTCATTTTAATTTAAGCGTGTCTCATTTTAATCAGAAAATTACATTTTTGTTAGATTTCAAAATAGTCGTATTTTATTCTTACTCAAGTATAAAAGGTCGTTCGCTCTCTAAAATGTGAGATTTAACGGTAATTTTAAGATTCAATGAGCTATTTTTAAATCATCTTTTTGGAAAAATACAAAAATGATTATTTTTTTACAATTCGATTATTTTCGTTCCTGATTTTTTCTCGAACAGGACTTTCGAAAAAATATACATTTAAATATCTGAGCTTTGTTATAACACAAAATGAAATTATCAAAGTTATTAAGAAGACAATTTTATTCATGGTTACTTCAACTCTCTTTGAGGGACAACATTTGAAAATTTTTAATGGTATTACTAAAATATGATTCCACGAAATATAGTCGTTTAATTTTTTTGAATCATTTTGGACGTATTATGTAATTACAATACCGCTTCTTTTCTAAGATTAAATAGATATAAAATTAGGAAATATTCTAATATTTATTTTAGGTAGAAAACTGTGAAGGTGTTTGAGTCAGCATGACATGGATAATGGGTACCGACTGACACTTAATATTTTTTCATATTGATCAAGTTATTTAGTCAAGATGTCCGTAGTTTAGTTACTTCATGCGTGTGAATCGCAATAATTCAGTTAAGTCTCTAGTAAAGTTGTTTAGTCAAGTAATTTAGTTAAATTCTATTTACTGTTGCAAGTATTAACACCACCTCTCTTGTGTCACAAATATATAACAATAAACAAATGAATGAATCTGTTTGACATTAAATGGTTTTCCAATCAAAGTCATAAAAGTTCTACTGTTTTGTGATTGTATACATAGTTTTAATAAATAACTTGTTACCTGACTAAATTACTTATGTTTTATATCATGTTTTCCTGGAACTTCTGAAGAAACCTTTTATAAATTTTATCTATAAAAATTTTCGAAATTAACATAATTAAATAAAATTTGAAACAGCATGAAAGTTATACAAAAGCTTTACAAAATAATGAGGCTATTCAGTTGAATACTTAATTAAAATCCAAATTGAATTCTACAACAACAAAATGGTAATTCTCATCAGTCAACTGTCTTGTTTTGTGCTTAGAAATTGCTAATGATGATTGATACAATAAAATTTATGTTATCTCAAAATATCCATACAAAATTGTTTACAGGATATCCTATTCTACATGTAATTCAAAAATAATTGGATCTATTTGAACCAATTGATATGGCTTTCAGATTATAAACTGCCAAAATATGTTTGAAATCAACAAAAAAAAGAACCAGTGTTGATAATATTTTACTAATCTAACGAATCAGTTGAAAAGAGATCATGCGTTAACTAAAATAAAATGAATTGAAAAAAGAATAAATTATATAAAATTATTGTTTTAAATTTGAAAGGTGCCAGAAGAAACAACACCATTTTTTTCGCTGCTATTTTATCCACATCAATATTTTACTTTCCCGTCAAAATATTTATTCAAACAAAAACTCTCTCTCATTATTATGATTATTTGAGAAAAAGTAAAATAAATATTATGATATATTTTTTATTTATTTATTATATTTTCTACTCTTCTGAAATAAAGAAAAAAGAATTTTCATTCAAAAAATATTTTCACCCATTCATTTTTGTAAAAGGTTTTTCATGTTGCTTCTATTCTATTGTTAATATTTTGTAATATTGAAATTTGTGTTACGAAACGAAAGCATAATAAGAAGATGTTATAGTGAATGGTAAACAAATAATAATCCGAGTGCCTCTATTGACCATATCATATCATTTATAAATAACAATCAAATAATTTGAATATGATTTCAAATCCTATTTAGTGCAACAACATTTTCTCCGACAAAAATTTTGAAACGTATCCGTTCTCGATTTTACCCGCAAGTCCGTGTCCGAAATCAGAAAATTCAAAATTGCCGACAACGAACAATACGTTTTGCCACGTTTTGGGTAAAATTATTTGAACTTCCTAATGAACTCTCTGTGTATGTACACTAATTTGGTGTGTTCGTAATATTTTCGTCTCGATTATCTCGAGAACACATAATGATATCGATGTGGAACCGCTTTCAATCGACGCTCTGAACTCTCTGTGTACATACACTCACATTACGACATAATGTTGTGCGTTCGTAATTTTTTCGTCTTGATTATTTGGAGAACACATAATGATACGTCAACTTAAATTTAATGATTTTTAACCAATTTTTTATTTTTTGCTGAGAATCAAAGCAACTATTAATGTTCATAAAAATAAACAAATTAATGTATTTTTATTCTTTTTATTAGGTCCCAAACGACCTACAAACCTGAGTCGTATCCAGACAATTTTTCTTTTGTTTTATTAAATGAGCTTCCTGTTGCAATAACATAAAAGGGAATACCGTCGATTGGAAGTTTGTGGGTGCAATCGGAAATTATATAAGTTTCGAATTTGTAAAAGGATAATTTTTATAAATGATTTGCCTATGGGCACTCAGACTATAAACTCTTGTTGTATTTTGTTGTTTTTGTGAAGATATAATATTTAAGAAACGAAAAGAAATTGTTTTTTTTTTTTTTGTAAATTGATTTGTCCATTTTTCTATGATTAATGTTTAATGAATTATTAAATTGGACATTTTTTATATTTTGTATATTTTCAATTTTTTTATTTTTTGAATTTATTTATTTATTTATTTATTTTTCTGTAGTGTACTAAAAGATTTTTTTTTTTTTTTTTTTTTGATGAAGTGTTCATATGTAACTTCGATCTGTTACAAAACTTCTGTATGTTTCAAAAGTCTACGCACTTAACCAATTAACACACGATGCTTGTTGAATATGTGGTTAAATATTAAAATGAATGCACGTTTAATGGACGTCAAATTCATGATTTTTAAAATAACATTGTATTAAATATAATTGTGAAGTGCGTTTTAAAAAGACATTGGTTTGAAACGCAATGCAATACTGACTGACACGCACATTACAATTGATGAGTATTTTTGATAACTATACTTATAGAAATGTATTTTAGGATCATTATTCTAAGGCAGCTGTGGTTTTTCAAAAAATTATTTTGAATAAGTTGTCAACATACATTTAGTAAATTTTTTTGAAACTGGAATTGCTTTAGTATCATTGTGACTTCAAAATCAACAAAACGACAATGCGTCAGTAAAAAGTGACAACCTCAAACATCTATAAGGTATAACTTGCGAAAGAATGAGATTGTCTATAGAATTGAACGTTCAAAAGAATGAAATAGAATCCATTATACAGTGTTTATTCCAGGGTTATTTTGTGAGTGGAAGCCTGCGTAAAGGCATCATACCAAGTAACAATCGAACTGTATTGTACACGAGGTATTTTTAATATAAATATTTCATTATTTAAATAAAAACAGAAAATTCAAGCTAGAAGACTCGATAAGGGCATATATATTACAATGTATGTAATATATATGTGAATAAAATTCATAATAATTTTAAACTTGGTATCAATATTATCAGAAATAAAGGTTACAATTATCTTTCTTCTGAAATCCTATTTGTCTATTTAAAGTATTTGTCTCCATATCTTTAAACTTCTACTGCGTGTGAACTGTAAACGAGTTTTTGTTAATTATTTTAACATAAAACTTTTGAAAAAATAAATTCAAAAGTGAATTTACAGCTTATTACCGTAATGAAATTTGCCTTAAACTTTTGAATAAAAACGATTCACTAACGCGTTTATTTTTAAATAAATTAAAGCGTTTAACAAAGCCATAATTAAATCGTTTTAAGAATCATAAATTAATATTTATCAATGACTTGCTATATAAAATGGTATAGAAGAACTAGAAACCAGAACTCACGAACACTTGAAATAATATATAATGTTGTTATTTGCATACATAAGACATTTATATTTTCTTGATTATATAAGAGAAAACATAGCCCCAATTAGAACCCAACAAGTCTAGCCATAAAATTCATCAAGAAAATACACGAAAAATGCAATATAAACTAATTGCTTTTGTTTAGGATCAAAATACATAGATCCTTATATTTGGTGTACCTCTTCTAAAAAACAACAATTTCAATTCCATTTGTTTTGGAAAGTGTAATTATTGAATAATATAAAACTTTCATTGAAACATTTAAGAAATATTTTAAAATAAAGTATGTTTTCCTTATAAAATCTTTTTGGAAAATTTGTAATTTTTATTTCATTTAATGACCAAAACGTTGAAAAATCTTAGTCCATTATTGCAGTGGAACTCTTCTAAAATAAACAATTCTAAAATTATGTTATTATTGAAAAATATAAAAATTGTATTTTATTATTTAAGGTAACTTTTCTTTTAAAAGATGTTTAAGAATAAAAAAAAATATGATTATTATTTTTTTAAATTTTAGTTTTATCTTAAAACCCAAAGATTTGTAGAAACCTTGGCCAAAAGTTGTATTAACATATATGATTTTAGTTCAAGAGTTTAAATTATCGAATAAATACAAAAAGTCAATTTTTTTTGTGTGTAATAATTTCATTAAATTTTTAATGAAAAAAAGACAACTTCTAAAAAGTTAATTAAAAAAAAAATAAATTAAATGACCAAACCTACCTTCTTGCTACGTTTGTTCTGAATCGTTTTTAAATAGTTTTAATCATATTTAAAAGGTTCAACCAACATAAAAGCTATTATTATTATCATTATTATTATGATATCATGGAAAAATATAATTACTTTTATCTAGTTTCACGAACTAATAATAAAACGACTCTTTTATGATATACACCTATAAAAAATTGTTCGAAAAGGAGCTGCGACAACTGAGTAAAATCTTTCCTAAGAAAAGTTTAAATTATTTCTTCTAAAAATTAAGACTCATATCGTTAAGGCTGCGTCATACGAAATAGATGGGAAGACAATAACATAATAATTTAAGTCTAAAGTTTGTAACAGGCAAATATATGCTCAAACAAAATTTTGGTATAGTTCTTGTTCATAGAACTAAGATAAATAAAAAACAAAAAAATGTAGCTAAAATGTTGGCGAAACTTCAAAAGTGAGTTTAAGTTCATGAAAAGATAAACCGGCACATTAGATTTAATGGATCCGTGACCCTTTTTTTTGAAACATGACAGAAGTAAAATTCAAATAGAAAAAATGTTAGTTTTTACTTGAAAAAATTTTCTTGAGTCTAGATTTGACTCAATATCATATCAAATTTGGCTCATAAAGGCATATATATAATATTATCATACATATTATTATTATTGCGTATTCAACTATTTTATTAATGTAAATGATTAAAATTTTTGTCGAATATCTAACCAAAAAATCATTAGGTTTTATCTTCAATTGTTTTGAAAACCAATTTTTATTGTTTAAAAAGAAATAAAAGTGGGATACACAACGCTTCCATAATATCGGAATTAAGTTTCCATTTTATTGAATTATCTGCCTTTCAATTTACAGGTGTATGCAAATTTTCAGGTGCAAAATGGGTGTTAATAAATGAAATAAATATTTAAACCAGACATGTTTATCAAAATCTGGACAGATAAAATAAAGTAAAACCATTTAAAAATCTTATAATAATATCTCTATAAACAGGTTTTTTTTCTTGAAATAACTTAGAAATCAAATTTAGCTGATATTTCAAATAAAATTTAGAAAATTTGATAGTTAATATAACTACAAAGTGTTAAGGTTCCAAAAACTGTGCATAGAATGGACAAATGCTTTTCTAGCAGCAAAAATTTACAATTGGTGATCACCAAGTGATTAAAAACTAACGAAACAGCGAAATCTGACTTTGAACAGATTTTACCCTAAACAATATTGAATAAAATAAATAATAAAGTAAAAAATGTATTTGGGAAAGTTACATCATACATACAAAACCAATAACTCGTTTTCATTGAAAACGAAATTCGTTATAAGGAACTTGTAATGAAAGTTTTGCATACATACGGTAACATGAAGTCATACAGATTATTTTATTCATTTAAAAAGCATTTAATTTCAACTGAAAAGTTTCGGGTATTTCCGTATATAATCAATCTTGTCATGTTTCTCACTAATGACTATCACCTTTCATATTTTCCAAAGCTATTTATTATTCAAATTTCATTTTGATATTTTTTATTTCATTAAAATTAGATTATGAAGAGAGTATTTATTCTGTGATTTTAACTTATCGCAAATATTATTTTTTTAAATAATTATACAAAGGAAATTACAGCTTATATTTTATCTAAGCAAAACATCTCAATCTACAAGCGAAAATAATAACTAAAAGAGAAAATTGCTAAGACACTTGATATATGGTTTAATGTTTAAATTATTTTTGTGATTTATAAAATACTATAAATATTCAGTCCATACAAATCAAAACAGTTTACGAAAAAGGTTTCAAGCAAAAGTTGTGTGTTTTGATAAAACACGAATTTTTATTAGTAAATTTTTGCCATCATTTTTATTGTTTAAAAGTTGAATCAAACATTCATTACATCTTATGAACGGATTTTGCTCATTCTCGAACTAAGACTCACATTTATGTTTTTAAATGCAGTTCGCTATTTCTTTACGTTTTTTTTCTTATCTTGATGGCAGACGGAAGGGTGGAAATGGAGTAATTACGTACTTCCAAGAACAAATATACGAAAATATTGTTTGTGGCTTCAATATTTTTGAGCATTTTTCTAATATTCGTTTTGTCTCACTGGATTCATAACAAAATAATGATACAAATATTCTTATTCTTTAGACAAGACCATAGAAATTTGTACACATGCAAAGAGATCGCTTACAAAATGTCCGAAATATTCACTTCCGTAATGTATATTATTGTATAAATGTATATTATTGTAGCCAATAAATGCAGAAAATGATATTTTAAGTTCTTAAATTTTAAATTATGTGACCTTTAAAACCCCGTTTGGAAGGATTCTTCAAAATGGTAAATTGGAAATATGTCTGAACAACAATATTCGAATCAAGTGTTTAATGAAGTTGTTTAGTACGATAGTAAAATTCTAGTACAAATACTACCTGTACCATTTAGTCCAGAGTAGATAATTTTTGAAACAAAAAAAAATTACAGTAGGATGATCTATTGCAAACGGAGCAGAATATCAAAAAAATTGAGAGGAAAAATTATAAAGTAGTTTAGTTTATTGTGCAAGTAGTACCTCCACCACTTTTTCTCAGATATATATTAATAAAGAAATGAAGAAATTTTATTGACGTTTAATTGTTGGTCCAACCACAGACATCAAATAAAACCAGTTTTTTTACTTGTAATTTCAATAAATTATTCCATTATTAGTATGAACGATCTTTGAACAAGTGTCTAGTACTAAACTATCTTGTAATTAGTCTAAATTGACATGATCAGGTATAGATAACAAAGTTCTCATTTCTAATTCATTATATTGAATTAATTCAAGTATATATAAAAAAAAAGAATTCAACATTGAACGACGCAAGGCTATTAGAAAATATAATTTTGATAAATTTTATAGTCAAATTTAAATTACCCGATTTTTTTCTATACCTTGTCATAGAAATTATAACTTACAGTCTCCACACCACCCATAAAAATACTGACACAAATAAAACAATAAAATATCGATTATTTAAATGATATGATCACTAACGGACAAAAAAAAAATAGTTATAACAATAACTTGTGATTAAAAAAAACGTACCAATTGGTTGTTGAACAACATAGAGAACGACCGATCGCTGGCTCGTCGCGAATGAACGACACATTAAAAAAAAAAACTTTATAATTTAAAAATTTATACGCTTTTTTCGGTACATTATATGAATACAAAAATATTTTTCTGAAAAACAGTATTATAGCAGAATATCATGTTTTTTAAAACCCTATGCTTATAACAAGTACGATTAAAAAGTTATTAATTGGTCCCAAATTATCAGGCTTTTGTTTTTAGTAATTTATATGGTAATTTTGTAATCCCTGTTATGCCATTAACGAACCCGTTTTTCCAATATTATTATTATATGTGGTACATGAATGAGTGAGTGAGTGAGAGACAATCAATGAGAGACAATCAACTTTGTAGAGAGAGTTTGAACTCAATGATTCGGTCGATCAGGCGTCGATTAGACAGGGAGATGCGTTGTTCAATAGAATATATATGGATGTTTATATGTATAAATGGTATGCATGTCTATTTATACAGGATTATTTCTGTTCGTCTATATTTAAACAGCGTGACATACATTAAAAAAACTTGTTTATACTGTGGTCGAAAATAGAAAAATTATCGAAAATATGAAAATGTTTTTTTTTTCTTTTTCATTATCAAACTAGACGTTTTAACGATTTGTGTTAACATGTTGTAGTTTGATATATGAAATTTTCAATATTTGTTTTAAACGATTTCTAGAACGTTTATATTTTTTTTTTTAATTTTTTGACATAGTTTTTACGATTATCATGATTAGCCGAGTGCGGTAATGTTTTTACCTCGGAAACACTTTAAAGTGGATGGATTTCAATGTTTCAAACTTTAAATTTTTCGTCTTTTAATTTTTTTTTTCTCAAAAATATCTTATAGGCATTATTCCTTTACAATTAAATTTGACGGATTTTTTAACGATAACGTAATCTTTAAACTATTTAATCGAATTAAAAATCATTTTGCAGACTATTTTAATCGCTTTTGAACATCTTTTATCCTTGCTTTATAAATGAATTTTCACGTAATTTCGAAAAAGTTCATAAAGTTTTTCCAAAGTTATGTTTCCGATTTTTTGTAATTCCATGTTAAATGTCAGTATTTCAATTTTGCTTCAACTAAATATTAAACATTTTTAATCACAGATAACTCAAGTAGCATATAGGACTTGTTTTCTTTAAAATTAATTGCTTTATCGTGGATAATTTTAGTAGGGTAACTTTTTTTGGTTATTTGTATATTTTGACATTGGGAATTAGCAGTTTTAACAACTAATTGCACTAGACTATATATTTTTGAAAACATTTTCATTGGGAAAATTAAACTAATTAAAGTTTTGAAAAAAGGCCTTTTTTATAATCAACAGTATCAAATACTTTTTTCAAAGTTATATTTAAAAGAAAATACAGCTATATAGTTTTTTTGTTGGATACAACCATCTTTTTGAAGAGCGTGGATTTGGGCCAACTCCACCTGCAATTTTTAATTAACATCGAAGTTTAAATTCAAACAATTAAGAAAAGATCAGTATACCATGAAAATTTTGTTTGTACCCCAATATTAAGTAGCGTTACAAACTTTGGACTAAAATTAATATACTCTGGCATATTCTGTATGATATAAACCTTGTGGACCTTACCGTGGATAGGATGGCTATGTAATGTTTCTCTGGTTGAGAACAGGATACAATGGGACAGCTTTCTAAAAGAATACAATCGTTGAAGAGCTTTATGAAATTGTATATACACCTTGCAATAGATACAACTGGATGTTCCTGTATTTGAATAGGTAGTAAAATATTATTTTAAACATTTTAAATAAAAATGTTTACATTTCAACTGTACGGATGGTGAACGAGAATGGTGGTCTGGAATATAAAAAGAAGGATAGCTCTCTGTATGTTTGAACTGGAGTTTAAATAAATATTGATTTGATAATCTTTTTTATTTTTTTGATATCATATCTTTCTATTTTATTTTATTTTTTTATATATGGTATAAAAATAATTATTTTTATTTTAGTTGAAAAGTAGTTTTAAAATAATTCACATATCACATGGCAACATGTACTATTTTCTAACTGATTACAAACAAATTCAACATGCAGAAGCTGCATCAACTAATAAATAAAAAATGTAACCGATAAAAATTATTAATTTCGTTATATCAGTCGATATTACAGTTTTTCACAATGTAGTCAAAGCACTAATTTTGGTAATACTAGTCAAACTAGCAGAGTAAAAAGTATTCAAAATTTAATAAGTAAATTGCTTCAAAATTAACTTAGGTACTCAAATTTTCAATTTGGAAAATAGAGTCATTATGATGCATTGCTACTGTGAAATCATGCTGACAGAGAAATTAAAAAAAATAAATTTTACAATATAATGTCTAAGTACCAAAACTAGATGCTTTTTAGATGCTTTTATGGTGTGCCTACAATTAATGAATTTAATGAAAGGTACCAAAAAAAAACCGACTAACATTAATTACAGAAGAAAAGTGTTAAGCATGTTGTGAGTATGGTAAAATTGATTGAATTGATTTATTGAAGGCACTCCTTTAGTTAAAAATCTGATCACCTTGCACCTAAAAAGCACCTGATTTTGAGCATTCAAAATACTTTGCTCTGCTAGTTTAATTGGAATATTTTAGTAGCATTTGTATAATGGATTTCCTCACGTAAAGCTAATCATGAACTTAAGTGGAATTGGTATTAAATAATCGATTCTGAATCGATGTTCGTGAAATCTGAGAATCAGTAGAATTTAATTTGATCTAATTGTGATGAAAATTGTAGTGATTCTCGGATTTCTGTCAAAATCGATCCGGTATCGATCATTTGGTATCAAATCCACATTAGTTTATGTTTGGATTCACATAATGAATTCCCAGTGATACCCAAACACTTTTTACAAGACTTTTAATATTATTAATTATCGTTGATAAATTCTAAAATTAAAGTTTCACCGCATACTTTCATATCAGACTTTGTCCATGTACTTTCGATTTGCTCCTTAACTCAATCTGTAAACACGCGTTTAAATGAGTTTAATATGTATTGGTTTAAAATATGAATAAACATAAAAGTAATTTAGTTCACGGTATGTTCATAGATGTCACCAAGTTTTTTATTTTGTTAAAACTATAATTATGAATATTGGATCGAAAAATATTTATCCAAATAAAATACCACCTCTTCGATACGGTCTCCGTATTCATGTGAAAATTGTGCATGCCAAATGTCATTACATTTGGATGGGAATTTTTCGACTTGCGTGTATATGAAAATAGTGTGTTCAATTTCAGATGTCTCTATGAAAAATCAAATCCCTTTTAAGGAACTTTGCCTTCAAAGCAGAAATAAATACATACTAATAAATACAGAAAAGAGAATTATTTCTGAATAAACAATTATTGATATTCAAAAGAATTTAAGATTTATTCATATAGATGATATATTTGTTTTTGTTTTTTTGTCATTGAATAAATTTCCGGTTGAAAGTCAGTGTCAAGTTCATATGTTCCGGGTTGGAATGTCTCTTTAAAGACATTCACATAGTGAGTGACTCTCTTGTTGCTATTTATCATTTCTTTTGTTTTCTATTATCATGTTTTTATTGTTTGTTGTGTTTATATTGTTTGGTTTGGTGTGATTGACGTTAAATGTCTGTTTTCATCATGTTTTTTAAATATTTGTTCTTTTTTGTCTTTATTGTTTCTATTATGTATTTTATTGTTGTA
Organism: Chrysopa pallens; assembly: GCA_020423425.1. Taxonomy (NCBI): domain Eukaryota; kingdom Metazoa; phylum Arthropoda; class Insecta; order Neuroptera; family Chrysopidae; genus Chrysopa; species Chrysopa pallens. The sequence continues at coordinate 138,767,074 of CM035591.1, forward strand.
TAAATAGGCATTTTGTACCAAAAATAACTGATTTAAGTAGGTAAATAATTTAACATGGGGACTAATTGCGATCTTACTTCCGGTGTTAAGCCCACCCATCCAAGTATTAACTGTGTATAATGTTGCTTAATATTATTGATCGGTTGAGATCAGTAATTACGTTATCCCCAGGGGGGAAGGGGTATATAATATAGATTATTTTGCGTATATTATTTGAAATAGATTTAGTATTTAAATATTAAATAAATAAATAAATAAATATATATATATATATATATATATATATATATATATTTATTTATTTATTTATTTAATTTATTTATTTTTATTTTGATATACTCAAAATAATCTATATAATGTACCCCGCCCCCGTCTGGGGGTAACGTTAGTACTGACCTCAACCGATCAAAAATGTTAAGCAACATTATACACAGTTAGTACTTGGATGGGTGAGTTTTTTTACCGGAAGTAAAATCACAATTAGTCCCCATGTTAAATCTTATGGAAAAGTGCGCCAGAATCGGCCTTATTTACCTACTGATTTATTTGTATAAAGTATTTTTAATTTTATTTAAAATTGGCAATCAATCTAGCTAAATGGTAGCACACTTTTGAAAAAGTCTTTTGAAAATGGTCCTGGGTTCGATTCCACATATTACCGATTTTTTTTTTCATTAGATACCGATCTCATTGAAATTAACCTTGACTCAACCAGTTCAAAAAAAAAAAAAATGAGCATCCAATCATTGATTGGTAAACGTTTTAGCAGCCTTGGCAATGGTAACATCATTTCCCCTTCAAATCTTGTAAAATAGATCTTAACACTGATTTATTTTTATAACTAAATCTTCGCCGGTATTAAAATCAATTTCTTCAAATTTTTAGGCAATTACAATCAAACCTGAGTAAGTGCGAGCTATGTAAGTGAGAAAACTTTTTGAATGAGAGTAATTTTTTGGTACCGTAATTTTTAGATTCTTTGTACAATGGTCATTTTTGTATCTCTATAAACTAGAAACTCAGGCTAGTGACAAATTTCCATAAGCGAAACTGGGATTGCGATCACCTCAACTATAATTCTGTAATTTGGGCTCCCATCTTTATCAAATCGTCAGGGATTTTCGGTTGCACCCACAGGTTCCAAACTTACGGATTTTTTATTTTTATTATTATGATTATAGATCATAAAAAATTAAAAAAACATTTAACCTGATAAATGATTAAACTCCTAACGAGTAACGGATAATTCCTTTGTCAGTTATCGGAAAAATTAATTTGTTTGTTTATTATTAAATGACAAACTTTCCAATAACAAAATAGCAAATATTGATCAATTAAATTTAATCGGTGGAATAGAAAATTTTCTGACTCCGAAAAAGAAAGCACCTCGCTTTGCAGAATTTTTGTAGAGGAAAACGTTGTTGCACTAAACGAAGATCAAGTGAAAATACAACTAACAGAGTGATTTTTGTAGATACTCGACATTGAATTGAGTATCTATTTTTTATCATTAGCATAAAGTTTTTTCTAAGGTCATTATCCTATAAAATGCTCTTACTTTGTAATATATTTAAAATGTTGTCAAATAGCGTAATACATTAATCTTAAAATTTCTTGAAATAAAACTGGAAAAAGTTAATATTATTATTAATTAAAATTAGAATAAGCATTCATTTGTTCAAATGATATTTGCATTTTACCTCGTAATTATCATATAAAATGCAACCAAATAAATAAAAAAACTTATCATGCTTCGATGATTTTAAAATATGAACATTTTCTATACGGAATTATGCAAATTTTTAAATAGTCTTGGTGCTCGTCAGCATTTAATATCGTTTATAAATGCTTAATTTTACGATAGACAAGGATTACTTTTATTCAAAAAACTTTAAACGTATTGATCAGCTGAAAATTCATGAATGTATGTTACTTATAATTCGTTTTTCATATGTAAAACATATATTTTGATGGACCCAATTTGGCGATTTAAATTATTTAAGGATGATTTGCATATTTCCTGGAAGCAATAATTTTAATAATTTTGTCAATAAAAATTTTATAGACTTTAACTTTCTGAAGACCCGTGTCTTCAAAAAAAAATTGTGTACAATTTTCTGGCTCAACTTGCTTGCAAAATGGCCAAATTCTCAACAAAAACTACTTTAATTTTTTAATATGCTCAGAAACTTTCTCAATTTTTTTTGAGCACTCGGATAACTTGGGGGAATATTGATTAAAACTTTCATTAAATTATCAATGTTAGAAACATTTTTTTATTTTTTGAAGGTTAAGCGTGCGACCAATATCAACAATTTTCCCTAGCCTGTAAATTATAACGACTCATTTACATCAGTTTTTCTTGATGACTAAATTCTCAGGTTAAGAATAATTAAAATATACACAATATTATAAAGAGATATAAAATGCGAGAACCATGACTACTATTTATTTAAAAAAATTAAAATAGAAAGTAAAAAAAACATTATTTAAATAATGTGTTAAAAAAAACCAGTTATTATCATAAAACCAAAAACAAATATTTGAATGGAAAATCATGTTATTGAATGAAAATTTTCTATTTGTGATGGACAAAAAAAAAAAATAAAAATTAAAACACTGTTGATTATTGTTTTGTAATTTTCCAATTTATAAATGCAAATGAATATGTAAATTATTCGATTTACAGATTATTTATGATTAAACTTGATTTGTGAAATTGAAAAATAATAATAATTTTTATGAAAACATAACAATAATGTATTTTTAATCAAAAATGTATAGACATTGTAATATCATTTGAATTATTTACACGCTTAGAATTCGCGTCATTTATACCAAAAATAAAAAATGATTGTTAGAGAGGTAAAATCATATAAAATAACGCTGACAAAAGTTATTAAAGTTTTTTATCACAATTTTTTACAACTGATTGAGATCATTATGTCCGAAAAATAATAGGAATACTGTGGATAAAGAACATTAAGATAAATTGATTATTTCATCTTTTTTCCAATTCATTTCTTTAAAATCTCTCTGTATCAGTATTTCACGCAGGCCTGCATATTTGAAAATTTGAAATTAATTTTTAATTAGAAATGCAGCAATTGATTAGTGTTTTTTTTTTTCAAAACATCAAAAAGTAAAGAATTAAACGGTAGTTCATGTTGGAAGTTGCGGTAATGTATTTGGACTTTCGTATGAAATATCATTAAATTATTTTCAAATTTTTGACTACGCTTATAATTGGCCATTTCGATAATTTTATTCGTTGGGCCGTAAATTTTCTATTTACGAACAGCTTTCTAATTTTATCTAGGATATTTCTGTCGTATGGATGCTTTCAGATAGAGTCACTTCCTACCTTGGTCGATCTGAGTATCCTTGCTAAATATCCTTTTCCATATTAAAAGCCTTATCAAAAGTTTTCGAGGCTGATAAAAATAATTAACTCTATGCATCGGAATTTTATCCTTTTGTTAAAGTCTTAGTATGTTGACAATACGCTTAATCTTGGCCAGCCTCCTATGTATAAATTCGGAAGTCCTTAGAATGAGCTCTTTTATTTTAAATATACTTTGTTGCTGAGTCTATTACAGACGTTGATTTTTAACAGTTTAAATTGGTTTGCGTTGAGCTTAAGTGATAAATCGATATTTTTCTATGGCATATACAAAAAGATGCACTGTCCTTAACTAAAATAAGTAGATAAGATAATCGGTGAGTTACTTATAGGATGTAAGAATGGGTCTATGTTTATTGGGTACTGCCAAATCGCTTATCAATTCAACGTTATCTAAAATGAAAATTTTAATATTTCCCAAATCAACTTGAATAATTCTGAAAGTTAATATTGATTTTGCATGTTCGGTTCGAGAGTCAGAGTGAAATTTTCTATATGACAAAGTTTTTCATTTTATAAAAGGTATGGCGCATATTGCAGCGCTTTTGGCACGCGTCGTGTTGCTGAACGCATATTTCCACGCAGTTCTCTTGCCCAGAAGACACGTGTTTTTGATTATTTTGTTTCTTGTTTTTGTTTATTAGTATTTTATTGGTAGGCTCGTTAATCTTGCGCCGTCTGCGAGATACTGTGTCTCGAGCACTGTGCAACGCGTTCTCGCTGCGTTGCGTCGTGGTGTATGTTACAAAAATTGCGCTGAATCATGCCACATTTACTGTAATATGCGCCTTAATCGTTTTATTCATATCGTTAATTAACACGAATGTTCTGAAAAGATAGCAAACCAGAATTATTTTAAATTAGCAAAAATAAAACACTATAATAAGTGTTTGAAATCTAACATTATTATATTATGACATTTTTTTTAGTTGTTGTATTTTTTAATATGTACGTAAAATAATACTAAAAAGAAGACCGACCTATTGAATGAATAAAATCCTTCAGCAAATACTATCATCTCCAAAATATATATGCATGTATGTTTGTATGTATATGTAATACATATTATAGTTTATAAGGGGATTTATGTGAGCGAGACTGGGTTATTTAATTAAAGCATCGACCACAGGCGTTTTAATTCTAGCCTAGCTGTTCTCTTCTAGATCAAGAGAACTACATATCCATCTATCTGAATAGAAAGCTTTAATGGTTATATATACATATTATATACAGCGTGTTTTAATGAATTTATTTGTGATGA